>VYZM01013466.1:108295-121122 GCA_013398915.1 Dromas ardeola | reverse complement strand
CCCAGCCTGTATTTGTGCTTGGGATTGCCATGACCCAGGTGCAGGATCTTGCAGTCGGCCTGGTTGAACTTCAAGAGATTTGCACAGACCCACCTCTCCAGCCTGTCCAGGTCCCTCTGGATGGCATGCCTTCCCTTCAGCGTGTTGACCATGCTGCACAGCTTGGTGTCGTCGGCAAACTTGCTGAGGGTGCACTCGATCCCACTGTCCATGTCACCGACAAAGATGTTAAACAGCACTGGTCCCAGTACTGACCCCTGAGGAACGCCAGTCGTCACTGGTTGCCACTTGGACATCGAGCTGTTGACCGCAACTCTTTGAGTGCGGCCATCCATTGATGGACATTAAGAAGTGCCAGTGACTCTGGAAATGTCACCTGAACTGCTTGCTGCTTTCCCCAGCTAATTCATCACCCACCACCTCTGACACCCAGGATTCATCATCACTCACCGGGGCTGGGGCGAGAGGAAGGCACGGGGCCAGCAGCACTTCCAGGAGCACCAACGTTCCTCTTCCCTCCGGTTCGGCCCGGTCAAAGAGCATCAGCTTCTCCAATCGGTGCGGCAGATATATTTATTTCTTTGTTTTTAAGTGTAAGCCAAACCACAGCTCTACAAATAGGACCCAGTTGGTGGGGAGGATGATATTTAAAGACTCCAGAGAAATGGAGACAGGAGCAAATTGGATACATACGGGGTGAGGAGGGTGGCAAAAGAAGCCCAAGCAAAATTTATGGTGGATCTAGCATTCCTGTGTCTTTTAGTCCTGGTTCCTGACGAGAGGGTATCCCCTCTCTGTGTCTGCTCACCAGCAGCTCTGCACGTGGACACAGCCCAGGGCTGATCAAAGACTGGCCAAGCACACCACAGAGCTCTGTGCCACCTGGAAAAGAACCTGGCTTGGCCCCGGGGCAAGGGCAAGCTGGGAAATGGCAGAAAACAGGGTGGACGAATGATTTGGGGTGGATGGGTAATTCAGGATGGAACCCCTCCCTCCGCACCCCGAGGAAGCCACGGCTCCAGCAGATCACTCAGGAGATGCCTCCCCAGCGCAGGACGCAGTTATCCCTCCCGGGAACCAGAGAGGGACCTTGCACGAGCAGCAGCCTGGATGATGGATAGAACCTGTTCAAGGATGCGCTTCCTGCTTGCTTTCTCCCTCCTTTTCCTTCGCTGCCCTCCCTTCCACGTCCCCCACCCCTTCCTTTCCCCACTGGGTCTTTTCAGTCGGTAATTACAGCTGGAGTGGACAATCTATCTTTTTATTTTTAGGCAGGATGCACTGCCAACGGCCACCGGGCTGCTGGAATGAGGCAGCAGTGATGGCTGCGTGGGGAGGGGGCACACTGTGGGGTACCTGTCTCCTCGCATGGGGCAGATATGTCCCTCTGGTGTAGGTGTGAGGGCAGGTTCAGGGGTGGATGCCCATGCAGATGCTTTCTGAGCATCCTTTCAACCCACACCCTGCAGCTTTTGGGGGTGCTGGGACAGGTCTGGACCAGGTTTTTTTATACCCAGGTTTGGCAGGACAGGCAAAGTTTTGGGCTATTTAATTGTGAAACCACAGCGGGGCCAATCCATCTGTGCTTGCTAGCTGACCTCGGTGCATGATCTGTCTTGTTTCTCATACGCTGTCCTTCAGCATCCACCTTGGGATGCGGTCGAGACAGGGCAGGGGTACAGCCCCCCAGCGCAAGTCCTTACCTTATGCACACCACAGGCTTTCCTCCTTGGCTTTGGGTAAGTCCACTCCTGCCTCCCAGCTCATTTTTCTTCCCCTTGCCCCATCTTTTCTGCTCGCCTGGGCAGTTTTGCTCACGAACCCTTGCCCCTCGATCGACGGGAGCCCGGTGGCAGATGCGCACAGGGTGCGGGTGGGAAGGGACGGTCCCAGGGATGCGGAGAGTGGTTTGGCAGCAGCATTAGCACCTACTCCCTCCGTATGTGTTTCTCCAGACAACGCTGTCTGCAATAGCCCTGCGTCCATGTGCCAGTGAAGATAAATCCTTGATTCAAAGAGAGGCAGCAAGAAACAACAGAAAAAGGAAGAAAACAATTAGAGTGACTTATGATTTAAAGGAAGAAATTCAAAGCGTCTCTCTCGTTCCCTCCTGGGCAGCTAGAGAGTTTTATCCTCTTCCAGAGCGGCGAGACACACAAACCCCACAGCTCCTGTTGTTCCTGCAAGGAGGGGTTTGAGGGGGGCCGGGAGAGGAGCAGCCTGCTCCTCCAGCTCTCCCCTCCGCTGCCACCTGAGAGGGGCAACACCTCACTTAACCCACGCTCAGCTGGCCAGATGGATCAGTCGGGTTTTTAAGCTCGCCTTGGCAAACCTGCCCCAAGGTTTGGGTTAAATGCCTGCCCCAGTGCAGCTGGGATGCACAGCAGTCCCCCGGGCGCGACACCGGAGACAGTGGCCACCACTGGGGAGTGGAAACACAGGGGAGGAGAGGCAGGAGAGCAAACTTCACCCCGGTCGAATGATTTAGGGTGGATGGGTAATTCAGGGTGGAACCCCTCCCTCCGCTTCTTTGTTGTGTATTCCGGTTGTTTGTTGTGGTTTTGGTTTGGGGTTTTTTTTGTTTTTTTTTTTTTAAATAATTTTAAAGAGAAAAAATAAACCAAACCCAAGGAGGCGACCAGTGGAAGAGGGTTGACGGTAGCCACGTGGGGTGCAATGCCACATCGCAGGACAGCCCGCTCCTCCGTAATGCCCCGGCTGCACCGCAGAGACACCAGAAGAAAGCTGGTGGGAGCAGAACATCAGGTCCGAGCAAGCCAAAGCAGTATGCCTACCGGTTCGGTGTGGCCGATACATACCCAGCCTCCACGGAAGCCAAATGCGTCCTTGGAGCTCGGCACGCAAGGCTGTACCCGCGCTGTAGCTCAGCAGAAATGCTATACTATGACCTCTTCTGCTTGGAGATCAGGAGAGCAACCCAAAGCGGCTTTCTCCAGCCCTCAGGGCCAGGATCCGAGATGAACACAACACCTTTTCCACCACATTTCAGACCAGAAGTGGCCTCATGTCTTGGTTCCCCCCCAACCTTCCCCCTTTGCAGATGGTTTCTTTAACATGAAGGAGGCCAAAAAGGCAAGAAAAGCAGGAAGGAGCCCTAACGCGGAGTCAGAGCAAGGAACCTGTGAAGTACAAGACAGGCTATTTCATTCGGCAAGCGCTCATTAGTAAAAGATATTGTTGCCTGCAGGGAGACGGTTTCTGGGTGATTGAATGTAGAACCGTTTGGAACAAATTCAATAAAACCCAGCGTGCCTTTTGCTTTTAAATATGCTGTTTTCTCTAAGCTGGCGTTTTTCCGTGGAAGCGCATTGATTGAGGCCAGGAGTTCACCAGGGAGGTTTCCGAGGTGAGACGCCGGGCACGGTGGTCACCTGGAGCCAGGGGGAGGTGGTGACCCGCAGCCCGACCTGTCTCATCTGGAGACAGACATTTCAACACGGTCCTCTTTGACAACCATCCGAAGGGCTTTGGTTGTGCTCCGGCATGAAATGTCGCCTCAAAACCTGAGGTCAGAACCTCAAAGATTGCTGCAAAGCCTGTTCTGGGGCTTTGGAGCCATCCAAAGCTGAAGGTGAGCCTGGTTTGGATTGCCTTGATTTTCCATGCCTTTCACCCGGTGATCGCATATGCCCATAGCGCCAGGCTGTCAGGCAGAGGATTATCAACGGATTCTCTCTTTATTTTCATTTATAAGAGCCTTCAGGACAGATTTAATTGCTGGGGTACGGACTAGCCCTTCCCAGTTATGACAAGTGAATAAAAGTGCTGGAGCCCCTGCTTTAATTAAAAGACGCGATACCTGTTCCTACCTAGCGTGCAACAGCAACAATAGCGGGTTATTAGGAGAAGTAATATCAATCTAATCTGATCTGATCCGATCTGTGTAGTTATTAGGCCTAGCTAACTATTGGTATTGATTTTATTACTAATATCACTGCCGCAATAAGAAATCAACCGCAGCGCGTAGCTTTGCACCATTCATCACGCTGTTCATTTGTTTGGCTTCAGGTCAGCTGCATGTTTTTCCCCCGTTGCTCACAATCCACGTACCTCTCTCCTTTCTTGGGTTTTACCTCCTTTTCCTTCATCTTTACCTCTTTTTCCTTTATCTTTACCTCTTCCTCACCCTGTCTTCTGTTCCTCCCCTCTCTTGAGTTGCCCCTTGCCCTCTATAAAACAACTTCATGCGAGATCAAAGCCAACGCATAAATTTTCCTTCCTCTGAATTCAGCCGAAGAAGCTTCCAGCAGTTATGAGTCAGCGACACAAGATAGAGCTGCTGGTCACCGAGAGAAATTGCCAGGAATTTGGGGAGGATGAATCACCCTTAAAGATGGCTGAGAAGACAAACGGGGAGAGAGAATCTCTGGTCCTTTCTCTCCGTCATTCAGCTCATTTTTGTCCCAGGTTTGAGCAAGGAGCACAACATGGGAATTTTCTTGCATCTCCCCATCGGAAGGAGCTTGGAGTTGAACGAACTTGGCGCTGGACAAGCTCCCTCCGTGAGGCCACATGCGGTGAGCTGGGAGGGTGCTTGTCCTCAGGCTTTGGCTCCTGATGTTCCCAGGGAGTTAAATTTAAACTCTGGGTTAACTGCAGCTTCCTTGCGAAGATGTCTATCACCTCGTGTGCCTCTCAGCCTCTTCCTTGTTCACTCCAAGAAAATAACAGCTCGCGCCGCTCCCGGGCTCTGAAAAAGCCCACATAATTGGTATGCTCTCCACAAAGTACATCTCAACCACCAGCGTGGCTATTTGGAGCGCAAAGGGTGGCCTCGTCTTTTCAGAAGGGTCATGGGTTGACAACCTGGTTTATTTTCCTCAGTGTTTGTCCAAGAAATAAAAAACCCAACATCCCAGCTCCTCAAAGTCAAGCCTGGTAGCACCAATTTAGGGCACATCTGGAGGACGAGGACAGGTTTCCACCCCACTGCTGTGCAAAAGCCTCCACACTAGCCTTGGCCTTCCGGGGATTAACCACCTCTCTGCTTCCCTTTTCTTTTTTCGCCCCGCGCCTCGGTAGGGTGAAGGATTTTGACAACGAACTGCAGAGATTTGGGAAACGTGGGGTCTGTCCCGGTGATGCTGCGCATCCTCAGCCACCTCGCCGTTCACGTTTGAGCAGAAAATTGCCACGTCATCAATTTAGCGTCGGCAGCATCTTGAGGGCCAAAACCAGTCTATGTTGCTGTTTTGCTTCCTGACTCGGCAGCCTTGGTCGGGTCCTGCTACTGGCTATCATTAACATCTCTCTCTCTCTCACAACAGATAAATAGCAATATTAAGAGTCATACACACTTTTAAATAAATATAAAAGGAGCATCAGTTCAGCCGTGAATACAAAGCTTAAGGATACCGCATCTCATTCCTGTTCGCTGCCTCGGGCATCAGGAACTGACGATCAAAATTCACCAAGCGCCAAAAATATTAGTTTAATATTTGTGTGTGCTCAGCTTCTTCTTGTGCTGGAATGACAAACAGCCTTGCGAAGGCATTGCCAGAGGCACTAACACTTCCATCCTCTCTCTCACTGATTCTGGCACACAGAGGGATCTTTTCAAACCGATAAACGCTTTCATTTTTTGTCTCCGCTGAAAGGACTTCCTCTATGGGGTGATGTTTTGCTAGAGGATATGATTTAAGAGCAGAGATATGGTTGTGATTCAATATCGTCCTCAGGAATTCCTTGTAAAGTCAAGGGAGAGACAAATTCCGACGTTACGGGATTACCTGAGCCCTGTTTGAATTTCTTGGCGCCTTTCTGGAGCGAGAATCAGGCAACAAACCCACAAAGACCGTGACGCCTTTTCACGTGGTGTCTGGAAGCTTCTGCTCCCAGGTGGAACAGCAGCAACACGGTCTTTGTTGTGGGTTACATCCTGACCCGCACGAGAACATGCAAAAGTGAGGGGAGAAAAGGAAAAGAGGAGAGTGAGCTTTTCCAACCCCTCTGTTCAGGTCGGCTTAAAGCGGATGGAGTTCAGAGCAGCTGCAGTGTTAGAGCTGGTTCCTCACATCCTTCCCTACTTGGGATGCGCCAGCCATCGACCAAGAGTTGGCAAGTTAATCCAGGAGGAAAAAAAGACCAACCCTGAGGAACAGATTTACAGATTTTCTCTTTGCTCTCCTTCCTGGTGGCCTTTTTGTTGCTGAGAGGCAGGATGCCCCGAGCTGATGTCCACCAGGAACCCAGACAAACAACAAACTGCCGTCAGAAACCCTCTACAGAAACAGATCCGCTCACCCAGGGCGAGCTCAAGTGCGGCTGTTTGATTGAGCTACCTTCTTGCACGACAAGGGGATGGGTTCAAACCCCACCCCTGCTGCCGTGAGGGCACGTCTGTCACCCCCCAGACAGCCCAACATCGGCTCTCGGGTAGCAGCTCCCTCCTAACGAGAACATCCTTATTTCTGGCCTCAGGCGAAGATGTTTTGGCCACGTTTGTCGCTGAGCTGGGGAGAAGAACAATGCTGTCTCTCTCCTCGCCAAGGTGGGCCGTGGCAAGGCAAAGTCCTGCTTTGACGCCGGCCCTCCGCTGAATCACAAAGCTTTGTATTTGCCTGTCAATATCCCAGTTGGATTCCGCTTCTATATATTTAATTCGAGATGAGTACTGCAGGACCTCTTTTGTTAGCTGGATACCTCATGCACGTTGTCGTTATTTCTTTCATAAAAATCAATAGAGACTTAGGAACAACAACCACCAATAATAACAGTGCATCTCTCTTTGTGTACGACTTGCCAAACAACTCGTAAAAGCAGCTGACAACAGCCCAAACAGAAGACAAAAAATAAATAAATAGCGGCTTCCAAATCAGACCTGGTCTATCAACCTGTTGCCTACAGAAAAAGTTTCCCATCTGCTCAAAGCTGAGGCACCATCTCAGCCCATACGAAGTCAGCGGCAGAGGGTGAGGGAGGGTAGAGATGCTCAGCAGATAAGGCACCAGAGACGGTTCCTCTAATTTGGTGTCCCAGTCCTCTTGCCAGCGAAGACAGAAATTTAAGAGCACCACTTTGAAAGCCATAGGCAAAGCGTCGCTATTGCCCCAGGAGGGCACTGACACAACTCAAGGAGACACATCCCCGTGATGTTTTCTATCCTGCTTTGAAACGACGAGAGATGACGAAAGATCTCCCTGCCACCCACCTCCAAGAAACAACCGAAGAAGCAGGAGCTGAAACTACCCAGGACCTCTACAGTTCAGTTCCAGAGTTTTATTTAATTACCCTACTGAAAAAAACAACCGCACAGCTGCAAGGCAGCGCTTTCTGCTCTCCTTGCGCTCTCGTGAGTCGTTCCTCCAGCTCCAGCCGGGACTCCCATGGACCACCCAGTCCCGGGCATGGCAGGATCAGGGCAACCACAGGGTCGCTGCTACAAGGAGACGCTGATGGCTTGGACTTTGCTGTGCTGGTGCTCACAAAGCCTGGGCAGGAGATGGCACAGCCCCCGGGGTCGGGGGCTGGCCAGCTGGGCTCCAGGTCACCACCACCTTCAAGTGACCTACAGCAGGCTCAGCGCCCCTTCACAAAAAGAGCCCTTCCTCCCCTCCCCAAAACCCATTTCCCGGGGGACCACTCGCTCAGACGCAACCTGCACTTCACATTTACCAGGTTTCCAGCACCTGGGTTAAAGAAAATATATAACATTCTAATGCTATTGTTTTAAAGGTTAATGTATTCCCAGCCACAATTGCCAGCAGAGATTTCAGCCCAGGAACAATCACCCGGTGGCAGGAAAGTATCGAGCAGATGACCTAGGTCTTTCCATCTCTAATTTTTATGCATGTATGACTCCTTTTTTCATTTCTTTCCTTTTCCGGTTCACCCATCCAAAGTAATATGAAAACTAAGGCTAAGCCCAGCTGGGGTTTTATCCGCATCACAGCTATTCCGCGCGCAGCATCAGCACGTACGGCAGCACCTATGCTCCTCCGCTATTCTTCTTCCTTCCCATCTCCGCTATTCTTCCTCCCCATATGAAGGATTGCTGCTGTTGCTACACGCAGCCCAAGCTGCTTTCGGCAGGCATCGCTCCCGACTTCCCAGGCATTCCCACACGCAGCTTTTGGAAACCAGAAGGCTGCTCCGAGCACAAGATAAGGAAATTCAAACGTCAAAAAGAAGGAAAAGCTGCTGCCCTTGAATATATTAAAGATGAAAAGACAGGCTCTACCTCTCCAAAACCTTCTCCTACGCTGAGAAAGAGAAGATGCAGAAAGCAAATAGTAGCACAGCCAGAAAAAAAAGCATTTTAGCTCTTGAAATGAAGGAAAAATAAAAGTTTAGAGGGTTAGCAAACACTGGCCTTAAATACAGCAGACCTGGAGTTTCTTCCACCAAAGCCTCATGGTGGAGACCCAGCAAAAAAAAGCCCCCACCACGGCAGCAGCTCCTCACCCTTTCTATCCCCCAGCAGCTGTGTCCACTCAATTAAATGGTCTCAGCTGGGACGATGTCTCACTTGCTAACCCGTCCCAGCTTGCCTCCATCCAGCTGAGCAGCAAACGAAGCTCGGGGACAGGACCGACCCCAGCATCAGCACCTAGAGAACCTCAGAGACAGCCGGTGCTCACAGCAGAGATGAATTTCTTAAAGAGAGCGCTTCGGAGAAATAGTCATACTTGTCTGCGTCAGAGGAAGAGGGTTCGTTAGATGTGGAATAGCACTCTTGGGTGCGTGGAAATGTGCTGTACTTCTTTAACCCAGCAGTTTTTTAACGACACTTCTAGGAGCGTTATCAGTCTTCATTTCGAATGTCGAGCCCGGGTTTTAGTTTTCCTACAGCTCTGCTGAGGAAAGGTGAAAGCACCCCTAAATCTTACACCCAGGTAAACACACCCCCCCACACCCCCCCCGCCAGGAGCACAGGAGGGGGCAGGGCATGCCGGGAGGAGGACTTGGACCACCCCAGAGAAGATGGTCCAGGAGGAAGCATCGAGCATCCTTGGAGGGGGTGTGCGACCCTCCAAGGAGCTTAAACATCACAAGATAACAAATTTTAGCCAAACATTACCCCCCTTTTCACAGCCCAGAGGAACCGGAGCTGCTGTGAGCATCCAGCCTGGGCAGAGCTGCGTTGCACAATCTCCCGGCCTTTTAAATGCCAGGTCAGCCTGATGCAGGGCTAAAATCCACCCCTGTGCCAGAGCCAACACAAGATATCAACAGGCTCCTTTGGAGGCTCGGACGTGCTTAATGCTGGCCTCGACCCAAGGCTGAGCTACAATGGGAACCGCAGAAGCGGGCAATATAACACCACACAGAGCGAATTAGAGAGGAGAAAAGCACAGCTAAGGTGACTCAGATGACATTTAGGCCACCAAAACACTGCCCTGCTGTTTCCTACTAGGCTGGTGACTTCCAAAGCTCAAAGGCTGCCGGTGGGAAGCGGGAGAGGTAAGGATGGAGGTTGTGTCGCTGTGGCCTCAACATTCACAGCCCAATAGTGCCTCCCGCTAGGGGCCGGGTGCTTTCCTTGCAGTGAGAAAACCAGCAGAAGCAGAACTAGTCAAATTTTTATATGTATATTTTTTTAATTTTATTCCAACCAGTGTTCTGGAGGGAGAGTGGGGAAAAAAAAAAAAAATGGCTTTTTCATCCAAATGCAATTTTCTGTGGGAATTACATGATCTTGATGTTTTCTCCCCTTGCTTCTTGTTGGTGTCAAAGAACTGACATGCACAAAATTTTTTAAAAAAGATATTTTTATGTTGGATAGCTGAGAGCTGAAGTGTTTTGATCAACTGGATGAAAGCGGTCAGGAAAATTCCAGATCAAACATGATAAGATGTCCAAGTGAAATGGTGCTTTTCGGCACTCAGGGCTCCCTTCTGAATAAAAAAAAAAATAAAATGTCAACACCAAGGGGAAGGGAGAAGGGAGAAGGGAGGAAAACCTGTCCTAGCAAACCCCACCACTAACTCCCCTTAAATTTGCAAGATAAATAATTATTTTATTTTTTTGGTGGCAAAGGTGGTCTCTCCAGATTACGACAACCAACAGCAGGGGGAAAAAAAAACCCACGATAATACCTAGTTATTCAAATATAGATAATCAGAGGAAAAAGCCACCTCTGGTGCCGCGTTAGGCAGTTTTGCTGTTATGGGTCTGACACCTCTCTGCGCTCAGGAGGGGACAAAGTGGGCAACGCGGTCTCCCGCATCGCCCCAGGATTAAGGGATTACCATTAATTAACGCCGCGGCTCCGCCAGGGCTCTGCCTGCGTTGCCTGCGATACACTATCTTTCCATCGGAAAGAACCAGATGGATCTGAATTCCCAAAATCTCCGAGATGGAGAAAGAGCAGGTAGGAGATAGGAGGTGGGGGGCACGGGGGGAGCCGGGTACGGAGACGGGAGGGCTGTGGATCGTCAGCGAGGAAACTGAAATCTCGGTACTTTTAAGTTTTTTCTCATTTCTTGGGAATCCGCTCCGAGTTCGTACGTCAGCACCTGTCTGCCCGTCCCCTGCTATCGGCTTTGCACTCTGTTTCCTTTTAAAGCAAACCTGGCAGAAGGCTAGTGCTCTCAAAGTAGCAAATCCCCATCAATCTGGGGCAAACGCTGCAAAAAAGAGTTTCTGCACGCCCTCACCAAAGGCAAAACGAAGGTGATACCACGGGAGAGGGCTTTTGTGGAAAGAGGGTTGAAGTGGCTCGGTTAATGGCAGGAAAGCGAAGTTAAACGAGGAGGAGAAGATATCTCCTCATCGCCTCGGTTCCTCCAGGGAGACAGCTCCTCCGCTTCCCATCCGATACCCAGCCCGTAGCATCTACTGCTGCGACACCATGAAAACAGCAAATCCTCCACCTCTCCTGGCCTTTGCGAGATCCGGGGACCGTGACCTTAACAGTGACTAATGAAAGTGAGCCGTCCCTGTCCCCCGGCACTTCGGATCACCTTCGTTTCCCAAGAATAGCTGCTTGGCGCTACCCAAAACCCCCACCCTCCGCAGTCGGATACGTCGTCCTTGCAAGGGCGAGTCACCTCGGAAAGCCTAACCCGCGAATAACCAGGTCCAAAGAGGGAAACGAGCCGCGTTGCTGGGAAAAGAGACTTATTTACTCCAAATACAGGGTTTGGTGGTGGCGCAGCAGCTCTCACTAGCCCCAAGGTACGCGGGGACGTGCCCAGCCCGTGGCGTGTCCTCCCAGGTGTGGTACCCCACGCTCAGCAGGCGGCGAGCATCAGTTATCCCAGCCCATCTCGAGAAGAAAACATCAAATGTGTTTACCAGACAGCCTGGCCAAGCAGCGTCAGGAGGGGAAGATGAAGGTGTCAGACATAGCAGGAGCCCAGCTGATATTGTGTTCTCACTCTTGCCTTTTTCTTTTTTTCCCCTGTATTAATTAAAAAAACCACAAAAACAAACAACACTTTCCTGAGGACAAACTGGCTAATTCCACTTTGGAATCAAACCACCAGCAGCATAAAGCGAAGCGCGATGCCCTGCAGAGCTCCCAGACTTTAACTGTGTCCAAATCCAAGCACCTTAATGTAGCAGGAGGTCTGTCAATAGAGAGGAGCCCACCTGTAGAGCATCCCGACCTGCAGGATGCTGTATCAGGTGCCAGGAGACCAGGACCGCTCTGATACCACCGTGGCATGAGAAGTTCCCTGGGATAGTCCTTCCCCAGGGTCTGCCTGTCCTTTCCTCATTGACAGAGGTGTCTCAGCCACGGCCTTCGCGTCTCAACGGACACCTCATCTCCGCGCTGCCCAACCTCTCCGCCCTTTTGAACCTTTTCTGGTGGCACTTCGAGGTTGCCATACACGTATTGCACACGTCGCTGGTTGCACATCCCCCGTCCCACATACCTGCCCTGGTGTGTGTAGGCACAAATAGCGGTACGCTGCGATAGAGGTGCTTTTATTCAGGTGGACGGATGCTTTTGGCACACGTAAGGGAAGAAAGACCTCCTTTCCGCATCCCCACAGGCTTGGGCAAGACGTCTGGAGCAGGCATCACGCTGGTGGGCTTCAGTTAGCTCCCAGCCGGCAGCCCAAACACCCCCGTCCCACGTTGAGTTCTTTGTCTTCCTGCTTTTTTCCCCCCTGAAAAATAAAGTAGGCCCGGTTAACAGCCGATTTCCCCCTTCTCTTAAATCGCCACGATTAAAAGCTTTCTTCCTGAAGGCTGCTTCATAAAAGACCCAAAGGTTTTTACTCATTTATCCCCTTAAAAAGGAACCCAATATCTGTTTTAAAAGACGTGGGTTTATGCGTAAAATCCTCAGCAACACTCCATCTCCTGAACCTGCGCTCCGCTGATTTTTCCAGATAACCCAGAGCTACTGAAATGCACCAAAACGAGCAAAAGCAGAAGTTTTGGCAAACTCCAGCCCCAAACCTCTGAGATTCATCCGACCGCCCTTAGAAACGCGGGGTTTCTGAGGGTTAGATGCTTTCCTCCAGGCGAGGTGGCCCCTTTCCTCCTTGGAAAGGTTACGGCTGCTCAGAAACCGGCACTTTCGGAGCTTTAAGTCAAAGCATGCTGGGCTTTGAGTGCCGTCGGAAAGGAAATACGGCACGCACAGCCCTTTTAATATGTGTTAGCCGAATAAATGTTCCTATTTCAAGGCAGGTGAAGCAATAATAAATATCAGGTAGGAGAAGTGAGCCTGCCGTACCTTTTCATTTGTGTGCATAGTNTTATTTATTTTTTTTATTATTAAATAAAAATTCACTCTCCAGAAACGTCGCCCGGACCTGCTAGCTCAGGCCAGCTCTTGTTAAAATGATTATTAATGGTACTGCAGCTCTTCATAATGGGAACGAATGGGCCAGCCGCCTTTCAGCTCC
>VYZM01013466.1:64253-103384 GCA_013398915.1 Dromas ardeola | reverse complement strand
ATCTGCAGCCACTGCCAGGGATTTGGGCAACTCGGGCTGTGGCCACACGGACGTGCTTTAAAGCCAGCAAGCCCGAGCCCCTGCCTTGGCGAGAGATCAAGCGCAGCAGATCTGCCTCCAACCCTCCCCCCTTATCACGCATCAGCCCCGTCCAGATGTCAGGCGCTATCCCTCTGCCTACAATCCCCTTCTCCTCCTTCTTTTATCTCCCCGTTAAACTGCTGACAAGACCTTCCTGGCGGCCTTTTCAAAAGTAGAGGAGATCAAAAAATCAACAGAGTATTTCAAAAGCAAAAGTCCTTAGGGAAAATAAGAAGGAAATAAAAAAATATTAAAAAAAAAAAAAAAAAGGAGGGAGAAGGAGCCCACAACGCTGTTATAATGCACAGAGACGAGAGCAAGAGACTGGTGTTTGCTCCCTTTAACTCATTGCTGGTAGGAAAGGGGCTGGGGAGGCTTTTGGCTTTCACGGAGCTGCCGACACGAGCATCGCGGGTCCCTCCAGCCTTGCCCTTGGGACGCGCTCAGCACCGCAGAACGGCGGTAGAAAGGCACATCCAGGTCACAGCCACACCGAAACCCCAGCGTGGCATCCCGGCCCCGATGGATGCTGATGGCAAAGCTCCTCCTGCCTTCGCGGGGACCAGGAGCCCGCTCCACGAGGTGCCAGGGTCTCTCCATAGGAAGCTACCTCCCCTTGGAGCACCGCAACCAACACGGAGGATGAAAAAAGCGGGGGGAAAATACCTTTCCCATCCACGCAGAGAAGGGATTTATTTTTTTCATTGGCAGGCAAAGGCAACATATCTCCCTGCCTAGTCGAATTTGCTTTTACTGCCCCTTTCCCACAGCCTTCCAGCAAAGCTGTAGAAGAGTTTTAGCTTTATGCTCGCTTTTGGAAAGGTGACGTTGCCGGCTTTCAAAGGACACCGAAGCAGAGGCGACGCAGGGAGGTGACTCTGTCCGAGCGGCTGACAGCAGCAGGCAGAGAGCACCAGATGAAAAAAAAATAATAATAAAAAAAAATACACATATTCCTAGCCTTTGCTGAGAGCGCTGACACTGTCAGCAGTGGCAGCCCGCATTCGCTGGGAGAAAAAAGGCAGCGGAAGAAAGCAGCAACATCAAGCAAACCCAGTCTTTACTTCATTTTTCTACCTGGCCGATCATATTTGACTCTCTATTTAACTGGTGGCAGAAAGCTGCTGGAACAAAAAGCATTAGGGTTTATTTACGTATATTTTTTCCCCCCCCTTCTCCCTCTCTTAAAGGCTTTTCAGCGGATTCAGAGTTGGCCGAACGCTGCCAGCTCCCCTTGACCAACGCACGTTCAGGTCGCAAAGAGCTCTGTGCTCCAGCACGACCCGAGCTGCCGCTGGGAAGAACACCCCTGAACACATTGCACTAATAAAAAACTGTGGGCAGAGGAAAGCCACGGCAGATAAATCCCCGTTTCGGCACGCAAAGAAGGAAGGATCCCTCACAGAGAGAGGCACTTGTTATTCGCTCCTCAGGATTACTTATTTATTATCATCCCACTTCTTCCAAAATTGCAGGACTCTAGTCGGAGCGCAGAAGCAACAGAGGGTAATTTCAGTGATCAGTCACACGCTACCAACAAGGCATAATAAAGAGCCGGAGTGACCACTTGAGATGATCCATGGGCTAGCGGTAGCTAGCGCAAGCGGCTCAGCGGCCGCTTCCGCGCGGTGAATGGGATCTCGGGCTGAACACCCACTTAAAGGCCGTCGTTAAGGCCAAGCCTTTGGCAATCCCACCCGCGCCTGTGGATTACTCCACGTGCTGGAGATGTGGGCACGTGCATCTGGACGGGGGCCAAGGTTCTCCGTATGCCTTGCCAGCACGTCGCTTAGGAGACGAGAAGAAAATGAGTAAATCCAAAAGAACCCTCCCGCACCCTTGAACGACATACAAAATTATTCTGAAGATAACGTTTCCTGGTCTAAGAATGAGTTGGATCACTACATCGACAAGATGACGCTGTTTAATTTTATTGCCTTGCTTCCAACCTCCTCATACAACCCCCGCGCTTCTCTCGTGTCATCGCCAACCCACCCAAAGAAACCGGGGAAGCCAGAGGAGCCCCGTCGCACGACTGGGCCAGGAAAGCAAAGGCAGAAGGAAAGGCAAAAGCGGCGAGAGGAGCGGCCAGACAAAATCTGATCGATGCTGCTATAAACTGCCCTCCACGGCTCGCCTGCGTCTCCTCAGCCACTTGTTCCCCCCACGGGGAAGAGGCGCAGACACCAACTTCAGCCCATAACATGCTTCTATAAATAAGTGGTACTTAGTAGTAAACTAAGGAATGGGGGACCAAGCGGGCCATCCACCCGCTCCGCTAACGGCTGCGTCTCCTGTCAGTGCCTGGCTGGCGCTGGCCTTTGGGAGGACATTGCATGGTCGCAGCTTCAGCCTAACTCGGCACGGGGACAACGCTTTGCCCCCCAAAAAACACTGCGTTGCATTGCCTGCCAGGGTCTCCTTCCCCTTCTCTGTGGAGAAGCAAGGGGGACCACAGTTTGGGCAGAGCTGATGGACTACATATATATATATATGTGTGTGTGTGTATATATATTTATATATACACACACATATAAATATATATATTTCCTCCTTTCAGCAGGAATTTTGCCAAACACATGTTGCTGTTTTCTTTCCTAAAGGCTACCTGAGCTGCTGTCTATCTGCTGCTTCCAGTGCATCACACGACACACTGGATTTCAATAAACGCATTGTTATTTAATTCCTTAAGTGACCGGGGAGGAGACTGCTGCAAGAGCCGCAGAGCTTTCCCGTCTGGCCGTTACTCCTGCGACTGCGTCTGGCACCTGGCACTGCCTCAACCAGTCCCTCAGATGGCCACTAGCCCCCAGGCATCCCCCGGGATGCCCCAGGCTGCCTTGGGATGCTCTCCGGCGGTGCTGGCCCTGCTCTGGGCCACGTCCTGGTGGCTTCCAGGGCACCGCAGCTGAAGGGTTTATTGCTGTCTCAGGACCCTGAGGGTTTAGCTGAAGCTCTCTTCTAGTCCCCCCCAGGACCATCTTTGTCATCCTCAGGGACCCTCTTGTCCCACCCATCTGACCTCTGTAGTGCTGCTTCAAAACCTAAGCAGGGCCCAATCCTTGCACCACTGACATCAGTGGAGGAACAGTGGGGAAACCCTGGCTTTGCCCTACTGAGAAAGCTGGAAACAGCCTGTAGCATCCTGTCCAGCAAGCCCTGCATAGAGTTGCACAAGCCTTGGAGAAACATGAGCCTCCGCCACCGATTTTCCCAGGTTATCCTCCCACCGCTCACGTGCTGGGAGATGTTTCTGAAAAGTCCTTCTTGAAAAGGTTGGGACAACACGTTAGCAACACCGTCCTCGTCTAGACATCAGGGTGGGCACACAGTAATATCAATAACCCATGACCAAAGAAGCTAGTGGAACTCCACCAACCCAAGGAAGCCACCACGACCTCCACATGGGACCGCCGGGGCTCTCCTGACTCCACAGGGGCCAACCTGCCGTGAACTTATTGCAGGGGCATCTGCCATATACGGGGAGTCATCTCGGCTCTTTGGGTGTCCCCAGGGCAGCCCAGAACCAGAGATTTTGGGAGGAGGAAGGCTGGGTCCCCACACAAGCTCCTGCAGAACGCTCGCTCCTGCTGCTGTGCCAGCTCAGGGCGGGCGGCAAAACCGCGGGGTGCGTGTTTCAACTCAAACCCAAGAGCCGTTTCCACCTCTAATTAACCCGAGGTACATCCAAGTGATAGAGCGAGGCTCTCATTAGCCAAGCCACGGCAGAAATTCCCATGCCGGCTGCATTGTGGTGTGATCCCCGACTGCAGCTGGCACCCGGCATGACGGGCAGCAGGGCTGGGTGGGAAAGGCAGCTTTTTAGGCTTGGATTAGAGTATCATTTTGTAAGGGGAAGAGACCACCGTGAGCCAGGCAAGAGGGAAAAGGGAACGTTTGGAAAAGCCACTGCTGAAAAAACACCTTTCCCTTTGCTCCTGGGGGGCATCCATCAGAGGCTGACCCACAGCAGTGAGCAAAGTCCCCTCCCGGGAGGCGGCAAATGGGGTGGACCCTTCACCTTACCTCCTTCCAGAGGGGTGACCTGTCCCCGAAGTGAAGCGGGCCGGAAGGAATAAAGAGACTTTGAGTAGAGCTTTTACGGTGGCCGGAGTCAAGAACAAACATCTGCCTTGCAAAGGTGCCTTCTCTCATGAGTGACACTGGACTATCCCTCTTCCTTTTTTAAGAAAAGCAGTATGAGCTTATGGATGGGAAAGCATACCTGATGATCAATCATTATTAACACCACTAACGAACAGCCGAAAGAACCAACATCACATCATCCTCTTGCTTGAAAGCATCATCACAATTCAGAAACTTGAAGCTGGCTTAAGCAGTTCTGTAACGAGCTGAAATCTCTGCCATACGAGGATTTTTCAGACGCAATGCCTTCCCACTTGTGGTTAGCACCAGGCTTCTTGTTTTTCCCCTCTTTTTCCTGGGGAGAAACTATTATTCTGCCCTTTCTGAGTGGCCTAAAGAGGGAACCTGGAGAGTTCTCCTCTCCTGGACGCACACCTTGAGATAACACCTTGGCTGCCTCCTGTGGTACCACTGTGTTAGATCATTCGGAAACACCTCAGACAGGAAAAGATGCAACAAATTCAGGCATCAACCCAGTAATTAACAAACGCCATAATTACGGCAAGGGAAAGCAGGCCACAAACACAAGATATGCAACGCAGCGTCTTCCCAAGGTCTTGGATAAAGGTCCTACAACGTAGGGCACAATATTGTCAGACCAACCTCCAGCTCTGGGGACACTTCTAATTAACTCGCAGAAGGAAATGGTTAAAAACGACAAGTTTTCTGCTCCAGAAGGACTGAAACACCCGGCCTTCGCCATTGCATCAGCTAAAGGAAAGAAACGCAGGAAGAAAGTTAATCAGGTTTAGATCAAAGAAAGAAAAAAAAAAACCCAACAAACCAGCAAGCAATCTCATCCAGACCCGTACATGTGAAGAGTCTGCAGTGACTCCTTCCCCCCACTTTTTTTTCCACTTTCATGCTCCTGACCTTCTCCGTTCCAGCCAGGAGGGAATAGGAAAGTTCGAAGAAAGGTATTCCTGCGTTATTTTTAGCAGACCCAGAAGAAAAGCGACTGGAAATAATCCATGAAAGCATGCTTTCACCTTGATTTTCAGACTCCGGAGATTTCGATAGCCTTGATAACAATCACAACTTTACCAAAGGCATATAAAATGCTGAGTGATACCAAGAGCAGAAATTGAGCTCTTCCTTTCTTCCCGCTTCACATTAAAAACCCCAGAGAACCATTGATGGAGACCAAGGGAAACGCTTTCCCCCCTGAGACAGTGCATTGGTGGCCACGCGACCAGGGAGCCACAGGCTCGGCTGGGTCTCAGCACACCAGCCACGTACGCAGCCAGCAAGAAAACGCCACGTTATAATTGAGCCCATTCAAAACGCACACTGATTTTGGGAGATGCTAGTGCCTTGGGGAAGAGGTCACTCTTTCCTAAGCAGGATTAGGAAATAGCCATTCTCACTCCTGGTTACTTGAACCGACTGGGGAGATGCTAGTGCCTTGTGGAAGAGGTCACTCTTTCCCAAGCAGGATTAAGAAATAGCCATTCCCACCCTCGGTAACTTGAACTGAGTAATAACATAGACGCATTGCAAAATAAACAACAAAAAAACCCCTTATGCTTGAGTTATTAAAACCCCCTGAGCCCTTTCTCTCCTCCAAGGAGGGCTAAAGTGCTTGAGAAGAGGTTTGTGGAGAGATACCTAGCACCAAGTGACCACGTCTGGACCTCCATGCTCTTCTGCCTGCCCCAACACAACTGCAAGCAATTACTGATGGGACACAGGCCTCAGCTGTGTGCTTTAGAGACCGAAGGAATTAATTAGAGAAGCCACACTCCCAAGGTGCTGATAATAAGAACAAAATGAGGGCTGATCCCATTAAGTCAATCTTCTCCGCTGGTTGCTTCCATCCATCTGATGTCTCCCTCTTCCCTGCTGCGCGTTCCCAGCCCTCTCCTCGCGCTGCCCGCGGTGTGACGGTCTCTGAGGAAGGCAGGAAGATGTCGGGGACTGAAATGTGATGGTCCGGGCTGTGCTGGGCAGTCACCTGGTGCTCTGGGCTTCGCTGCAGGGCACATAGGGCAGCTCTGCTACCTGCGAGACGTGCCGTGGAGCAGACCTCTGCCGTGTTCCCCAGCCAAGGGACGCTCGCGGGCAGCAGCCCAACCCGCTCACAAGCAAATCATCACGCTGCCGGCTTCGTTTTACTGCTCAGCCTTCCCCAGGCCGCTCTGGATTTAAACACGCTTTATTTCTGCTGATCGCTTTTAAAGCGACTACAGCAACGAGACCGATTCACCGGCTGGGTTTTAAAAATCTCCCGCTTCCCCATGCTTTTCCCACCACCAGCTTTTCTGCTGCTGCCAAACACCTCCTTTTCCCTCTGTGGCCAGGGCTGCTAAGAGCGTTCCTTCCAGGCTGGACGGATTCTTTGCTGTGAGGGGGGTGAGCCCCTGGCCCAGGTTGCCCAGAGAAGCTGTGGCTGCCCCATCCCTGGAGGGGTTCAAGGCCAGGTTGGACGGGGCTTGGAGCAACCTGGGCTGGTGGGAGGTGTCCCTGCCCAGGGCAGGGGGTGGCACTGGGTGGCCTTTAAGGTCCCTTCCCACCCAAACCATTCTGTGACTCTATTCCCGGGATGGCTGTCCCTAGGCTCTCATCCAGCTCGGAGGTGGCAAAACCCCTCCAGCCCCGTGCTGACGCGGATCCATCCCCATCTCCTCCTGCTTTTGCCCTTGCCCCACGCCCTGGGGTGTAGCCCCCGCGCTGCGGAGGGTGGGTTGTCCTCAGCGTGGGGAGAGGCGGGATGAGCCCCCGGCGCGGTGGGTGATGATGGAGCTCTCTCCTGGCTCTGGGATCTCTGTCTCGGTGGAGCGGAGGGAGCCCAGCCCTTCGGGGGGACCAGCGCAGCCTGGCTTGCATCCACTATAGTCAGCTCCGCCGCTGCCTAAAGAGGACCCGACCACATTTGGCTGGGCTCCCCTGAGCTTCATGTTATGGCCCGGAGGCCCTCGGAGATAATTTTTGCAAGTCGGTGGCTTTTATTTGCAGTCTGCGCCAGCCTGACACCAAGAAGCCCCGCTGTGCGCCCCCACTGTTGGAAAACTGTCCCGGAGGGAAGGAGCCCAGCCGGCTGTGTTGAGCGTGCAGCGTATTTCCAGCACGAACCGTGGCGTCAGCCGCTCCTCGCGGTGGGACACAGCTGCTCTGGACCAGAACGGAGCCCCTTGGCAGGGGACAGCAGCTGCGAACCTCTCCCTTTCCACCAGCCTGGGGAGAAGGCGTTGTCCTGGTGATCCTCCCGACTCAAGGACATCTTTCAAGCCACCTAAGCGTGCAGGCGCGTCCACCCGGCTCGCTCGTTTTTTCATTAAGCGCCGCTATTTGGACGCGGTGCCGCTGGGCGGGAGCGGAGGTGAGTGTGCAGGCGCTGCCCTTGCCCCGCGTTACGGGCACGGATTAATTGCAGCCGCTGAGGACGATGCGGGGCAACGGCGGGGAGGGAGGGAGAGGATGGTGTTGATCAACGGCTCTCACCCACCAACCCGCTGCACGCTCACGCGGGGAGCGCTGCCAGTCGGCGATGACTATTGGGATCCCCCCTGCCCCACGTTACGCAGACTTTCTTAGACGGAAGAATACAAGCCAGGGGTTATTGATCCCTTGTAACTGATAAGCTTCTCGCCCACGTTGTTTTAATCGGCGGCGTTTGGTGAAGGCTGCAGAGGGGAGGAGGAAGAGGAGGATGATGGTGCACAGCCTAGAAAGGAGCATACCCCCCCTGCCAGCACCCACTTTTGGGCTCCCCAGGGAGCCACGAACCACACACCCCCACCCCGACCGGGAGCAGCCAGGGCAACCGCAACCAGCAAGTAGAGAGGCATTAAAAAAAAAAAAATAATCCCACTTTTCTGAGTTTTAAACCATTTTCCTGGATCAAAGAGGCGCTGGTGAGTGTTGTCACGGCAGCAGATATTTATGACCGTCTCAGGAAATGTTTCATTATTCTTTGGTAAGCGGTGGCTGTGAATTTCAGCCTGTCTGCCTGGCCATAAAGTGGGCCATCGGGCAGATTATTTCCGGCAGCCGGACTCCGCCGAGGAATGAAGCATCACCTCCCAGCTCTGAGGAGCATTCCTCGCCTGCCCGGGCTCGGCGGCCAGGAAGGAGACCCACATTCCACATATGCCGTGGGGAGAGGGCAGGTAGCCAGGTAGGCTGTGGAGTTGCTCCCGATGTATTTGCAATAGAGGGAAAACGCCCTGAACACTCCTTAAATACAGTAAAAATAAAAATTGAATTGAATTCTGTGCTCGGCCAAATGAAGCCATTTCAGAGATGACGTTTGGGAGCGCACCGGTCCTCTCAGAAGGCCCCTCCATGAGCTCAGCAGGTCTGGATGGAGGTGGAAAAGGCAGAGAGCCGAAGCCACCGGCTGGATGGGACCACGGGTTCCCGATGGCGACACAGGGCAGGTCCCAGCGAGCCACCAGCGACGCTCCTTTTGTTTGTCAAACCACGCAGCCGCCCTGCGCCGGCATGGGGAGAAACGAACATTTCATCACACGCAGAATCGCTTTTTTTGTGTGAAAATACCTAATCACTTTCCCAGTCTCCGTAAGCTGTAATTTCCCACGGCAGTGAGTCCTACTTTTTGTGCTGGGTAAAGGATTCGCCTTTGCTGCTCTTGGAACTTCTCTAGATGTTCCCTACTCCGACACCTAGTGTTTCGGGTACTGAGCAATCATTGCCAATTAATTATTCAGCTCTACAACACACTTGATTTCAGATCTGGCCCTGCCTTTATCAATCCTTGCCTTTAGTGGGTAATTTTCCAGGCTTCTTCCCATGCGCTTTTTGGGATGGGAAAAGCAGACCTACTCACAAATTACTCAAGGTGGGAGATGCCAGGCGTTCGTTAAGCAGCACAGTAACATTCCCCATTTCACCCTCTCTTACCTCCCTCTAATTCCTATCATTATATTTGGGTTTTGGACTACTCTGGAGCATGAACTGTCATTTTGATAGATATTTCCAGCATAACTCTCAGATCTCCTTCCTGAGCAGTAACAGCCGGTTCAGAGCCCATCGCTGCATGTGTAAAGTTAGAATGATTTTTCCCCTGTGCATTGTTTTTCATTTAGCAGCCTTGAATTTCATCTGCCGTTTTATTACCCGCTCACTAAGTATCATAAGGTCCTTTCCCCGTTCTTGGAGGTTGTCTGTATTTTAATCTTTTTGGTATTAACTCAGCATTGCTAGCAAACGTTCTGATTTCTTTTTTTTTTTTTTTTTCCCCTGGGCCCACTTGGACTCCCCAAATTCAGGGAGATGCAGCCGGATTGACACACAAATTTCATTGTCTATGGATACAGCATGTCGATGCTGTATCATCACAAGCATCTTCTCAAGGGGGCATCTTCCACAGAGGAGCAAGGTGCAGGTGGGAGAGAATCACCCCTACCTCCGTGCATACTGGCTTCCACGTCATCCAAAATCATGTCTGGTTGGGGGTTTTTATATGAAATAGAATCATAGAATCACCTAGGTTGGAAGGGACCTTCGAGATCATCGAGTCCAACCATCAACCTGGTGGCAACGGATTTTCTTAAAGTGTCAGCCCTCAGTAGGAAAAGGCTGTCCCTGCCAGCACATCTGGAATAAGCATTCCAGGTGTGGTCCAGGCAGTACCCAGCCCACCCAACGAGGGCTCCTGGTGTGCAGCTCCTGGCTCTTGCTGTAGGTATGGGCAGAGGAAGGTCTTCCTGGCCGGTGACAGAGCATCCACCAGCACGTCCCAGCAGGAACGGAGCACGGTGAGGACTGCGTAGCAGTTGAGTACGCTGGGCAAAGGAAAACAACGCACCAAAGGCTCTGCCTGCAGTTACGGACCTGCCAAGCTCTCCAGTTCCCTAGTTTCCGGAGGCAGCCGTTTTCCAAACCGTTTCAGCCAATGGGCCATGGCCACCTTGCAAAACTGCACATTAAAATGAGCCATGGACGCTCCATTAGCCATTCCTCAAAGCCAGGTGGTAGAAAATAGTTTATTAACTGCTAAAGAATGAGTTCGCTCCATAATGAACCTTTCTCCAGTATCGAAGAAAAGCCATGTCTTACTTTCCTTTTCTAATAAATGGCTTCTTCAGACTTTAATTAACTTCTCCCCGCTCTTCTTTTGTGGCAAAGTGTCACCCTGACCACGAGACAAACTCCGTTTGTTCCTTTATCCGGGAGAGCGCTGGGCTGTCAGATAAACTGCTCTGCCTAATTTGCCGGGGCTTTTCTCTTCCCACGTTGCATATTCCAGGGAGGGAAGCAGTAATAACAGAAAGGGATGGATCACCTCCAGCCTGGGAAGGAGCACCTACTTAACTACAACACGGACCACGCTCCTGCAGCGCTGCCGGGGCTGGGAACAAGGACCCATCTCAGAGATCCACCAGGAGCTGGGACAAGCCCTCTGTGTGCTCCTTCATTTCCTTGGGCTTGAAAAAAAACAAAAAAAGGTGGAGGAAACAATTTTTGCCCTTCCAGGAGTTTAGGATTTTGTATTTTCAGCAGCGCGTGTCTCTCCCCGTGTGTGTGTGTGTATATATATAGCTCAAAATCAATAAGAGTGAGATTAGGTCACTGTATTACTGAGAAATGCGCTCCTGATAGCATATAAAACCAAACAGCTCCTGCTCCTTTGCGCTTGCTGTCGTGCTCCTGGACCAGCTACGCGTGCCGACACCGCAGCACAGCCCGGAGAAGGCAAGGGTTGGTCTCTTCTGCTCTTACAAGAAGGATGCAGAGGCTGAATTTGGGCCGAGTCAAGAGGGACCATGACAAGCTTCTGCTTTGGCTTTTCAGCCAAGCTTACAGCCCCGGGAGCCATCACGGCAGCAGAAGCTGGGAGTCCTCACGGTAGGAGCTACCTGGAGAGATGGATGCATGGAATTCCATGCAACGCCCGGGCCCCTTCGTAGGAAAAGGCGGTGCATTGGGTGTAGCTTTGAGGTCCTAGCGGTAGCCGTGCCTCCGAGCTGAGCCCTTTTTACCCCCAGCTGGGCTTTAACTAGACATGTGCCAGGGCCAGGCTGGTTATAGAATAGAGACACACCGGACTGCAGCTTCTGAATGGGGCCGGTTAATTAATTGTGCCAGGCTGACAGCAGCGAGGGGTTTTTGTGCACTGAAGCTTTCAGACACCAATGCAGCGATGGTCTCCAGCGCTCAGACAGTCTCGGGGGACTTGTCCTTCCTACCCAAACAAAATTAATTAATGGTGGCAATAAATAAAAACCAATCCAGGCGAATGAGAGCATCCGAGCCCCTCGGGGGAGGCTGCCGCGGGCGCGCAGTGGGAAGCGGCTCGCCTGGGAGCGGGACTCACGTTGGGGCGATGGACACCCCGTAGCCAAACACCTGCAAAGGTGGGGGGCAGCGGAGCAGCGAGGCTCCCCAGGACACAGCTCTGGCCACAGAGGAGGGTTGGGCAACAGAAACACCAAGGTGGTACCACCCGCGAGCACCTCGGGACCTGCCCTTCCTCCTCCTCCTCCCCATGCCGCTCACGTGGAAGGCAGCTAGCTGAGATATACACCTGTAGTTTGGGGTGGATGAACCGCTCTACCATGCTCCTGGTTTGGGCCGAAATTTCAGCTGGCAGTGCCCACAGGTCAGAGGGTGGGCACTGGAAATACCGGTGCCTGCTGCTACGGGTGGGAAAGGGGTTTTTTTGGCTGCTCGTCCTGGTTACCCAGCAGTGTGTGCCCTCTGTAATTTACACTTGGGGGAAGACAGCTGGTTGGATAAGTTTTCCTGCGAATGTGATAGGAAAAAAAAAAAAATAATTAGGGCAGGGAGAGCTTTTTCTAGCGCACGTCTGACGAAGGAATCACAGAATTGCCCGGGTTCAAAGGGACCTTTCAGATCGAGTCCAACCATCAACCTAACTCGGACGAAAACCATCACTAAACCGTGTCTCTAAAGAATAAACTCTGTGAACGTGCTGGGTGAAACTGGGCTGCAGAAGGAGCATGGGCCAGCACAGGGCACCCCAGGGAAAGGACAGGGGCCGTGGCTGATCATTCGCCCCCCTCCTCTGTGCTCAGCACCAGCTCTGCCACCGCGCTCGGGCTGAACTTGACGTGAAGGACTCCTTCCTCTGCAGACACGGTCCCGTTCGCTCTGCCCCAGCCCTGCCTCACACCAGTCCCTTTAATCCAACTGTTTTATCCCACCTCCTACGCCCCCCGGGGCCATAAATAAAAACGCCATGCAAGGTTGATACTGATCAAATTAATCCGTGGCAGGCAAGCCCCTGCAAGCTTATGGCATTGATCAACGGGACCTCGCACGCCCCTGTGCTCGCCCCCCATCCCCGCGGGGTCCTGCCCGGGCACGGGACGCAGGGGCAGCGGCCGGCATCCCCCCACATCCCCACCCCCAGGGCTGATCACCCGCCTCTCCTACCTCCAGCACGTCTCAGGCACTCCTAATTGGCACTTGACAGAGTGCCTGCCACATGTTGGTCAATACCAATTAGCATACTTATTAAATGCATGTATTTGTTGGCGGCAGTTATCTAATTACCTCACAAGTGCATCAGGGAGAGGCCCTGCAAAGGGTGCCGCCGCCGAGAAGAAGCGTCTTCAGGTGGTTTATGTGCAAACCTTGCGAGGTGCCAAACCCTGCCGAGGCTCCAAACCCTGGGGAGCAGCAGGCTGCGATGGGAGGCAGGAAAAGGGGCTGCACCAAACCCGCACGTTTCTTGGGAAGAAAGGCTGAGGGACTCGGGTCTCTTCAGTCGGGAAAAAAGAAGACCGAGGGGGGATCTTATCAACGCTGATAAATACTTAAAGGGTGGGTGTCAGAGGGATGGGGCCAGGCTCTTTTCGGTGGTGCCCGGCAACAGGACAAGGGGTAACGGGCACAAACTTGAGTGTAGGAAGTTCCATCTCAACATGAGGAGGAACTTCTTTACTTTGAGGGTGGCAGAGCCCTGGCACAGGCTGCCCAGAGAGGTGGGGGAGTCTCCGTCTCTGGAGACATTCCAAACCCGCCTGGACGCGTTCCTGTGCCACCTGCTCTGGGTGCCCCTGCTCTGGCAGGAGGTGGGACTGGATGATCTCCAGAGGGCCCTGCCAGCCCCTGCCACTCTGTGATTCTGTAATGGCTCATGCTGGGCTTGGGACCTGCCTCTTCAAGGGGCTGAGGACCCAACAAACCTCCCTGTGCTGTGCAGGGAGAGTTAACGGGGGGACACCATGTGCACAGCCCCATTTCCACCCATCCTCAAGGGATGTCCCCAGAAGGGGGATCTCACCTTCCCTCCGTATCCCTGTGCACCTCCGCAGCCTTGCTCTGGGTCTCCAGCTGACCGTTGTCACCTCCTCTGGGTCGCGTCACTCTGTCCCCTGTACAGGTGAGCTTGCCAAGCACGCAGCCGAGCATCTCCCACCACTTCCAGGGTAACGCGAATCAATCAGACATTTGGGGTTTTCCTTATGCAGAATTAATTACCTAGGAGCCAAGGAACAGGAGAGGCTGAGACACCTGAAATTACATTTACCAGGCTACACGAGGCTGCTGCCGCTTTTGATTTCTTTCCCTCTTTTTTGCATATCGTACCGCAGGCCGAGCCTAGCCGGTGGGTACCGCTGTTATCAGGCAGCAGGCAGAGTGGAGAGTTGATACGACGTTCCTGCCCGGGAACCAAAACAGACCCTGCACACTGTTTTAATTTAATGCCTGTGAAAGTCTCCAATTCTGACCTTTTTTCCCCTCCCCCCATCTTCACTGGAACTGGTATAGCAGAGCGTGGCCAGGAGAAGTTCCTCTCCCTTTTACATCAGGGCTGGCATGGAAGGACTCCTCCCTCCGCCAGGGAGAAGGGGACTGGTGGATGATGCAGAAGATGCCATTTTCGCATTTTCACATGGGAAAACGCGTGAGGACGGAGGTTGCTGGGTGCTACAACAGACCCAACACAGAGCTGGGTAAAGGGCTGGGGGAAGAGGGAGGAGAAACCACCGTCGTGTTGGAAGCCAGCAACCCCTACTCACCATTTTGCCTTTCCTGACCATCCTTGACATTTTTTTCCCCCGTTTACTTTCCTTGAGCTTCTCCATCAGTCCCCCCAGCACATTCCTCGCTCTGGCAGGTGGTGTCTCTCTGCTGTAGCTTGGGCTGGTCCAGGACAGACGGGGCACCTCTACGTCTTCCTTACCGTTGAGCCCACTACATGTCGAATGCAGGCAGCGTGCCGAGTAACTAATCTTTCACGCGCGCCTATCAAGCAAAAAATTAAAAGAAAATTACACAGGGAAATCAGCAGCGAGTAGGAGGGGACAGGCTGTAATTATATGGCTATTAATTGGCGTAAAGTCCCAGTTTAATGCTCTCTGGCCCATGCCGATATTTCCTAGGGAAATTTTCTCTCTATTAGTTTTGGATGAGAACGGGGATTCTCTCTGGAAGCTCTGAATCTGCACAGAGAGGTGACTTTCAGCTTCGGTCCCCCAGCAGGTTTTTTGTTTTCACGCCCTGACGGACAAAAAGAAGGGGCTGCTCTTATCATGGCTTCATCCGCCCGAGGTGGAGGCTGGGGAGCGCCAAGTTTTACCATTAGAGGAGGATAAGCAAGCGATGTTCCTTTTAAGATTCAGCCCGCATGGAAGCGGGCTTCCAAATTCGCTCCACGTACAAAATTCAGGCATAGAAAACTCATGAGACTATTCCCAAATATCCCCTACAGCTTCCACCAGCACTGGGAATTCCTGAGCATGACGGCTACCGGAAGGTGGGAACCTCCTGCCCTTCATCAAAAGCAGCTCTTCATCAAAAACTGACAATTAAACAGAACCAACACATCTGGAGCCCTGAGCGTCCATCAAAACCCCGCAGAGGATTTAAAGGAATGACGTGCAGTCTCCTGCCAACTCACCTGGCGAGGGACCAGGCAACCCAGACGCCGGCTCCGTGACACTCCCGCCATGCAGGATACGGCTCTGCCGTGGAAGAGGGGGAAGCTGCGGGCGCTTGCTCTTAAACCACGGTACACGTGCTTTCACAGGGCTACACCGTAAGGCAGGAAGCATCCTTCCTCCTAAGGGGTCCCACGGGCAGCTGGAGGACACCGGAGCAACAGGCAGATCTGCTGCGCGATTACGAACTGGGGCGGGGGGGAGGGAAGGAGAAAATTAAAGTTTTTAAGGTTCTTCTTCGCTAAAACAAGGTATTTCCATGGATAAATCAAAGTGCTCTCAATTTGGCATCAGATGAGAATGACCCTTTCCAGGAGGAAAGCCAGATCTGCCCCCGTCCAGCCGACACGAGCACCCTCCGAGCGGCTCTTCCCAGCAGGAACTGATTCTGCCAAGAGACCTACGGATTTCTCTTTAAACTGCAGCCCTATCTCCTTTATTTCCCAAGCAGGAGAAAAGCACTCACTAATGTGAGTTCGGGGTGGGGGAGGCAAAAAAAAGGAAATAAATAAACAAAAAAAGAGGGTTTTTATTCAGTCCACAGCTTGGAAGCTCAGAGCAAGGAATTCTCCCTTCATGCCATGGCTCTCCACGGACAGCATTAGCGTGGAACTGCACGCCTTATGAAAAGAAAGGCTTGCGCTACGGCCAATTTTCAAGCATTTCAAACCCATGAGATTTAAAAATGTAATTTGGTTTTCTCTCTTTCTGCCCCTCTCGTTTCTGGACCCTTCAGGGCAAACTTCCCTGTGCTAGAACGAGGACTAGGAAGCTTCACAGTCACCTGGCTCCAGCAGCCGGAGGCGTGAGGAACCGAGGATATTATGAAACTTTAGAGAAAGCCCCCAGCTGTGGAGGCTGGGCACGCTGCTCTTGAAAAGCCTTTCCTTTGCCATGCACACCTAACCCAGAGGAGACGTTCCCATTGCAAAAGGGCTTCAACACGTGGTCGCTAAACCCACTTACTCAGCAAAGAAAAAGCTTTTAAAAATTGTTTAAGCCACACCTAGGGTTCACTAGTTGCTGCTCCTGCGTGGTTTTGTTCCTCAGCAAGCATCTGCTGCTCAGCAGAAGGCTGCTTCGTGCTGGGGATGGGGTGCACACCAGGAGTCAAGACTGGTCCCACCATCAGAGGTGGTGCTTCCAACGGTTTCCAGCAGCTCCAGCCTGCTGCCCATAGCCCTGTTCACCCAGGACTGGGATTTCCCGGTGGACTCGGAGCCTTCCAGCCCTGAAAACACCTGGTATCCCCCGCCTCCGAAGGTGTGCAGGCATCTGCTGCCAAACCAGGAGCGGAGGAAGCTGTGATGGGAGGGCGAGCAGGGGGGACACAGCGAGGGGACGGCCTTCCAGTGGGAAAAGGCCACGGGGATCCCTGTCCAGGGGAAAAAAAAGCCCCCCCGCCCCCGGCAGCCAGGGCTGACTCACAGCCCCCTGCGCCCCGTCTGAAGTGACACGGTGGCACTGCCACCGCTTTCATCAACCGGGCAGCTGCTGAGCTGGAAGGGAGTCCGTGTAAAATCAATGTGCCGTTAGAGAAACCACCGAGGGCTGCCAGTCAATGCGCTGAAAAGACACCGCCGCCTGCGACAACCCCGACCAGCAACCTGCTGTTATCGACAGAAGTGGTGGCAGGCTTTAAAAAACAGCATCTTGTTCTTCCCTCCTCCCCCTCCGGAGTAAATTAACCCCAAATCTCTTTGTTTACCCTCGCCCCTAATAAGCTCTCGTGGCTCACAGAAACGGCATTCCAGGCTCTTTCCTGAGCAGGCAAGAGCCTTTGTTCCTTTTCATCCTGGGAAAAGGAAGGGTTTAGATAATCTCAGAATGCCAGAAAGCAATTTATTTTGACCTAGACTGTTTCTGCAATGTCATCTCTTGGCTTCACCGCGGGGGAAGCTTCGGTAGCCGGCGTTTACGCAACGCGGCCGTGCTGGGATGGGGCTGCGTGTCCCAGGCACTGCGCAGGAGCGGCGACGAGCAGCCGGTCCCCGCGGCACTGGGAGCAGCCCGGAGCGGCCTGACCCCGGGATAAGGGACAAGGCTACAGCACACGGCTGCTTGGCACCCAAACAACACCCTCCAAAGGTCCCGGCTGCAAGAGAGGTGGACACATCAGCCAGGAACGTGGGGTCACCCAGGGTATGGCACACCCCAAGCCCCTGATAGCAGCCATGGAAGAGACTCAGGAGGGGACCCTGTCCCGTCCCCTTTATGCCAAGGCAGCACCAGGTCCACCCCAACGATCCAGAAGGAGCATTCGGTCCTTCCCCCCCCTCCCCAAGAAGAAGAGATTTGCAGTGACGGATGCTCACTGCTCTCCCTTCCTACTCCTAAGCCCCTGGGTGAGCTCAAGCTCTTTGCCTTCAAGATGTTTTTTGGCAGCGTCAAGCCTGGAAACTTTCTTTAGAAAGAAAAAAGCAAAAGCAGGGAACATCACACCGGCCATGCAGCTAATAGCAGGAAACAACAGCAGATGCTGCAAGTCTCTCTCAAGAGCAGCAAGCGCTGGCAGCGCAGTGCTCAGCAGATAAGAGCGTGTGTCCCTTCCAGCTCCCCCGTTCTGGCTCCAACACCCGCTAGAAGCCACCTACCAAGATGGCATGGACCACGGTGCAAAGACACTGAGCTACCTGAGACCATAGAGTGGTTTGGGTGGGAAGGGACCTTAAAGCCCACCCAGTGCCACCCCCTGCCCTGGGCAGGGACACCTCCCACCAGCCCAGGTTGCTCCAAGCCCCGTCCAACCTGGCCTTGAACCCCTCCAGGGATGGGGCAGCCACAGCTGCTCTGGGCAACCTGGGCCGGGGGCTCACCAGCATCGCTGCAAACCGGGCCAGCAGCACGGCCCCACCGATGGGTCAATGGCGTGAGTCCCCCCACCTTTTGCCAGACCCCCAAGAACTCCCCCATCGCACAGCACAGACTTTTAGCTCTGCCCCATCCAGGCTGCTCGGGGATTGCAATAACTTATCTCTCTGTCAACAGGGAATATTTTTAAATCTCTTCCTCCCTGCAGGCAGGCAGGAGTCTCCTCCACTTTTTCCAGGCAGACTCCTTTCTTATTATTATTGCTGTGGTTGTTTTCCTCTAGATGAGGAGTTTAAAATCCCAAATCCTCCTGCCTTCTTTTGGGGTTTGGGGAACGACAGTGGAGCAACAACCCCCAGGACGACTTGGAATCGCTCGTTGCGGGCAGTCGGGAAGAAGAGCTCAAAGTTTGTTCATCCAAACTTTTGATGCAGAGCATAAAGCGAGGATTGTCTTTCCTTTCCCTTGCCTGCCCCCTCCACCACGTTACATAAAAATAAACCCAGCCTTTTTTCATTCTCTTGGCAGTCAGCAGCACGTCCTGCAGAGCAACCCTGTGTCCTGTGACTCTTCCACGGGGCTGGGAAAAGAGAGGAGAAGCGCGGACCGTTCCCTGGCCGGCTCCCACCGAGCCTTATTTCACTCTGCGCGCTTCCCAGCAGGACATTGATGTGGACAGGCATCTGGAAAGCCCGCAAGAGTTTCATCAATGCTTTGTTTTGTTCTATACTTTCCACGCTCGGGGTATTATTACCATGCTGGCTGGGTTGTGCAACAGCACGGCGAGCGGCGTCGGGCGGCTCTGAAGAGGGAGGAGACAGGCCACCGCGGGCCAGTCGCTGCCACTAACGACCCGCTGAAATCCCTGTGGCTCCTGCCATCGCCCAAGGCCCATGCTGGAGAGATTACAGTAAGTCAGCAGAAAGCAAATAAACAGGCAGAGAGGATAAACAGGCTCTACAGCCTGGTGTTTCCCCGAGAAAAGTATGATTTTATTTTTTTTTCCCGGCCTCCCCCCCAATGCCCATCACTTTGTCAGCAAGCCTGACGTGCACAAGGGCATCTTTTGTCTCCCAGGCTTGCAGACCCAATCCGCCGATAAACAAAGTGCTTGCTGAGCCTCCAGCCCCGCAGAGAGACGGCTTTACTGCGGATGGAAAGCCTAAGCCTTAGTCACAGAGATGGGCCACGCAGCTTTAATCCCTCGCCGTAACCCAGCTGCTAAAGCCCGGCCACCATCAGACCCCAACAACCTGCACCGCCCATGTCCCACGTCCCAAGGTGACTAAGTCCACACGCCACAAAACAAGATGCAAGCCCTGGGGACCACGCTGTGCTCAGCACAAAGGAGATCCAGCCACCTACTCTTGATGTCCCGAGACTCCTGGGATAAAATTCACAAGGGTAGAGGAGGTCTTACTCAGGGGTGATGGCTTCTTTCCCCTTTAAAGACCTGTCTGTGGAGTAATTAAAGCTCCTGTTTCTAAGCTGCTTGGTATTTTAATTGATTTTCTGCACTGGCTGCCCACAGTCTTGTCATTCAAATCCGACATTTACCCTGCCAGCCTCAAATGAGCGGCGAGGGAAAGCAGCCTGCCCTTGCACTTTCCCCACCAGTCCCCCGTGGCGGGGACTGGTTTGCACTGGGGATGCTGTTGGTCAGCCCACCTGGATGCCAAACCGCTGCCTTGATCTCCACCACACAGCATCTCGGAGTGAGAAGAGCTTCCCACCATGACCTTGTACTTGTTTTTTCTCCTGGGAACTTTCTCTGGGCTTCCCAGTTTTCACAGGAGAAGAGGACATTATCGATTCTGCACGGTCAGAGTCCTGTCAAGAGAAAATTGGGAGCACAGAAACAGGGACTGATGTTCTCAAATTAAATGCTGGTTTTCCCCTTCTGGTTTCAGATGCTGTCAGTACCTGCAGAAGCAAATCTGGCAGCGCAAACATCACCACAGCCAAAGGCATTTCTCCAGCCAAGTGAGCTGAAGAGCTCCTTCTGTGCGAGGTGTTGTTTTGAAATGGATCCTCTCTCAGTAGGTGGCTCCTCACGATGAAGTTTCATTAAAGGAGTAAAGGTCCTTCTTGTTCACACTCTTCCAAGATCAGATTTGCTTTCGAGTGATGTGTTTTCATACTTCCTCCATCTCTCCCTTCACTCTTCTTCATTCCTTGGGGACCCGTCAGCTGTGAGGATGCGTGTCAACACCGGTCACCGTGGCCATTTGCTTTTGAAACCACAACAACATTCCTGGTTCATTTCATTTAGCATTTGAAACTCGCCCTGCTGCCGGCAGGAGGCTTGATGAGAACGATGAGGGACTACGAGCCGCATCCCTCGCCCGCTGTGCGCGGGGAGCCACGGCAGTGTGAGCATCTCTCAACCCCGCAGACCCCTCCGAGGATGCTGCAAGAAGCACGGGACCACCGGCATCCCCCACCTCCACTTCCACCTCCCAGGGAGGCACCTGCAGAAACGCCCTGTCTTCAGAGCAAGCCAAGCTAAAATCCCAGCCGAGCGTTGCTGCTATCGACAGGCGGAGAGGGAAGCTGGGAATACAGCTCGCGCTGAAATTCAGGAGGACCGGAGAAGCTTTTTAATAAAATCCTAAGCCCATCCCAAACAATAATTGGCACAGTGAAAATCTGGGACCTACTGGGGATGTTTGGGTTTTTGTCCTCTTTTAGCAGGACCCCAGCGCTGCTGACGAATGCGTATAATAAGCCAAGCTTTAGGGTGGAAATATCAAGCTCTTGCAAAGTAAAAATTACTGACAGTGGGATAAGATTCCTAAATCTGCAGAGTGACTGCAGGAGGTCACTTCTACAAATCCAGAGATAAATGCTTTCCCCAGCAAGTGAAAAAAACAACGCGTTGCCCTTCCAAAATGTCTTTCTGGCCTTGAACTTGCTAATGCCTGTAGCCTGCGTCTGGGAGAAGCCTGCGCGCGTAGCCTCCAGCCAGGTCCTCCAGCAGCCACGGGGAAAACCCAGCTCCCAAGGTCCTCGGTTGAAAGTCACTTAAAGTTGGGAGCCTCCTCGCTCGAGATGTGCTGGAGAAATGGATTCCTCTATGCCACAGACAGACTGAGCCTCCAGCCTCCTCTAGGAATTTGAAAATAAGCCATGCATATAATAGGCGCACATTTAGCACGAAAGGAGGATGCTTCACAGAGGACAAATATTAAATCACGAAATACATCAAGAGACATTTCCTGGGAAAACTGAATTTAACCTGGCTCTCGGAGGAGCAGGAAGCTCCCGGGAGCTGTTGCTATGTCTGATGGAGGAACAAAACCTACGGGGAGGCTTTGGACGAGAAGCCTGCCTGGACCTCCTAGAGATGCTTGGAAAAAGGGTCAGTGGAGGACCTTCTCTGCTGTCAGCTGCAGACGTAGCTCTCTGCGTGGCCCTCTAAAACCACTGGCTTTGCAGCGAAAAAGCAGGGTATGGCCAAGCAAGATCAACTTTGTGAGCCACCGTCACGGTGATTTACACACCTTGGTGGCAACACTGTCACCATGTATGCGCGCGCCATAGGAACGTCGGTATGGCTGCTTGGTGTCGTGCCCCAGGTCCATCCAACCTGTCTCCTCCCCAGGCTGTGCTCATCAGCAGAAGTCTTGGGAAAGAGGATGAAAATACAGCAAGAGACGGGTATTACTCCCCTAAACCTACCCTCCCTGCAGTCTGCCATTTCCATACTTTGAGCTAGCGGCTACGTTTCCATTTCTGTGTTTAATACTCCACGATGGGCCCTTTCTTTGAATCTGTCTCCTCACTGTTGGAGCCCGATAATAATTCGGATTTCCAGAAGATCCTGCACAAAGTTGTTTGAAAACTCAACCCTGCTATCCCCATGCTAGTACTTGCTTTAATTTCTAAAATACATCAGTGGTAAACCCAGGTGAGGAGCAGTAATGCTGGTAAATCCACATGGGAAGTCCTTCCTGAGCAGGAGGAGGCCTTTACTAAACGGATTTCACCCAGGCAGATGAAGTGGGCTTACCAGGTCCCCTCTGGACGTACCCGACAGCGGTGTTCCACGCTGCTTTGCACCGTGGGTGGGCAACAGCAAGGTTAAAAGTATTGAGGGACTAGCTGTGTAATCACACTAGGAGAGTTTAGGGGTCATCACTGCCCAGCAGCTTGTTCTTTTTGTCCCATTTATCCTTTTCTACCTCCCCATCTTCCTAGAAGAGAAGCCCAACTCTTCCACTAGCACAAAGACCTGTCTTTCTTCAGCAGGTGGGAATTTGGGAAGACAGCACTAAAAAACCTGAAAGTTTGTTCTTCCAGCGAATGTGGGACTCCAGCAAACAGGTTTTTTTTTTCCTTTCAAAATGCACAAGACCATCTTGGGACCTCCTGTGCCCTTATCTCTCTGCCTGCTCATACAGCGTCTCAACCACTGGAAGAAGCTGAGATACTTATTTGGCTTCTAGAGCACCATGCTCTTGCTTATCTCCTTTCTACTTCTGTTCTTTACGGTCCCAGGCAACCCAGTAAGGAGAGCTGCATTTCCCTGCTGGAACAACAAGAACAAGAGTTTGAGGCTCTTAAGCCACTTATCTGGGGCAAGCTGCTGCAACTCTGTCGTTCTGACTGATCTTGGGCATTTTTCAGGGAGGCAGATCTGAGCCCTTGCAGTGCCAGCGCCTGTTAGAGCGTCATAACTTGGTCTGCCTCAACTCTGGAGAACCGCATGGTCTCCTCTGAAAGCCTGCAAAGAAGTTTAACCCTTGTCATTAACCACATTGGAAAACAGTGCTGCTAAAACAGAAGTATTCACAGAATCACAGAATGGTTTGGGTGGGAAGGGACCTCAAAGCCCACCCAGTGCCACCCCCTGCCCTGGGCAGGGACACCTCCCACCAGCCCAGGTTGCTCCAAGCCCCGTCCAACCTGGCCTTGAACCCCTCCAGGGAGGGGGCAGCCACAGCTGCTCTGGGCAACCTGGGCCAGGGGCTCACCCCCCTCACAGCAAAGGATTTCTGCCTCACATCTCATCTCAGTCTCCCCTCTTTCGGTGTCAAACCCTTCCCCCTCGTCCCATGGCTCCCCTCCCAGATCCAGAGTCCCTCCCCAGCTTTCCCGGAGCCCCTTGAGGGACTGGAACAGACTGACCCCTCTCTGTTCCTTCTGTAGCACAGTTAACTGCTCCAACCACAAGAATTCTCCCTCGCTGTGCAGAAGGGAAAACTCAGCCCCCAACACCACCGGCGCAGGCAGCCTGCCTGCCTTCACGCTCCGCCCTCACATCAGCCGCCAAACGCGGTACCCAAGTACCTACTGGGGATGCTCTAAATGAACCATGACTGCTTGCTTTCTGAGCGGACTCAGGAAACACACTGCTGCACCGCTTACACTCCAGAAAGGCTCTTCTTTACAGCCATAAAGGATGGAGAGCTGGTTGTTTTTTTTTTCCTTTCCATGGGAGGCGAGATGCTATAGAATAAGCCATGCGGCTCACATAAATACATCAAGCAAAGTGGCTCCAACCAACGGGCTGGGTGTTTGTCCCCCCAGGTGTAGGGCTTTTAGCTGAACGCATCCCTGGGTGATTAAAAGGTCACTAGAGGCAGCTGGAGTCTTTCTTTACTTATCATAAAGGCCGATATAAAAACACATTAGTAATAAATTTGTGACAGGTGCTCGTATGTATGGAGATTCAGGCAACAGCAGGTGTGAGTTATGGCCCTATAATTCCTCCGAGGGGTCCCAGGGACGTCCCGAGTCATTGCCCAGCGCCTGAGAAGCCCTCCATCAGCTCGGCGCAAGCGCAGCCCGACCTCCCAGCAAGCTGGGCTTACAAGGGACAGGATCTAGCTACCAGAGCTGGGGGGAACGGGAGGGGAAGGGGATTTCCTCCCTCCCCCCAGCCCTCCTCCCTCCTCCGATATATTCCCTCCAACTTCTCTTTCAACAAAATAACCTGACGTGGAAGACACTGGCATTTATTTCCCCTCTTGGGCAAACGGTGACCCAGCAAAGCATCCCGGATCACGCGAGGATGGTCATATGGACCAAACCAGTGGAAAAGCCACTGTCAGGTCGAGCGGAGATCCGTGCTGGAATAGGCAGCTGGCTGTGAGAGCGAACGAGAGGGAGAAGCCGGGTTTCTCCTGGCTTTTGCCGCGGGATGGAAACCCGAGGTGCTCGGGGACAGCTTGGCAGGGAGCTGGATTTCGGAAGGGGACGGAGGGAAACTTCACACCGAGGATGCTCGCCAGAGCTCTGCAAATGCCACGCTGGCCTTTCCAGCCCGCACGGGGAAAGCGGCTTTCGCACACCTCGGAGGCTTATTTCCGAAGCTGTCTAATGGCACTGCCCCAATGAGGGGGCCGGGCTGAAAGGGAGCGACTTCTCCGTCTCCCCCAGCTGAGATTCCTTCCTCGCGCGGCACTCGGGTCAGTGAAGAGGAGGGTTATTTTCCAACGCCAGCCAGCATCAAAGACGAAGCGGAAAAATAAAATGAGCCGAAGCAGCCCCGTGTTTCCCCACGCACACCCCCCTTCTTTTAATAAAGCTACTGAATATCATGTTCTCAGCGTAGATTAACCTAAGCTTCGCTCCCAATTATTATTTCACTCTCCTAAGTGCGGCAGCAGAAAGGGGCCTGACAAATGAACCCGGCTCTGCCATTAAGCTGCACTTCCCCTCCTGCGAGTTTGTGGGGAGCCTTATTTCTCAGAGAAATCCTCCTTCGCGCAGATCACCGGCTGTGTATCCCCAGGCCTTTTTACAGCACTCAGGGCTCCAGGCCAGGGATTTTTCACCCTTTTGATTTGTGGAGCTCGACGGATTTTCCAGCGGGGCCGTGAACCCCGTGGGGTGAATTCAGACCTGTGGGCAACGGGCTTGCTTTGCTCGGTCCCCCTCCCCAGAGCCCTAGAAACAGCCCACAGCTCCCAACCTGGGCATGCGTGGAGAAGAAAAAATCTAATCTATGCTAGAAATAGTGTCCTCTCTTCTCCACTGCAGTGGAAAAGCAATGCTGTTGCTGAAGACCGGGTTATTGGGGGACCTGCTTGTTACACCACTCAGTCCTGAATATGGTGATGGAACGAAAATAGAAAATTAAAGACGGAAAGGATGGCACTCCGAACGGCTGCGATGCCTCCAAAGCCCAGCCGCAGCATCCCAGCCCTGGCGTGCCAAAGGGCTGGAGGGATCCTGCACTCTCTCCCGCCGGCGATGGCGGGATGCTCGGCGGCGTGCCGGGCTAATCAGATCCACCAGCTCGTCGGGCTCCTCTTGACTCTCCAAACGCAGCCCATATCTCCCCCCCGCCCCGGAGCTCAGCTTTGATTTCCAAGCCTGCGGCGCTGGAGGAACAAGCCTCAGCTGGTTTCACAGCCTGGCCCGAGGTTTAGGTCAGAAGCGGCTGTTCAGATCCACGAGGCTCACCCCCTGCCCGGCGTATTTGCGGCACAAGCTGGGATCCGCACTTGAAATGCCAGTGATCTGCTCCTTTCATTTGCAGTCACCGTACGGGGTGAGACAGGGGGCTGATTGCATCCGCTCAGGGCAGATGTAGGGCTCCAGCGTCGCAGAAACGCTCCTTGGAAAACCAAAGAACAGGGCAAACAGGAGCACGGCAAATTAGCCCCATCATCCCAAAAGGCTGATACACAAGTGCCATTCGCAGACGTACGACGTCTTCGGCAGGCGAAGGTTAACACTGAGCCAGGTATCTCCTCCGCCCAGGTGAGGAAGGAAAGAGGGGAGGGAGTTGAAGGGGCATCAGTACTTTCCCTTAGCTAGACCAGAGGCTTGAATAGCAAAAACCACGGCAGTAGCCGGATGCTTTCAGTTGGAAAAAAGACAAGTTGAAGTTTTCCTAACTTCTTCCTTTGGAGGAAAAAAAAAAAAGTCCACGTTCTCCCTTCTCCATCCATGCTCTTTTCTGCCTGTGACCCGGGGTGACCCTTACAGAGGCAGTGTGAAGGTGACCATGTACCTGTGGAAAATGGATGGCCTCTCTCCGACAGCTTATCGCTCCGGCCTCTCAGTGCTTAAGGGAGCCTACAGAAAAGACGGGGACAAACATTTTAGCAGGGCCTGTTGAGACAGGACAAGGGGTGATGGCTTTAAACTAAAGAAAGGAAAATTTAGACTGGATATAAGGAAGAAATTTGTTACGCTGAGGGCAGTGAGACGCTGGCCCAGGTTGCCCAGAGAGGTGGTGGAGGCCCCATCCATGGAGACACTCAAGGCCAGGCTGGATGAGGCTCTGAGCGACCTGATCTAGTTGAAGATGTCCCTGCTCACTGCAGGGGGGTTGGACTAGATGGCCTTTAGAGGTCCCTTCCAACCCAAACTATTCTGTAATTCTATGATTCTATGAATGTTTTGCTTCTTTCTAAGGGGCGTTTTGCAAATTGCGTGGTTCACGTCCGTCTAAGCGCGTGCAGAAAGCAGATAATAGCTCAGCTGCATCTGCAGGAGCCGTGAGGAAGCGATACCTGTTTGATCTCGGCGGAGAGAGCGGTATTGAACGCCACCGGTGCTGTAAAGCTGTCACAGAAATACGGCACTGGGACAGCGGTACGGGCACGTTCTGCTCCCTCTTTGGAGATAGGCATACGTTTGCAACTCATCTGCGGGTGGTAGAAGCGATACTTGTCTCACAAGCGATTAGCTGCTCTGAAGTGAGCACAGCGGGGTAAGCTCCAGCTCAAAAGTTGGCTTAAAACATTTTTTCACCCCCGGCCCTGGCAGGGAGCAAGTCTTAAATCTCCGGTGATCAGCCAAAAGGCTTATTTCTTACTGCTAATAAGACGAGCAAGTATGTAAAGAAGCGACACGAGCACTCGATGGTGCAGGGACACCTCTCGCGGTGGAAAGACGTCGTCTTCTGAGCGGCACGGGCGGCCAAGAAGATAGGCTACGTCCTGCCCTGCTGCCACTTGGCTGTTACACGAGACATTTGCAAACGCAGCAGTCAGACCTCATCAAAAGCAGCGTATGTTTCAAGAGGAAAACATCCTGGTAATAAACAGGCAGAACGCGCAGCCCTGAGCAGCCTATCCGAATAAATGGGTGTTCTTTGAGAGCCGCCTAAGAATATGCTTCGGGGAAGGAAAAAGATAGTGCTGTTTATCAAAACGGGACTCTACTCGTAACGCATCCCAAAGGATCCCCATGTCCTTCAACCGGGCCCAAACAAAACACGGCATTAGAGGCTTGGTCCGACTCCTATCAAAAGCATTTTATTTTTTTCCCCCGCTGACTTTGACAGAGCTCGGATCAGGCACAAGAAGGGAGTGAAGTGTCCGTACGGTACCTGTTCTTCAGAGCACAGGACCTCATCAGCAGAGCAGCGTGAGTAATAGGTCTCCCGCTTCAACTGAAAAATCGCACCCCAAAAAGAACGGTTGGGAGGCCAACAATTTCATTTCAACTTGAATGAAAACGCTTCATTTTACCCAAAATGCATAGTTCAATTTCCGGTTTCAGTCGATTTTTGATTTTTTTTTTAAACCCTGAACAATTTTTTTAACTGAAGACATGAAGGTATCAGTTACTTTTCTTCACTGGCACCCAATTTCCAAACTCAGCCCCAAAGCCCGGAAAAAAACCTCAAACTTGCTCTCTTGACCACTGTAGCTGGTGAACGTGCTTAGAGGCCAGGATGCTCCAGACTAAAGCTCCACGTGAGCCCCAAACCCCACCTCAGCCGCCTGCAGAAGGCACGAGGGTGGCAGCAGGGCTGGGGTTTGCACGCCAGGACGCGGCCACCATCCTCGGTTCGCGGACGGCGGAGCTGAGGGCGAGTCAGCACCGAGATATCGCGTTTTACGGCAACTTGGGATGTGTCCGAGAGCTGGTTTATGGGTGGCTCAGGTATTTACGCGGGAGGGGACAAGGTGGTCCCTGTTTTGGCTGTGCCAAGCTCTTCCCTCCCCTGTTGGCTCCCTGGCCCTGCAGAATGGGAATAATCCCCCCGCCCCGCAACGCGCTGGTTTTTATGAACTGCAAGAGATGTTTCAGACCACACATTACCCTGCTCTGTCACTGCCAGAACGAAGGGAGGAACATCATGATGGGTGGCTGACGGCGCGGTATGAATTTTGTCTGGCCAATCATCACAGCCAAAGCTGGAGCCCGGCCAGGACAAGTAGCTAATACCTTCTCCTCCCGCTCCAGCTGAACATCTCAGGAGATCGTTAGAGACCGCACGTGACCAGCAGCAATAATTAATCACGAAAAGTTGCTATTTCTCAAAGCCAATTCACGTTACGCCTCCCTCACGGACTTGAGAGCAAGTCAGTAACAACGCCGGCAATTAAAGTTAGGTAAGACCCTCCAAATAACAAGACAGCATTCACTGATGATCATGGATCTGTATCGAGTCCTATCAGATTACATTTTTTCTTAGACAAAAATTATCCACGTACCAGGAGGAACGGTCAGATCATCAGCTCAAGACTACTTTAAGTATCTGAACTGGGCTCCAGCTACCCAGCTGCTGGGGGTCCTGCAGAGGGGATGGGGATGTGGGGAACGCAGGCGTCACTAGTGCCTCGTGCCCTTCTCCAGCCAGCGCTGCCAGGGGCTTCACGAGCCATCCCCGGAAGCCTCACCGCGGTCCAAACCATCCCCGCATTTCAATATGTAAATATAGTAAGAGGATTGCAGAGGGGAGATCTGTCTTGACCAGGAGATTGGTTTTAGATCGAATTTGGCTAATGTGGGAAATGCTGCTGGCTAGGACGCGACCGCTTCAATTAGCTCAGGAGTGCTTTTCTGCAGCTCCACTCCCGGGCCAGGCGTAGCTGGCCAAGAGAAGCTGGAGAGACGCTGACGCTCTGAAGGGAACGGCGGCGCAAGCCGCCCTCGCTCGCAGGAAGGTGTTTTCAGGTTGAGCCAGCAGACCTCCACCGAGCATTTCTGCCCGGTGCCTGCACACCTCCCATACATCGTGTTCCCGCACCCCCTCTCTGAACTCCAGAGCCCCCCGGTCCTCCTCGCTGCCCGAGCCCTGAGCATCTCCGGGGAGCTGGCTGCGCGCCCTGCCGCCAGCCGCGGCACAAGGGCACGGGGGCAGGAGAGAAGAGATTGCAGAGGTCGGAGCAGAGAGCCACTGCCGGCACTGTTTGCAGCCTTCTCAGCATCCTCCGTCCGCCTGGGCCGGGGTATGCAGCGAGCAACGTGTGGCCCACCATCACAAATACCATATTTTTATCCGGAAATTAAAAATAAATGCGTGTCAATAGGACACCCGCTCCTAAGGGAAGCAGAAAGACGCGGGAATAAGCCGTCGGCACCAGACCGCTCTTGGAGAGAAGAAACCACAGTCGGAATTACTTCATGCGCTAACTGTTAGCGCGAGGTCGCTTTGATGCCTGTAGTGCCGAGAGGTGCGAGGCTCTCGTGCAGGTAGCTCTGATATCCCATCAAGCCTTTAATCACCCGCCTGCGTCTCCTTTCAGCGAAACGGGGAGAGGCCGCTCGCTTGCGTTTAGAGGATGCAATGCAAGGGGCACCCGCAGGCCTGCCTTCCAGCTAGGAATTCTGTTCAGCATCGCACCTCCAAACGCTTTTAGGGAGTTAATGCAGCCCTTTTCCTTCCACGCCTCTTCATGAGACGCAAGCCAAAGCAGTTTCTTTGCCACTTTATAGCCTGACTCGCAACTGCTCCTCCTCCCCCAAGGTTTACTTCCATCATCTACCTCCTCTAGACGCCCAACGCCTCGGCATCAAATGTGTCTTTGTCCTTGGAGGGGTTCCCTACTGCAGGCTCCCTAGTTCAGGCAAACCCAAAGACCTTTCGTGGGACGATAGCAGGGTTTCCAAGGTGAGCTGCTGGGCTGGGTTTGTGCTGAGAAATAAAAGGGGTTTTGGCCAGGATGAGCCCCGGGATCCTCATCCTCAGCATGTGCCCAGCCTGCTCCTCCATTCGGCTAGGCGAATGGTCCCACGGTAAAGCGGGAGGCTCTCGGGCCACCACGGAAAGGCCAAAGCCTTTATTTCAAAGTCTGAAGGACTTAAGAGGGATGAAGCTAGGGCAGGCACCGGCTTTTTGTTCGACATGGGCTGACTACGCCCTGAAGTATGGGACTTCTAGACGTGATTGGGAGTATTATAATAGTGCCTTTGTGCCATTTGAAACCAAATCAAAGAAAACATTCATAAATAGCCCATGTTAAAGACGGATCCATTTATTTTTTTCCCATCAAACTTCCATTCTTTCCCTTTGCCGCATTTGCTAATTATCCAGTAGGCATTTGCTTAAAGAAAGCATTTTTCTAGCCTTCACAATCCATCTTCCCATCCTAATGGATCTTGTGGTAAAGTCATTACGGAGACTTTATGAAATCACAGTTATTTCCATGACAACAGTGATGTAATAAAGGTGGGATTATGACATTACTGCAAGATCAAGCTGAAGGACAGGATGGATTTGTTTACCCCAGACAGGGCAAGGAAGAGACTTCATTCATTCAGCGCTTCGAAAAGTGCCTTAAGGTCTGCTAATGGAAGGTACATTTTATATCTGATATTTTCTTTTCTTTTTTTTTTTTAACTTGTTCTTTTTTTTTTTTTTACAGTTATTTATTAGGGCTCTTTTTCCAAGCGCACATAGTTTAATAAGTTTCAGAAGAGGATCCATGCTGAGGATATACTCGCCCATCTCTGTGAAAGGAAAGACCATCCCTGCAAGTCTCACGGCTCTTGCCTTTCCTGAAAGGCGGCAATGCCCACTGGAGAAGGGTTTTCCACCAGTGTTTAAAGGACCGGCAGGATGGATTTTCCCCTTTCAAGGATGGCTGATCTAAGCTGCTTTCTCTTCAAACGTTTTAATAAAGAAATCACCTGCCACTGGATCACAGCATGAATTGGCTCCCCATGAAATTAGGTTTGAAAATGGCATTAAACCCCTCTTCTCTCCTTAATGGAAATATAACCAGCCTGGGTCTGGCCAGCAAATTCCAAGCCAAGAAACATTTGTCTCTCAAACCCAGACACACTAGTAAAGTCACTCCAGAAGTGATTTTTAGCTCGCTCGCTCTCCAGCAATCAAAGAATAAACTTAGGTGGAAATGACACAGCAATTCCTAGAGGATCAGAGCATGGAACGCCACGAGACAGCTTTGAAGATAGCTGGGGTTTCTGGTTTGTTTTTCACAAGAAGAAGAGATGAATATTTCATACGGTACATGGTTCAAAAGTTGATTAATGTTTCAGTGTGTGGAAAACCAAGCTCAAGAGACAAGTTTCCTGATGTAAAATTCTTTGAGCTGGCAGTAGGACTCATACCGGCCAGCTTCTCCAACAGCATACTTCATTTAACCCCCTTCAAAATTGCTCCTGCCCGGTGGCTTGGTGCTTCGCGGCCGTGCTAGTTCAACACTTGACCTACAAGCGTGGGGCACTAATGCTCTCCAGGGATCTGCGCTGAGGTAGCCGAACTTGCCAGTGACGGCTGCTCAGATGGGCTTTGGTGTCCCCGTCTACCCAGCTCCCACCCTTCTGCAGGATGTCGCTCCAGCCAGGCAGAGGACTGCCCACGGTCTGGTGGCCCACAACAGTCCTGCTTGGCCAGCAGGATGGCTTGCTTCTGCTGCTGCTCAGGCTGGGGGACCTCCTCTGCTTCTTTACAAGCTGTGGAGGAGCTATGGCCCTGGTACCTTTGCTCTGCGCTGGCTGGCATGGTAAATATGCAGAAGAGAGCCAAAACGTCCCCTGCTCTGAAAGCTCATTCCCTTCAAGTCCAGCCTGACTGATCTTAGCAGCTGTTTCGGCTTGTCCTGCCCCAATTCTCGCCCCACTAAGCCTTCCCAGTATCTCTTCATCGACAGAAGGGAAACACGGTAAGGCCACACAGACGTGCTAATGAAATGTGAATTATTAACTGCAGCGTGCTAAAGGAGATATGGGGGAGGGATGTCATTTCGCCATTAATATGTAAAACGGGCGACACTCCCTGCTTTCGCTGGAGGGGAAGAGCAGATTCAAGCCTGCGTCCGTCCCGTTCCAGGGCCCGGATGGGTAACGAGATAACCCGATTGCTGTGTCTCTCGCCCTCCTCCTTTCTTTCTTCTGCGATAAAAGGACAGAGGGGAATGCAGACAATTAAAAGGAGGATTCCAATCGGCCCCGGAGAGATTCAATGAATAATAATGGACCTCCAGCTGCTAATGTGCTTAAGGACTTCCAAGTCTCAAGTGTCTAACCAGCTTAAGGGTCCGTACCACAGACTTCATTTCTACCAGTAAATGGGAAAGGCAGGAGGAAGGGGGGGATTCCTGCCTCTGATTACAGATGGGATCGTCTCTCAGTCGCTTGCTGAGCCCTTGACGGCAAAAGAGTAAAGTCAACTTAACGGCTCTCAAAGCCAACATTAGGTACGGGGTGAGGGAGGTCCCCGCTTCACCAACTTCTGTATGTCACCTACTGCTGATAACACTCCTACTCACCCCAAAATACCTCAGAAAAGGGTCCAATATGCTACTAGAATAAAAACAGCACCTTGTCTCTGAGGTTTGGTTTTCTCGCATTAAAAACTTCTGCACAGCAAGACGGTAACTGTGTGACTCATTCTGCCTGTACAGCTCTTGGTAAGGGAAAGGTCTCTACCATGGCGCGACCCAAACTGACTGCTCACCTCCCACACCTTCCTTGCAGAAGGGGCAGTAGCTGTACAACGTGTAAGACAGCCAAAGCCACATATAAAAGGCCCACCTGAAGATTCACGATCATTTTTTTCTGTCCCTTCCCCTGTTTTTGGCTTTCTCTGCCATTGACGCTTCTCTCTCTCTTCCACAATCCATCCACTTTCCCCTTCCTTGGGCCGCCCAACCAAGAAAGCCTCTTCTCCTTGACCCTCTCAGGTTTCTACCACGATCATGAATTTCCATGGAGGATCAAGGAAAAGACTTGCAGGGGGGGAAGAGCAAAGAACAAAGCAGAAAGCCTGGCCCAGCCTTGAGTTCTCCATGAAGTTGTGCCCCTCCTCTCCCCATCTGAGGGTTATAGGGTAACTGTCACGGATTCAGAGAATAACAACTTCAGAGGCTGGCAACCAGATGATCAAAGGAACGAGGAACGTTAGATAGGTAAGGGCTCCTCAGCCTTGGAAAGGGATATGACAGAGATCTGAGAATCACAAGAAAAGCTGTTTCTGCCTCTCCTGGAGCATGGACTAGGGGCATCAGAGGAAACTCACAGGTTCCGAACAAGAAAAACGAGCTATTTTTATACCCAGTGTGTCTTTATGGCATAGGACTCTTCAACAGAAGATCTGTGGCTGCTAAAAGCTGCTAAGAGTTCATAAAAAAACTGGATTTTTCTGCCGAGAGCTTGTCTGCGGAGGCTATTATGTACAAACACGCCGCTTATGGGTGAGGAGGTCCCTGATCTGCAAACCACAGGAGGCTGGGAAAGTGTTCTGGAGCATCACCAACCACTGTTCACCCTCTACTTACGCAGGTTCCCAGGCACCGGCTACTGCCTGCATCAGAGACAGGATGATGCTGTGTCTGGGGGACGCCTGGCCCGACCGTTATCACGCCCTGGTACCCGTCGCCAGCTGCCTTCACACCTCACTTAGTTCCAGGACGCGGCTTGAGGGACAAGCACGTCCCCTCTTCCTCTTCTCCAGCTTTGGGGAAAACCCGCAGCATTCACAGGTGGGGGCGAGGTGTCACACGAAGCATGAAGACGGGTCGGAGTTTAACGGGTATAGATGCTGGCAGCGGGGACGGTTGCATAAGCCGGCGCTGGAGACTCGCCGGTCCCTGGCGCGGGAGGCAGGTACATCGCTCCGCGCAAGAGAGTTTAAAGAGAGAAGTTGTGTAAGGTCGGCCGCGTGTCAGCCTTACGCGGCGGAATCATGCAAGTGTAAAGCCTTCCAAGGAGGATAAGATCTCGGTGCGGCCACGTGCGCGCTCACTCCTTCCACCTGAGGTGGGGAAAACGACGGGACAGCACAAGCGAAAGCAGAGCGGAGCAATCAGCTAATTAGGCGAGCTGACTAATCGGCTAATTTAGAAAGGCTTTTCATTATTATTCACGGAGAAAGAATTCTGGAGAGCCCTGGCATGGGGCGAGGCGTAGCCCACCAGGCAGAGGGAATGGGAGGCTTGCCAAACGCAGAGCGTGTCCAGAACCCGCTGGCCTGGGTGAAAACCTCCCTCTCTCCTCAGGATCGCCGGTTTTGAGCTGCTGAAGGATGGGACCAGCCCCACTCCTGGCCCCTCAGCGAAGGAGCTGCCCCTGCTGGGGAAGGGGCCGGAGAGCGGAGGGTCTCCTCTGTTACGGCTTCAACCGGCAAAGGGAGATCTCTCTGCCCAGGACTCAACAGCTCTATTTAACCTTCTCCTAAACACCGCCTAGGCAGCTCAGACAACTCAAGCGGGGAAACGATAGGGTCTAATGAACGCCCAGGGTGGGACAAAGCCGCTGTTTTCCTCTTCTTTGAAAGATCGCTCGGCCCCGTGAGAGAAACGTCAATAAAAAGATATTTAAGTTGGGAAGGGAGGGGAGAAGGAGAGAACATGAACGCCCAACCTGCAGCTCCTACCCGTCTCTCCTTTCTTTCTCCGTTCCCTTCCCCTCCGATGTCCTTGCGTGTCTCCAGCAGCAATATCGCGCTGCTGCTGTTGCGGCCAGGATGGATATTCCAACAGCCTTAGATCAATATTTGTGCAAAGGGAAAGCTCGCGCATCGCAGGGCTACAAATTAACCTCTTGTCCCGTATTCACACTGGCACACGGGACCTGCAGGAGCGGCGCGTTCCCCTGGGGAAAAGTGGGACATACGCTTCGGAACACAGCAAAAAAAGAGAAGGGGGAAAAAAAAAGGAGTACTAATAGATCCAGCCCCAGCTCATGTACCTTTTTACATTTCTCCCTCAGGTTAGGGGCAGGGGGGGTGGAAATAGCTTTTCTTAATTAGCATCCTAACCTTTTCTAAACAGGTTCAAGGGTGTCTTGGCAGGCTTGGGAAGTGGTGTGAAAGCAGCACTGAATAACAGCAGCAGAATTAGCCAGGTGTAAAAGGATCTCGCTTTTTTTTTTTTTCTGGGGAGATGATTAGGGTACCAGTAATGAGAAATATCAAGAACTTCCAAGGTTGCAGATACCTGTTTTTTCCCTTATTAAAGGGAAACAGTACCTCGAAATTGCATGCTTGGGGGTGGAAAGTATTTCTGGCAGTAGAAAATCGTTGATCCGTAAGTCCCGGCTGAGCCGTTATGGTCTTCGCCAGCTGAAACTGAGTCTGGCCCGTTGGCGGATGTTGGGCATGTCCATACTGCCTATGGCAAGGAGGTTCATGACCAAGCCAGTCCCTGCTCCTCACGGTTGGGTTTCCCTGTCTGACCAGCCACCATGGTCGCTCCAGCCAGACGAGGAGAAGGCACACAGGCAGCATGGACATTTGGGGAGCGCAGGGGTTGAACGCAGCATCTAGCTGGAGACGTGTCTTCTGAGACACGGTACCAGGCTGGACGGAGACACGTCTGACCACCCACAGCAACGCGTGCTCCCGGTGAGGGAAATCCCAGTGATTTCAATCCAAGGATGGACTGACGAGGCAATCTGGGGAAACAACCGATTCCACCTGCATGTGTCCCTCCCCGCTCCCCATCTTCTTCCCCTTAGTTCACCCCATGCCAAATTGACAGCAAGCTCACTACCTTTTCTTCCCCCACCTACACGTCTATCAAAACTTAGATGCACCAACAAACCAGACCAGCTTTGCCTGGTCTATCTAGCCCACGCTCTGCATGATCCTAGCTGGTACCACCAGCAGCGTGGTCCGCAAAGCCTGAAGCGTATTTGCAAAACACTCTCATCTCGCCTCCCTTTCTCAATCACCCCAGCCGTGATGGGCCGCCGTTGTGCAAGGCTCGCTGCCCCATGGCTAGACAGCTTTCGGAAGACCGCGGTGGTTTCCCATGGTGGCTTTTCCGTCCAGCCTTGGCTCTGGAGGTTTCCCTCACAGCTCCTGCCGTCCCAGTGCCGCTTTCCACGCTGTCACAAGCCTCCCAACTTTTGCCCTAGTTGGAGGCAGCCACCACCTGGATCCGTGCAATTACCCTTGCTTTTCCAGCCTCGCAGCACAACGGTGGGACAGCACGGGCAGGCTTGTATTATGACTGCGCACCACACGGAAACGCAGGAATTGCCAAATTCACCCCAGGAGAATAACGAGCAAAGACATTTATACAAATAGCAGACTTTTTTGGCGCCTTCACTCTGCGAGGCCAGACACTCAATGACGCTTGACTCCAGCTTTTTCCTCACATTGTACGCCATATTTAGCCTCCGTTCATTCCGCCTTGCCATCGCGCCGAGCAAAGAGGGAATGGCACTTGCCCAGCAAGGGAATGGACGAGACCAATTTGCTCACTGCGTAACGAAACATTTTTTCCTCCTGCTCAGGCTCCATCTGGGTCTCGTTGCCGGTTTCCAGAAGAGAGATTCTCCTCCTCTTCACCTCTCCTCCAAATCCAAGGAAAACTATTTAGTTTGGGTGGGAAATAAATTTTTTTAAAAAATAACAATATTTTTGACTGTCTGAGGAATTTGTAGGCAGAAAGGTGCCAATTAATCTACATTAAAGTGAAATTAGCCTAATATTAAAACAATAGGAGGATGACAAGGGAGAGATCAGCCTCTAATGTCCTCATTAGCCAGTGCTGCTCCTTGTGAGCTTTCCGTCACGTGAAGGTAGCCGTCTGGTTGCACTTCATTAGCACCGGGGTTAATTACCGCTAAGAAGGCAGGGAGATGGGCTGTCCCCCCATCCTCGCTGCCGCTCTCCTCCCTGCTTCGCCCATCGCTCCTGGATGGAAGTTGACGTTCCCCTTGACTCCCGGGCGCTCCTCTATTTGTAATGGCAAGACAGGTAGAACAGGACCCATTTTTCAAAACCAGAGGTGCGAGCGGTGTCTTCCCCAGCGCCCGGGGTAATTTGGGTACTGCTGAGCTACAGCGGGACCACTGCACTGCTGGCACGCCATAGATGGAGCGACGCAGATGAAATCTTCCCTGTATCCTTCACAAACTCTTCCGGCTCCTCTGCAACTCTTTGTGTCCTCCTTTTTTCCCTTGGCTTTCACAAGATTGTTGCCCCATCTTCATCTTGCACTGCTTTTTCTCCCCCAGCCCCTCTGCTCCCCCGCTGCTTGCTGGCAGCCTCTCAGCTTCCCCAGCCACCCCTCTGACTTTCTCTCCTCTTCTCCTTCTGCCAGCCCCAGCTGCTTATTTTTATTGTTAAGCTTTGAGTTTGTTTTTTGGGTTTTTTTTTTAATTTTTTTGACCCCACTGATGTCAGGTCGGATTGTCTGTCAGCACAACATCAGGTTGCCAGCAGATGAAGGACGACTCGCAGGGAAGACATCAAGGAGAAAATAATAACAACAAAAAGTAAAAAAAATCCCCCCGAAGAGTTGAGACCGTTTACCAGAAAGGATGTGGAGTTGCTCAAGGGTCTTCCTCCAAAAATGTTGCCGGCCTGGAAGGTAGTAGGATGCAGACACATGGCAATAGAGATAGGAACGACTTCAGTGGGAGCGGGGCATTATCTACGGAGGGGCAGGGAACAGCTGCCTGAGCCCATGAATTATGCACAAAACCAGGCACACGGGCAGCTCGCAGGTTAAGATGGAAACAGCTTTGACTCGTGCTTTTGAAAGAGCCCTCCAGCGTTGGCTGGAAGGGGAATATGCTCTTCACGGGGACCAGATGGAGCAGGGGTGGGATGGGAGGACGCACATGGACCTCTGCTGGGGACTGCAAGATGCTGGCAGGTCATACACGGGCAACTCAAACGCCGTCCTTTTTTTTCCACCCCTTCCACCAGCATCCCTACTTGCCCTTGGCTGGAGACATATCCCTGGGTGGACGCTTCAGACCTCCCTCAGGCCCGTATCAGCACACCCCTCGTAAAGGAGAGAGGGGGCAGCCAGCCTCCCTCGGCTCCGGGGAGAGACGCGGGGTCTGGCACAGCCCTGCCGGCATCGCTGCCTTCCCCGGAGAAACCACCTCCTGCCTGAAAACCCGAAGTTAGAGGAGACGGACCCCAGGCAGAGCCGGGGAAGGGGATCTGCTCAGTGGGAACCTGCCGAAGCGGGAGAGCACGTGAAGCGGGGTCCCTCACCGCCCGGCCGCCTGTCAGGGGATTGGAAAGCACGGTACTGTGAAGCAGCAGGATAGCTATTAACTGAAAGCTGCACGGTGAAGCTGCCAATAAAATCTATTTCTATTGAACATTTAAAAGTTCTTATGGATCGTTTAGGGGCGAGGGTGAGCTCTGGAGCAAGCTGTTGGCGGAGGCAGGGTCATGGCACACGGGGAGCAGCCGGGCAGGTCTGTGCCCTGTGGTCCTCTGAAGAGCATAGAATGGTTTGGGTGGGAAGGGACCCTTAAAGCCCACCCAGTGCCACCCCCTGCCCTGGGCAGGGACACCTCCCACCAGCCCAGGTTGCTCCAAGCCCCATCCAACCTGGCCTTGAACCCCTCCAGGGATGGGGCAGCCACAGCTTCTCTGGGCAACCTGGGCCAGGGGCTCACCCCCCTCACAGCAAAGGATTTCTGCCTCACATCTCATCTTAATCTCCCCTCTTCCAGTGTCAAACCCTTCCCCCTCGTCCCATGGCTCCCCTCCCGGATCCAGAGTCCCTCCCCAGCTTTCCAGGAGCCCCTTGAGGGACTGGAAGGGGCTGGAAGGTCTCCCCGGCGCCTTCTCTTCCCCAGGCTGAACAACCTCTCCATGCACAGCGCCCATAACCCGAAGCTTTGCAGGAACTGAGTGCCGTGGGGCTGAACCACACTGCGTTTGGCTGTCCTGCAGGTGAGTGTGGCTGGGAATTCTGGCCAGCTCTTGTCTTTCTTCCTTGAGATGGAGGAAACTCTGCAAATTCACTAGGAACAAGCAGATACACGGCTGGTAAAGCCAGGAGAGGCTACTACGGCTAGTGGGGGTCTTTGGACCCACAGGCTACATTTCTTCCCCTCTCTGTAAGTCACCAGAAGACCTTTCCAGATCTAAATGTTTCACACGTCAGCACCACCCGTCATTTGCCTGCAAATTTACTCCGTAACCGCGCTTCAGTCCCTCTTTCACAACCCCCCCTCCTTCACGGCACACCGGGACCGCCGTAAGCCACAACGCAGGGGGGGGCAGCCACCGGGGGCCCAGCCAAAGCGATGGGCCACCCTTCCCAGCACCCTAAAAAGAGCCGCTGGAGGGAGGGGAGA
>VYZM01013466.1:37364-49531 GCA_013398915.1 Dromas ardeola | reverse complement strand
TTTTTTTTTTTTTGTTTTTTATCCTTTGCTCAAGTTTGACTGCTGCTGAGAATTTGCAAATAAATAAAGGAGCGAACAGCCCCATAAAAATTGATTGTTTCCCCCTCCTGCAAAGATCGTCTTTGTGAAGAAGATTAAAAATCCTTCCGTGCTGCAGAAGACAAAGGTATCCCTGGGCGAGAATAAGACATAAAAGAGGTTACTACATACATCTCCTGGCCGCGTGGACTGCTAATTCACACTGTTGTCATCCTTTCTTGTCCATCTCGACTCTTTCTTCCCAGTATCATTAAAGGAAACGTTGCCTCTGCGGTTGCTGAATGTCAGTTCGGCAGCAGCAGTCGCGAGGCGAGCGAGACTGTTTGCTTTCCCAGCCAGCGGCGGGGAGAGGGGCTCCGTGGGACCATCGACAAAGGAAACACATCTGCTCACAGCTGGGAGGGAAGGGCACGAGGTGTACGCTCTCATCTCAATCCGTCGCCCGATTTGGTGGCAAAAGAGCTCACCCCGCAGCTCACGACGAAGCAACAACTCATTGCTTGGGCAGCGAGAAGAGGTGCAAAAGGCATGCCACAATAGTGGCTCTGCTGGCCCAAGATCAGGAGCCTGTAGCTATGAGCACAATCAGTCCTACGACACCATCCCCACCTGGCCCTGCCTGCAGGAATACAGCTAAACCAGCAACCCATGGCCCTCTTGAGGCTGAGTTCAGAAAAGCTCTACAGAAAGCCCCCAGAGAACACCGAAATCTCAAAAAGACTTGCTCTGGAAGTCCTAAATCCATACGTGAGCAGGGCCTCCTCCTCCTCCAGAACCTCTTTGTCAGTATTAAACCAGACGCAAGAAGAAGGGAGCCACCTCCCGCCGTCGTTCCCTGCCAGTGCTCCCGGAGCCATCCGCAGTGTTTCACTGCTGCTCCCTCCCGACAGCCCGGGGACAGTCCTGCCAGCCGATGAGAAGCCTCCAGGTCCTCCTTACCAAGCAACGCACATCGTGGTTCGGATGAAGGCCACACCGCAGGGCAAACTCCAAACCCCGGTGGGTTTTCCTTTCCCTCCCCTCCGAAAGTGCTTTGTCAGTATTTGTTAGGAGCGCAGCAGGTCTTACTGGTACCTGCGCTATCAGCAAAGTGTCTGCTTTTCTCCTTTGCTGACAACCTACGTTCGGTTTAAGAGACTTAAAAGACCTCCAGATTCAAAGCCTTGTAATGACTTTCCCCTTGCTTTCTTTCCGCCTTCCCTCTTTCTCTGTAATGGCTTTCACTACAGGGAAAAGGATTATTTCATTATTTTTTTTTTCCCCTTGCATGTTGAGCGCAGCGAGGAAGAGATTCCGCTTTCCCATCACCTTCTCTCTTCTTCTACCCCCTGCCCCAGCTCCCTGTTGCAGGTAGACATCAGCCACTCATTTCTCAGCCTTCCCCTGATAGCCCGGGGGACCACCAGGAACGGGCCGCCAGAGAGGAGGATGGCTACTTCAGTAGATTTCAAGAGACGGGAGTGTGATGGACTTTGTGAAGGGAGAGAAAAAGTATCGATCCGTTCAGGTACAATCAGGTCCTCCCGCGGGTAACCACCACCTCTTCCCTTTCAGAGCGGAGATGAAGAGCTTTTCCAGCCTGGCCCCTGGAAAACGCTTATTTCTCTCTTTCCAGCCAAGAGGAGTCAAAAGAGATACACAGTGGTTTGTTGTTTTTTTGGTTTTTTTTTTTAAAAAAAAACCAAAAAAAACAAACCAAAAAAAACCCAAAAACACGTCAAGCGGGGTAAAATACAGCCTCGGACAGCTCTCCTCATTGCTAAGCAGCCGAGCCCACAGTCTGACTCTAACACAATTTACCTATTTTTCTGAATGATGGGATTTCTTTATTAATTGCCAACCTATAAATGTGATGTTCCTGGCTATTTTTTTTTTTTGAGCGTAATGGGGAAGGGAAGGAGAGCTGGAGCTGCGGTCCTCCAGAGACCCTGAGTAAGGCTGACTGATTGAAATCACTTGAATTCCCCCTATTATTAAATAGAAGGGCGCTCCTGGTTTGTCTCAGCCATGTGGGGAAGAGCTGCAAAAGACACAGCAGCCCAGAGTGGACGCATTCAAGCAGGGACTCATACCCATACGTTTTCTCTTTCTGTCTCTCATCTGCAACAACCCGAGATGGTTGCTCGCACGAAAGTCCTTTTTGGCGAGCACCAAGTTGGGCCACGTTTGAGTTCTTTACCCTCGCCTGCTATTTGCGCAAGACGCTGCACGCTCTTTAAAATAGAGGTGATGCCAGCGGCTGATGGAAGGGCCTTTTCCTTGAGCTGATTGCACGCTGGCGCTGCTACCTACGGGATGCCAAGCGAGCAGGAGACGAGATCGGCCACAGCTCCTTCTCCCTTGCAGGGGTGGGGGGCGCAGGCATCCGCCGAGGCTGGGGGCGGTGGAGAGGAGGCACACCATGCAGGTTTTCTGTATTTGCGGCAGGAGGGGAGAGCGCACATTAAGGAACATGGGAGTGATAGCGGGGGGAAGAAAAAAAAAAAATGAACACAAAAGAACGCGCCGCTTCTCATTTCTGATCAATTTTAAAATGCAAGTGGACTCCAAGCCATGTCTAAACATAGTCTTCAAGTCCAGCACCCAAGACAGACCTGAAGATCCCCAGAATTACCCTTATCCGACTCAGTCAGTATCCTGTGTGGGAATGAGAACTAGCCAGAAAACAAGAACTGTGTGAGATGCAGGGATTTCTCTTCCAAAGACCTTTTAATTTAACTTTTGATTCTTTCGAGAGGGAGACGAAATGCACACCAGCCGAAGAAACACAGTATGCAGGTTGCGAGCATTCCCCTAGAAGATGAAGGATTTTGCATGTTTGCTCTGCCTGACTCTCTCTCTGGCCCCGTGCATATTTAATTATTCCCCGCTCTCTATCAGGCCGAGGTTTCGAACATGATCTGCCGTATCCTGGACGGATGCCCTATGAGTAAGCATTTTCTATCTGAAAAAGCTCCATAAAACGTGTCCGGCCAGTTTCCTTCCTTTCTTAGCTATAGGTCATCTTTTAACACCAGTGAAGCCTCAGCACAGATGAAAGACCTACTGGAGTCCTCTTGTTGGAGCCCTTCAGGCATTCAAAGGCTTTCCCAAACTATTCCTAAGCCCACTGGGCAATATCGAGCCTCATTGTATTTCTGGAGACTTTACCTTGGAAAATGTCTCATTGAGAGGTGGAATCTGTTTACTGGTATAAACGCAGGGAGAAAGCGTTTTAGAAGTGACACGGGTTTGGAGATGTGTTTGTAGCACGACCTTTGTCAACAGGCCTGCCAAGAGCCTGCGTATCAAACCTGTCCTCTTAAATGCCACCTCTACAAAACCCGACCAAACAACACTGCGGCAGCCCTTCTTCATCGCGACTGCTGAAAGGGGGCAAGCCCTCGAGCAGCCAAGCCCCCACCTCCAGGCCAACTCTCTGCTCAGCGCCCATCAAACCCGCAGCAACGCTGAGACGTTGTTTGCGAAAGCCAGGGAGATCACAAAGACTCTTGGGTGCATCGTGATTGCCAGGCAGCGTTAGGGACACGTGTCTCTCCTTGCCAGCCACGTTCTCTTGTCAGACTCCCACCCTTTGATGAGCTTTGGTGAACAGACACAGAAACTGAAGGCAACCATACCCCTGCTGACCTCTTACCGCCTGTTCTCCAGCACCCAAACAGCTGCTGTGCCTTGGCCGAATTTCTCATCTTCGGTAAGGTCTCCCCCTTTTTTGATTTCTTCTCTGCCACGTGCACAAACCCATTCTTTTAACCCCCACCATCCTGGAGATGTCCCCTCCACTCCCCCCCTCCCCAACCCAGATCGATCACAGAAACCTTTTCAGAGAATTCATCCAAGACTTGACTCACTCTGAAGAAAAAAAAAAACAAACGGCCTGCAAAACCTCACACAGGGCAGGCGTGATCGTTAAAGCACCTAATTATGTACTTTCCCATTACTAAGCCTGATTTGATTTAAGCAGCTCCCTGGCTAGCGCTCTGGGACATAACACCATGCTCTGAATCATCCCCGTCCCATCTGCTCCGGTCTTTGCCCTTCCCTGCTCGCAGGTAGGATAACACGGCGCGCCAAGCTAAATATTTAATAGGAGTGCTAATGGCTTTGTTAAGTCAAGTTGGGGGCGAGGGGGGGGAGCGTTTCTTGGGTTTAGGATGACGGAACGGGGTTTGCACTAACAGGCAGCCTGTACATCCCAGTCCCGTACTGGTTGTGTCCTCCTGCTGTGCTCCTGGGGTGCGAACACCAGGGCTACAGGCAGATGGTACCAGGCTCACGCCTGGCACTGAGTCACCAAAGAACAACAGCTCGCACCAGAACAGCTCTAAAGGACCATTTTTGATAATTTTTTTCTGGTGTGTGCTTCTTTCCAGGTTGAGGGCTCGGGCGCTCCTGACAAACCTTCCGGAGGAGAAGCCTTCTCGGGATGCTGCTGCGCAGCACTACAACCAAAGCAAGGCAGCTGAACCCACAACCGCAAACCTGGCCTTGGAGCGAGCGATCTGGGTTGGAGCTGAAGCGTGGTGGAGCCGCGCCAAAGTTACCCCACCTTGCTAGGATTTTCCTGACAGTTTGCAAATCCCATCGACGGGAGATATAAACACCCACCAACGTTTGAGGGCCAGATGGTAGTTTATGTTTATGAAAACTGCGATTTGTTTTCATGGAAACCAGTAAAAGGATAGCGAGCAAACCTGGAAAAACACAGCTCACTCTTTGGGGAAGAGTATATTTTACGGACAGCTTTTGTTGCCGCCGCCGATCTGCAGCTGATGGAGCGTGCTTGGGAGATGGCACGCGAGACCACCCTAAAAAGGTCTGCCCAACCCAAGAGAGCAACTGTGGGATGCAGAGGCCATCAGCTGAGATCCAGCCTAGACTAGCGAGAAGTGGAAGGGAGATACCTCACATGACGTGCCGGTTTGCCAGCTCGCTAGCTGAGGCGGTTCGTTACTGAACCCTCGTCATGCAGAGAATTAAATCATGGGTATGCTCATCGTGCCTGGTGGATGAGCCTGAAGAACAACCAGGGTCCATCCAGTGAGCCAGATGATGAGGAAAAAAATCTCCCATCAGCTTTCTGTCTTACAGCCATGTAACTGGCTCCATTCTTTGCATTTTTTGTCAAGTAGGAGGTAAAAATGGACCAGCAGGTAGAGCTTCTCATGCACTGGACTTCCCCTGGGGCACTTCTACCTCTGGCTGGTCTTTCTCACCAGGTCTCCTCAACAACTGCCTCTCTGCCCTATGGCATGGTATCGGTATTGGCTGGATTAATCTCAGCCTGATCCCGCGAGAGCAAGGCCCATGGCACAGGCAGCGTAAATCCTGTTGGCTATGGTGGCCCCAGGCCAGGAGTGACATCGGTTCCTAGAGAAGACTCATAAATTTCATCTGAGGCTTTTTTTTTTTCTGCTGAGTTTTCACTTTGCTTACCGGGGACCAGTAATAACTTCATCTGTCATGACTGCTCCCATGGACTCGTGTTCTGATGTCATAAATTTGTGATTATGATGACATCGCTGACAGACCAAGCAGAAGGAGAAAGGGCTCCAGGGCTAAGCAAAGGACCTTCTCTCTAATGATTTAGCCGACAGGACACTTCACACCCAAATGCCCCCCGGAAGCACTCAGAAGCAGGGAAAGATTCGTACTTTTCAGCCCAGATTTATCTTCTGTATTTATTACCACAGTGAGACCTGGTCAATGTGGTGGGTTTGGACACACTGCTTCCAGGAGCATGCGTGTGTCTCCTAATTGTGGAGGTTGGCTCTGCTTTCTGGGTTTATTTTGCTCTGTTTCCAGGGACTTCCGTTCCCCCACGTGACAGTTTAGCAGTTTGATGAGCAAAGAGAGATTCTGGAGGAAAACAGGGCTGCGTCGAGGCAAGACCTCGTTTGATATCACCGTGGTACTGCAGCGTAGCCTGTTGATAAAGCTGTGGTTACTCTTCCTGTACGTATCTGCACAGAATAAGAGGGAAATGCTCAAAGACTAGATTTCCGCACTGGTGGGGGGCAGACGGCAATGCCCCTGTTGTTTGAAGAGGCTGGTGTCAGCCTCATCGAATTCAGCTCTCCCATCAGCATCCCCAAAGCATCTGCAGATCCTCCTCCTCACACGCACTTGCAAATGTTGATTTTTCCTGCATCCATCAATCACTGCTCTCCCAGCCCAAGAAGCACCAAGGCTGCTTTGGGGCTAGGTAAATATTTGCTGGCACCATCGAGTGCCATCATCTGGAAGGACGGCAGGGTGGATTCGGGACTAGTGGAGGATCCGTCTAAGAATAGTCCTCCTTGCCGTGCATCCCTTGCCCTTGAAGAATCCCCCCCGTGCACACCTCCAACACCCGCACAGCCCAGCCTCGCCTTACACGTCCTGCAGACCGAGAGCTGCTGCTGCCTGCCCTATCTCAGCGCCGTTACTCACGGGCCTGGTTTCTTGGCAGGTCACCTAGAAATCAGAACACAACTCCACGAGAGGGTCGATCTCACAATAGGGAAACTAAAAAAAAAAAAAAGCCTTCTACGCCACGGCCCGTCATTTTCTGAGAGATATCGGCTGCTCTCTTGTGCTGCTGGGTGGTAGGAAAGGGCAGGAGGAGGACATAATTCTGCTCTAACTTGCTACATCATCAGTTTTCATTAAAATATTCTTCTGCCACATCTTTGCAATTTTTCATTTTGGAGGCAAATTTATTAAAGGTGTACCTCAGCCTGATTAAATTAAATAATGTGGCATTCGCAAATAAAGTTTTTTCTCTCTAAGCACACCACAAAAAAAAAAAAAAGAAGAAGAAATTGCTGTAATACAAATAGCTATTTAATACTATAACAGAAGGGGGGAAAATTCCATTCTTCACAGGCTCCCGACACCCATTTGTTATCTTCCCTTGGCCCCACCACCACAAATCACGCTGGAGCCTTGAAGCAAAAATAGCGCAAATGTAAAGCAATATAATGTCATCTGTTTTCCGAGATATGTAATAATACATTTTGCACACAAACAAACCTTCCTAGCACCCCAGCAGGGCCCTCCCTAAGCCTCCCTGGGCGGCTCTTAACTTCTCAGACTCATTTCAGGCCTATTTCCAGGCCAGAGATGGCTTTGAAAATGAGGCTGAAAAAGGTTTTTCAGCTTATTTTTGTTTTGATTTCTGCTAGGCAACAAGAAAGGGCAGGCACTGTGTCCTGAAATTCAGGACTTGCCTTTGCTACCTTGCCTTAATAGGTCCACTTTGCCTGTGCTGTTCCCTCTCGGTCTCTCCCAAATCCACCTGAGCTAGTTTGGGATGGGAAAATGGAGCGCTTGGCTGATTTCTCTCCTCTTAGCCCTGCTACCACATTTGGCTAATTCTAAGGCTATGAACACGTGAGCATTTTTTAAGCCACATCGGACAATCTGTGTCAAACACGGCGCTCTCCCTCCCTTCCACGAGCTTTAAACCCCGCTGTCCTAGCAGGGTGAGCTGATACAGCCGGGGTAAGAAAAGGAAGGAGGGTTTTCAGAGACCTCCAGGTCTTCTTCTCCCCTCCTCAGCACAGAGGGGCAACCAACACTTCCCCACCTCTCCGAGGAGCAGGGGAGCTCCCCTTCCCCAGAGTCACCCCGCTCCTGCCATCCGGCCACCTGGGAAAGACACCGGGGTCCTCTGGTCGGGAGCAGCCACGGCAGCAGGAGATGGTGCCTGGCCTGGGGGCTGAGGGGTCTCCAAGCCTTTGCCGCCAAGAGGAGGCAACACACCCACGCCAAGCAGAAGAAAAACAAGGGAAGTTTTTTTGGGCCGGGAGTTCTTCGTCTGTTTCTGCCACAGTCAGCCCATGACTCTCTTCTCCAGTAGCTAGAGGAGATGCTCAGGAAGGAGGCAGGCTGACACCTCCAGCCACTCCTCACCTACGGGGCAAGGAAAACCTCAGCGGGCATCTCCCGATGGGAAACCGAGTCAAAAAGGTGCTGCACCAGAAGGTGCTGCACCCTCCCTTCTCTGTCCAGAAATAACCGGGTGGAAAGGTGCTGAGAAAAAGCTGTATATCCTCTGCAGAGCTTCATTCCCTTGGGTGTCTGCACAGGCAGGAGCGCACACAGTGGACGTCTGCTAGACCACCTAGCTGGAGATGTCCCCTACCGATGCCTGTCATCCTCCACTCTTGCTCTTGGGACACTTATTTCCCCACAGGAGGCAAAGCCACATTGCTGCATGGCATTGCTGCAGCGTTACAGGTGGGGAACACAACCACCGAGGACCTGCATCCCTGGTGACCACGGGAAGGGATGCAGAGCAAGCCACTCCACAGCAGCCGGGGGCTACTACCAAGGGGACTTGGTACCAAGTCAATAAAAAACCAACCCCAACTCACCAGCTTTGATAGCTCAGCCCAAATCTCACCATCCTCTGCCTATTAACAGAGGCAGACACGGGGTCGAGGGAGCCACGATGCCTCGGGAAGCGTTAAACTCGGCTTTGAAAGGCAAGGCACCTCCGCGTTCCTTAAGGGGGTGTAAGCCAGCGCTAAAAGCTGAACATGCTTTTAAACAATACTAATGATCAGGCATCAGCTATTTGGAAGATTTCCATAGCTGCATTTGACTACTGGATAGTGATCAAGTTGACGAAGGCTTGCCAAGTTCTGGGCACTCGGCTGGCATGAGAAGTGTTCAGTGCTTCAGGGAAGGCTCGGCACAGCTTTTGATCCTTTCTAGTCCTGCAGTACTTAAACAAAAATAACCCTTTTCTTCCCCTCTTCCTCCCAGCCACCGTTTTCCCACGTTTAATAGCAGAGAAAAGGAGACGGCCGTACATGTGTGGTTTCAGCGCATTTCAGCAACGCTATTTTTTAATGGAGTTGGCCCCCAAAAATCACAATGCTATTGTGTTCCCTGTTGGTCACGCGTCTGCCTGAATTTTAGGATATTCCCTATGTCTCACAAATTCTCTCCCTCCTGCAACTCTCTGGTTTTATCGGATATTGTCTTCCCGAGAGATATTTTGTCCCGCTTCTCCCCAGAACGTCCAGTTTGCTCCCACTTCGGCGCCGTTCACCGCCCGCGAGCTCAACCACGAGGTCCCTTCCCTCCCAGGTCCCCCCCCGCGGGGTGGCACGCTCTCCTCTCCACCAGCAGGTCCGTTCTGCCTTACTGGCTTCAGAGGCCACCATCTGACAGCCCGCCGCGCGCCCGGACGGATGCGATGTGACACGGCCAAACACGAGACGCCACGGAAACGATGCTGCAGCCGACGAGAAGCATCGCCCTCCGCCTAGCAATGATGGCAGGCTGTCTGCTCCCATCAAGGCCACCCGGAACCAAGACGGCCCCGGCTGTTTGCGTATGACAAGGGCCTTTGGCCTCGCCTTGGGGGGGACAAGCAGTGGAACAAACACCCCGCGGAAAATGGAGAAAATAAATAAATACATACATAAAATCAACGTTCCTGCTGCCCAGAGTCTCTCTTCTTCTGCCTCCCTCCCCATCTCCTATGGCCGAGGGACCTTCTGCCAGAGCCCTGGTGAGTTCTATAATTAAAGCCCCAGATTGCTCAGCTATCGGGGATTATACGCTGTGCCACTGGTGATCGCATTTGCCAAAACATCTCACGCGTGAGTGTCGGACATGTGCCCGATTTGAACAGCTTCTTGTTGTTGCCCCTGCTTCGTTTACACTTTCTTCACCCTGATGGGCTGCATGCACAATCCCTCACTTCTCGCCCCGAGCATCCTTTGATGGCTCCCTCCCTCCCTCCTCCCTCCTCATCCCATCCTACCAATCCGTGTGTGCACAGAGGAAGGAAAACTGGGACCAACGCTGACTCTCTCCATCTGGAGAGGCACCAGAGGGGCCGGCAGCAGCTGAAGCATAAATGCCCCCTGCCATTTCTTTGGAAGGACTCAGAATCTAGGGGGAAAAGAAAAAAAAAAAAAAGATGTGGAGGAAAAAAAAAAATAAATGGAAACCTGGCAACAGTAAGGAAGACAAGAACTTCAGAAACGATGAAAAATATTGTAAGAGTCAGTCTCAGAGAGGGTGAAGGAAGAAGATGGAGATCTCAGGGTAGGAAGCAATCTTTAGGAGCATCATTTAGGAGAATCTGGAGAAGAGAAGGCTCCAGGGAGACCTTGGAGCCCCTTCCAGGCCCTCAAGGGGCTCCAGGAAAGCTGGGGAGGGACTCTGGAGCAGGGAGGGGAGCCATGGGACGAGGGGGAAGGGTTTGACACTGGAAGAGGGGAGATTGAGGTGAGATGTGAGGCAGAAATCCTTTGCTGTGAGGGTGGTGAGCCCCTGGCCCAGGTTGCCCAGAGAAGCTGTGGCTGCCCCATCCCTGGAGGGGTTCAAGGCCAGGTTGGACGGGGCTTGGAGCAGCCTGGGCTGGTGGGAGGTGTCCCTGCCCAGGGCAGGGGGGGGCGCTGGGTGGGCTTTGAGGTCCCTGCCCACCCAAACCATTCTGTGATTCTTTCTACCAAGGGACTCAAGGCACTGCCTGGACGACTGAAGGCAAATGAGATGAGGTCCCCCCCATTAACAGCACTCCTCTCCCACACAGAACTGCCCACGGGGATGAAGACAATAAGAGCTGGGAGACGTTTTGCTGCTCTGGCAGCAGAGGGTTCATTCAGCTCCAAGGCACAACTCCCCGCCAGGCAGGTACCAGCTCTCCCCCAGCATCTCTCAGCAGCTCACAAACCGGCACTCCCCGCGAGCCAAAACCCTTTGTACATGAAATACAACAGCCTTCCTTGCACCTCCTCCTGCCCAGTGCCGGAGGAAAGTTAAAATAGAAACCAAAACAACCTACCAGGATGACTTTTCTTTTAGCCAAAGGATTCAAACAATTGGAAATGTACTAATTTCTGCCGTAAGAAGTGCACCTCTGTGGCATCTGAATATGCCTGTGCTGCCGTAATATGGGCTTGCGTTGCTGGTGAGGACCCATCCTAACCTGTCTCTGGCAAGCCAGCTCTTTCAGCTATCCCTGGGAAAGAGAGCGGCGCTGATTTAAACACCCTCGTGCGTTTCTGAGGTCTTTTACACCCTTTCAGACACGGCCTTGTTCTTCTACTCCTTTGCTCTAGTCTCTGAGGCCGGTCAAAGGTCCGACAGATATGCTCCCTTGTATTATTTCATCATTTTCCGGCAGCATCCTGGCCGGGAACCACCTGCGCCAGCCTTTTAATGAGATTTGGGCTCCACAGGGAGAACACAACCAGCTCCACACCAGCAGTGGTTGGAGACCCCAGTGGAAGACCCCACAGAGGCTCTCCCACTGTGGTGGGAGCTCTGGGACACGAGCATGGGTCAGAGAATCAGAGAATGAATCACAGAATCATAGAAGGGACCTTAAAGACCACCTAGTTCCAGCCGCCTGTCATGGGCAGGGACACCTCCCACTAGATGCCCATCATGCCCGTCCCCTGCCAAAACCTGCCGCTTGCAGGTATTATCCATCCTCGGACTTGGGCGCCGTACAAGCCAGAAAAAAAATCCAGGATCGTTACAGCTGGAATAAAAAAAAAAAAAAAAAAAAAAACACCAAAAAACCCCAAACACTTGGACGTTGCTCCCTCGCCAGCGGGCTGGGCTGGAAGCAGGGCATGAACATCCTGAGGGTGCAGGCAGCATCATCTGCGTGCACATCTCTCGGGCACGTTCGCTGCCTCGCTTTATTCCCCCGTCGGAAAAAAAAACTTTTTAGAGCAGTACAAAACTGATTAGACTGAGGCAAGGGAAAGAGTGATGGAGAACGGTGAGCAATAAAACCAGGGAGCAGGCGACAGCTCCTGGGGAAAAAGAAAAAAAATAAAAAGAGGGGAAAAAAAAAAGCTGATGCTTTCGAGATTAATGACTAATGACAAATAATTGTGGCTGTGGAACACCAACGGAAAGGCAGAATGGAAACAAGAACCAGACAGAAAAACTAGGCACTAGGTCTGATGGTGGATTTAAGGCCATCAATTCATAATTGCAGCCATTACAGCCAGTGTTTTCGAGTGAGCCCAGCGATATTAAGAGCTGCTGGATGCGGCGTCCGCACGAAAGAATCTGGCTGTTATTTAGGGTCCTAAGCGAAGGCTGAACTGTTGTGAAAAAGCAGATCCTCATCTCGCATCACGGGCGTTTATAGGAATCTCTGC
>VYZM01013466.1:0-30255 GCA_013398915.1 Dromas ardeola | reverse complement strand
CATCCCCCTCGTCCCCTACGGAACGCTCCTCCTCCCCATCGTCTCCTACGGGACGCTCCTCCTCCCCATCGTCACCTACGGGACGCTCCTCCTCCCCATCGTCACCTATGGGACGCTCCTCCCCAGCCAAAAGAACCCAAAACACTGAAGTCATGGTGACTCTACATGAGTCAAAGCGTTGACATCTCAGAGAAGAAAGAAGGGAAGGAAGTGAGGAAATCTGTACAGCTGGCTAATACCAAAACATGTCACATAGCGGGGCTGAGGAAGAGGTTTGTGCAGAAGAGCAAACGTCAGTGCCGCGTCTCGCTGAAAGGGAGACAGAGAGAAAAAGTCGCAGGCGCTGCCCCATTACTCTGCCCGGTTCACGTGAACGGAGCGGGATGCTGCGAGCAGCAAAAGAGAAATAAGACATAAAATAGGAAGATGTCAAACTGATTTTTTTTCAAAACGTAAGCTCCATTACACAAGGCGAAAGGTGGGTATTAACTGTAATAAAAAAAAAAAAAAAGAGAAGCTTTTATAGAGATGAATTTGTCTGCCCCTTCCTCACCAAGCTGGAGGTTATAAATTGTGACAGATCATATGTGGTTTTGGGAGGCGTAGGCAGCACGCGCTCTCCCGGGGGGAAAAAAAAAAAAAAGCAGCGAATTGAGGAATAGATCGGAAAGTTCTCCGAGCAAAAGGCCTGGGAGACACATTCGCATTACGCTTTTTCTCCTCCCCTTGGAGCCGCTGCCGTTCTGCTCGGCGGGAGAAGGAAAACTCTTCCGGCCCCTCCGTTCCCACAGCTCTTTGAGCCCACGGGGACAGACCTGCGCCGAGGACGAGCTTAAAGCCCCTTGTTTGCCGGGCTTGTGGTTACTGGGGCTGGACAAATGATAAACACACCACATTACGGCAGCTACGCGATTTGCTCTCCCGCGTTGGTCTCGCCCGCAAAACATTTCAGCGCTGCAATTCCACCGGCAAAGCCGTGCAGGAATAGCCGGGCTCAGAGCAGCGAGTCTGAACAAAAGATGATCATTTTTTATCTTTCCTCTTTCAAGTTTTTGTAACAAAAGCCTGTTCCTGTCTGGCCAAGGAGCAGATCCGCCCGCCATAGTCAAACTTCAAATCCTTCTGATTGACCTCACCGAGTGAAATAGGTGCCATTAAAGCGTTCCAAGAATAATTCTCGGAAATCATGAGTCACTGTCTGATTTAGGCAGAAAGGACTAAAATGATTAAATTATTCGCTATGAATTATTCACCGAGGTCTGATAATTACGTTGTAGTTAGCGATCTCCGCGTAGACAGCTCATTACGACCAAACCACTTACGCGCAGTTAATATTTCACACACACACAAAAAAAAAAAAAACAACCAAAAACCAACCCAACTTTTGTTATTGCACATCATATATAATGAAGCAGAAACACCGGCGACCGGAGGCAATCAGAGCGACATTCAGTGCGGAGGGTAAACGCTGCTATTTCTCACTAATTTTTAGCCAGCCCTTTCCGAGCTGGTCCCAGCATCGCCTCCTCGGCTTTCAGAGCCAGCCGGGATGCGCTCCTTGGAGAAAGGCAGCGGAAAATTCACCTTTTGCTGATGAGCGCCAGGCAGCCCCAGCGCCGGCTTTTGATTTCAGGCTCTCAAGGAGCCTCGACGCTTCAGCCTTGCGTGTCCGCCTGCTGCTCGCGCGGAGCTATTTGGCAACCGAGTGGCTATTTACCCGCGATCGCACTGGCCGGGGTGGGGGGTCACAAAAAGCAGGCAGAGAGGAGAAAGCTGTCCTGAGAGCATCTCGCCTGCCAGGGAAGCAGGAGGAGAGCTCATCTCCCCGACGGCTGCAAGCGGGGATTCTAGGGTTTGGAGCAAGGAAACACCTCAACGTAGCCAAACTGACACTGCAGAATAACCAACACAGCCCTTAAAGTCTGCATGGGATACACCCCAGGGCATTTTGTGCTCCCAGCTCGCCCGGTTGCTCCCCTTTCTTTGTCCCCCAACAGCTCCGACCTCATCAAATGCTGAACAGTGCGGGGAAAGGACCACATTTGGTTGTGGCGAGGTGGGGGTCGGTCTCTTCTCCCAAGGAACAGGCGACAGGACAAGAGGAAGCAGCCTCAGGAGTCACCAGGGAAGGTTTAGATTGGATATTAGGAAAAATTCCTTCCCCGAAAGGGTTGTCAAGCATTGGAACAGGCTGCCCAGGGAAGTGGTGGAACAACCGTCCTTGGAGGCATTTAAAAGGCGGGTAGACGTGGTGCCGAGGGACATGGGGTAGTGGTGGACTTGGCAGTGCTGGGTTAATGGTTGGGCTGGATGACCCTAAAGGTCTCTTCCAAGCAAAATGATTCTATGATTTTCCACCAGCCTGCGGGAAGTTTGGGGGCTCACCAGTGGTGCTGGGATGCAGAAATAGCCCGGGTGGCTTCTCCCCAGGCCAGTCCCACAGAGCACGCTGCTGACCAGGACAGGGTCCTTCAGCACAGCTCCAGGAGCACACCCCAGACCCATATCAACTTCTGGTGCGTCCAACAGGCTCTCAGAGACATTTGCCCACAGCTCAGAGATTTCAGACTCCTCTGAGAGGCTCTCAACGCCCAAAAAGAAAACCAGGTTCCCAAAACTGTGAATACAAGCTCTTCATTTTATGGGTCCTGCGACATGGCACAAGCGCTTGCCAGCAGGCAGGAGGACCAGGGTCGCTATCACACATCATGCTCCTATCTCAGAAACATCCCATTTTTTCCAGCTTTGCCATTTCCTATCACATAAACACATCTAAGTAATCACCATCTTTCCTGGGCAGGGCTCGTTTGACATCAGAGGAGAACTACATGGGTCAGCCGGTTTCCCTAGTCCTCACCAAGTTTGACAACCTGTTCTTAGGGTGCATTTTTTTTGCGACATCCCTATGAAAATAACACCTTTCAGGCATTCCCAGCCGTGGGAAAAGGGAAAAAGGGAGCAGAAAGGTCCACCTGATGTCTTACTTTCCATGATGCAAGTTGGCAGGACAGAGAGGAACTTGTATGAGCAGGGAGATGCTGGGGTCATTCCCACGTCTCCGCAGGATTTTATCACACAGGGCAGGGGCTGCAGGACTGTAGGGGCTGTTTTATGGCTCATAACTGGACGCCCCCATCCTCTGTTTCAGTCTCTGCGTTTCATGGACATTGGCAACAGATTTAACGCCAAAACCTTTCAGCCGGCCATCTGTCACGAGAAGCAGGCAGGGCTGAGGGCAGAACACATCTAGTTATACGCAACCGGGAAGCTGGGCTGGCAAAAATTTAGTTTTTCCCCTTTCTAATTGCACTTTAGAGGGTTAAACACCCCCCACTTCTGAAGAGCGCTGGAGCGTAGATTTTCCTGCCACGAGGAGACCGATAACTGAAGGCTAATGGAATAAAACTCCGCTCATCGCTGTTTAAACCAAGGTTTGCCCTCTCTCACTTGACGCGATTTTCCTCTCTGGGCAGCGGCAGTGAGGTCATAACGCCGAGATGGTGACAGGCCAGTCATCGCCATGGCAGCAGACGGTGATGTCAGCAAAACAACCCCAGGGCCTCGCTGGAATGGGGCTGCGAAGGAAGAAAAACCCTTTCTTGTGCGCTCAAGTCTAATGTTAGCGGCAGGTAGAGGCTCTACCCAAAAGCAGGGCTCTGACACGCTGGTGGCAGCAGACCACAGCTGGGGATGGCCGTGTCCTTGCGGTGTGGGCAGCCAAGGCAGAAGATGGGGACACCAGGATGCATCACTCCATAGGGCCCTTCAAGTGTGTGTTGAGCAGACGAGGAGTTTAACACCCAGCTTAGCCACTCATCACGTTACAAGAACAAACAAGTCCTCTTCAGTCCACCTCAGATGTGCTATCTCTAGTTTTACTCGATACCCACAAGCTCTTCTCTTGGGAAAAGCAGTCAGCGATCACTTCTACTCGTTAACTCTGAATCCCATCCTCTTTAGCTGGTCTGCACAAGAAGCGTTTCCACACCTCGATCATCTTCCTTGCTTCTCCCTGAACCTTTCCCCATCCATCCTGGAGCGGGCGGCAGGCCAGTGCAGCTCTCATGGCGTGGAAGCACCCACTATCAGGGCGTAACGCTGCTTGCTGTTTTGTTCTCTGCTTTTCTAATAATTCCTATCATTTTATTCACTTCCTTTGACGGCTACTGAGAACCGAGTTGATATTTTCATCCGGCTACCTATTATAACCACAAGATCTCATTGGCGAGCAGTAATAGCCAGAGCAGAGCCCATTCCTGCCTACATAAAATCAGGATTGTTTTCTCCCAGATGAAGGCAGCGCAGGAAAACGAAAGGAATTGCTCAAAAAATCAGAGCGTTGTTGTCCTCCCTCCGTAAGCTACCCTCAAGTCCTTAACTCTGCCCTTCTTGGGGGGCGTGCAATGGGTTTTCATACTCTTTTCAACCGGTTTGTCTCGTTTCTGTCTGAAACTCCTCACTGCACAGGCACTTCTGGCTCTTTACCTCGGAGAAGTTACGGCAAAGGGCTTTCAAGGATGGAGTTGCATATAGCGTTACCTCGGCGCTCTGTTTTAAGGCATTTCTTCAGCTTTTACGCCCACCCTCCCCCTTCTTCCATGCCAGCATTGATTACAGCGGCTAATTGTTTTCTAATTGGCCTGCAGCTGCTTATCTATCTTAGATAATTAAAGTGAAGAAGAAGAAGAAGAAGAAATAAGAAAAGAAAATGGAACTTTATTCTTAAGTAGCTGCCTATTGACTGCCTCGATCGATAGGGAGGTCACTTTGGGCAGACGCGCATGCAGGACGCGTCCTTGACTGAAATACGCGCTCTGACAGACCCAGCGAGACACTGCCCAACCTCTCACCCCAGCTTCTGCCAAGCTCCCCCCCCCTTTTATTTCTTATTACACCCCAGTTTAGACAAACCCGGTCGTAGCTCGGTATGTGGGGCAGACATCGCAAGATGCTGCCAAAATCCCTCAGTCCTGCAAGAGCAGGTTGGAGGACGCCACCCAACCACCATCGGTCTACGCTCAAGAGGCAACAGCAATGAATGTCAGAGGGTGCTACAGACTGATTTACCTCCGCTGGCAGGAGCACGCACGAACTCGCTGTCTTCAAGATCTCTACTCCCCTGTCAAGTCGGATAGAAACCAGCCAACGGAACTATCGACTGCCCAACCACGGGTCCAGAAAATCATTAGAAAGGGTGGAGCCAGACCCCAGCGCGACTGCACAACCTGGCTGCCCTGCCAACGAAGGCATCCCAGAGCCTCCTCATCGCCAGCATGCTGGATCTCCCCTCCAAACCCACCCCGCTGTGTTTCACAGTAAGTGCATGGAGGCACTCCGCCTCCTCGCGAACGCTGGCACCACTCGTAACTCAGACACCGACACCATTCTGGAAAGCGCTTGCTGCCCGAAGAAATTTTCCAAGAAGCTTAAGAGTTCCGTATCTGGCTGCGCTTTGTGGTGGAGGCGAGAGTCAAAACCCAGCGCTCTGCTGGCTCAGCACCAAGGGGTCACACAGAGCCTTTGAAAAGCGACTCCAAGCAGCCGGACTGAGACGGCGGAAGGCGTTTGACCACAAGTCCCGTCTCAACAGCCGGTGCGCTCCCAGGCACCTCGGGGGGGCCAACTAAAAATCATGCAGAGGGCAAGTATAACACAGTAATGTGCCCGCACGGTAGCTTGTCTCCCCCTGATTCTGAAAACCCCACAGAACAGCACAGATAACTCATTATCAGTTGACAAAAGAAGCTAGCGAGGGTCCGTGGACTGATCTACTCTACACCTTGCCCAAGCGCAAAATCAAAGTTATATCAGCTAAGAGGTTGTCCCGCCAAGAGCAGAAGTCCTGACTGCCTTTTAACCTCCACCTAGCACAATTCCAAACGCTGGGATGCTAAGCTGGAGAGCTGGCTCAGCGCTTTGGAGAGGCCAGCGAAAACTCTAGCATCCAAGCTTCCCGCAGACTAGAGAGATGAGGAGCGGAAACCACCTCCTACGGAAACCATGGCAGGGATGCATTTGTCCCGCTGTAGATGTTCAGGATGTCACCGCGTCCATGGAAGCTGCTATACAATCCCCCCCCCGCATTAATAATGGAGAAGAACCATGCGCTCCTGAGATTAGCTGACTTTCTCTTACCACCAAAAAGAGCCGAGGAGAATCTCACCCCAGAGGCACCCATTTCTGATCACTGCCTGGGGAGGGATCCCCGACGGCCAGCTCAGGTCAGCAGTGAGGACGCGCAAAGGCAGACAGGAGGATGGCCCTCTCCAGGCAGGGCAAGGGATCCTGCTGAAGCCCCAGCGTGGGTTAAGCTGCCTACATCGACTTCACCTGCCTAATTCCTGTGTACAGCACCCAGAGCCCTCAGCACAGCGACATCGAGGTGACACACACACACGTGTGACAACCCAGAGGGGACTTTCCACACGCCACTTCCAAAGGTGACCGGGTAAACTAAGGAGGTCCTGTCCAACCAGCCACCCAGAAACCCCAGATTACACTCTCTAAGCATGGTAAAAATCCAGAACCAACTTCAGCAAAGTCTTTTTTTTAAATAAAGTATAAGGTTTTATTTGGTTTCCCCCTCCCCTCCCCGCAAATCATACTGGAAATGCTCCAAGCAGGAACCTTCTTTGTGCCTGTGCATGTAAAACTTCCAAGTACATGCTAATTCAGTTTAATTACAGATTTACTTGACTGGCCGCATCGCTAATGCCAGTGACGGCCAATATTTGCAGCCGAGGGAACGGGGGAAAAGCCAAGCAAGGTTTTCCCGTGCCCTCGCCCCTCTCCAAGCCTGTCCCTGCGTCCCCATCCATTCAGAACTTCGCGTGCAGGAACACCGCAAAGATAACCCGCTCTTTATTTGTACAATTTATTAGATAATCTCCTTCTAATCGAGAACTAATTAAAGGAAGTGAATGCTTGGTTGGAAACGGGGATTAAAATGTGGATAATTATCATAAACGCTACATTTGTTGTTCCAGCCCGCTCCGTTCTCCTCCTCCTCCCCTCTCCCATTCCCCCCGGCTCCTCTCCCAGGCTGCTCCTGATAATGCTCAGACTGTCTCAGAGGGGGTTTGCTTTCACAATCAATTATTTTCTTTTTTGTCTCTCTGGCTAATGTTTCATTTGTGTGAGAACATTAGCGAGAACTATTTTCTTTTCCTTGTAAATTCATTTAGGCGACGGTGACAGAAGGTGGGGAGGTGGCAGCTGTAGAGGAGGAAGAAAAAAAAAAAAAAGAAACAGGAACATTAAACCGAAGCTTATAAATTATTTCGTCTTCTCCAGACAATCCAGATCTGTCACTGCTCTGTGTGCGAGGGGATTTTTTTTTTTTATTTTTTTGTCCAAGAGTTCCTCCCAGGCACAAGACATTGATGTATGTGGGAGCCTGACGGGGGAGTCTCTGCGCAGCTTTGGCCGCCGCAGCTCCTTCTGCCCGCTCACCTGCCACCGCTACCACGGACCACGGCCACAGAGGTCCCTTCCGACACGGCATCTAGGTCACAGCCAGCAAGGAAAAAAATAGTTTAGTTAGTCCTGTTTGGCTACAGCACATTTTTAAGCCCGTATCAATGCAGGCAGAGCCTATTGCTTTGTTGCAGCGTCCGGCCAGGAGCACTTCTTGATGAGGCTAAGGTTTTGAGAAGCAGGAGGTGGCTCATTGTCAAGCCACACCACCTTCAAATGAGGGGGTTTTTTTAGCCAAGAAGCACTTGCGTTGGATTGAGGGGAGGCTCCATTCCCGCAGCGACACGCGGCAAGCCCAAGGCTGACGACCCAGCGGACGGGAAGGACGGATGCTGCGGGACGCAGAGCGGCTCCTCTCCCACCCTGGATCAGCGTTAACCACGAGAACAGAAACAATTACTCCTGTAAAAGGGCCCTCCCGTAAGAAAAGGTGAAAGATGGCAGGGGGGAAAGATAGCAATGCAGGGAGCAGGGCCCTCAACGGCTCGATGCCAGAAGAAGACAGGGGCATCGGCACCACGGCAGCAAAACAGGGGTGGGTTTTCAGAAAACGCCTTGGACAATTTTGCACCGTGTCTGGACCTTTTTAGGATGGGCAGTAAACAAAGTGATAACAGCACAGAAGTGAAAGGTAGATTTATTTTTTTTTTTTCCTCTAAGGAGGTGAAAGGCTTCTCCTGCCTAACCTGTACCTGTCATAGTCCCACCTGATGGCACGTCACCCCTCAGCTGGTTCCCTAACTTCTAATGTGAGGGATGCCTAGGGGGGAGGAGACAACCCCCAGCCGAGAAAACACACAGAGTCCTTTGAAACACTGTCATTCAGTTCGCTGCTTAAGTGCTTTTAAGATTTTTTGGGTAGTCCTTCCAACAACCCTAGAAGAAGTGATGCTCAGAGGGGCTGGGTGTCCACCAGAAAAGGCACGGAGAGGCCTCCTTGTTCCATGTCAGCGTCTGCTATCGCACCACCACCGCCATCAGTGACCGTCCCCATGAAACAGGGGCAGCAAGGCAGCCCCTTGACAAAGAGATTTTGATACTGATCCACTCCACGACTTCGGGAAAGTACCTCTGGCTGGACACCAGGCTCAGCTTTGGCACAAGTCAGACCAGACCAGGCGCAGATTTTCTCCCCCACAGATCCGGGTTCTTCTGATTTCCACCCGTCCAGGAGAGACGCACTGTGTACAAACGCGCAAGGCGTTAGCATATTGTTATTTCTGGAAAATTTGAACTATTATATTTCAAAGGGATACGTAATGCACAAGCGTCCGGGCTCATATATCTTTCTCATCATCCCTTCTGCCTTGAAGTAAGGTCTTGCTCTCTAAGAATCTAGACAAGAATAACACTCAAACAAAATGAAAAGCAACCTGGCTGGTGATATATATAAAAGATGACATCTCCAGAAATCCCAAACTTCAAAGGGGCAGCTTTCAGCTCATGACTATCCACTTCCTCCAGCCCTCAAGGCTAGTGTCATAATTTTAAAGCCACGGGAATCATTTGATCTCTCCAAATGGCAGCTCAGTGGTCTAGCACACTTCTGGATGTCAAAAAAGTATGCACCGCCACCAGCAATATTCTGCAGGGGTTAGCCTTTGAAAGGACAGATTGAGGTGAAACAATCAAAAGATTCAGTGGCAGGGGGAGAAGGTGGGGGGGAAAGGATATTTAAAAGGACAATTGCATGCTGAGGGACTTTGCGGTCCAGCTTATGCGATGCTGGGGCGCAGGGCTGACGGCACAGCGGGATGTCAGAGGTCCCCAGGTGCGACGGTCGTGCCGGCGTGGTGCCTCGACCCCCAAGGGCTCCTCCCCGTCTCATCCAACAGCCTGAGGCTCACCCAAGGGGTGCACGGAGCCTGTTCTTGGGATCAGGGAGAGCATACGAGGCTGGTCACGGGAGCACAGGTCTTCTCTATGTCATCCCGGCAGCTGGGGGAAACCATCCTCCTCCTCCTCCCCCTCCGGGACACGCAGGGAGCGAGTGGGAGAAGAGGAGGGGACAAGAGAGGCTGCCAAGATAATTGGATGCCTGCTGGTGAGAACTCTTAATTAGATGTTTTTCGGCGACTAAATGTTTATACGGAGTTAATGTATTTACTCTGATGTACATACACACTGTAATAAAAGAGCACCCTTCCTATGCTCCAGCAATTAAAGAAGTGTGTCGCAAACAAACAGACCCACCGCCGCCCACAGACGGGCTCCGACGCACCGCGAGCCAGCCCGCAAACCTGCAAACCTGCCCCTCTCCCCCTCCCGAGCATCCCTCACAGGCGCAAGGCGAACCCCCATGGGCAGCAGGTTTCCCAGGGAAACGCAATTCCCAGGATCCCATAGCCCAGGGGGGCGAGAAACTTCACCCGATCCAGCCCGGACACCACTAAACCGAGCTCAATTTTCATCTTGCAACCTGGGAGAAAAACCTCTTTATAAGCGGGCCACTGAATTGTGCTCCAGCAGCAGTTTCCGAACAGATTGGAGACGCTGCATTGCCGCAGTTTAATAGAGTGAGTATTTATTCCTGTGTGGGAGAAACACTCCATTATCTGGTTTATTAATTGTTAGTTAAGTAATGGGAAGGTGCCCAGAGCAGGAGATGAGCCCTCATCACTTGTTATTAGCTTAGAAACCAGCAGAAATAAAATAACTGAAGATAAATTATCACAAGTGCTGCCCCAAGTACCGCACACTGACAGATCTGCTCAGAGGGGAATTCACAGAGCGCTCGCGGGGCGGGGGGGAGAACAGAGAAGAGATAGCAATAGTCAGCCCAATTTTTTTTTTTTTTTTAATGAAAAGATTTCATCATCTTTGATTTTGAACACCACTTTTCATGGCTGGGATCACATGGATGTTCATGGCTGAGAGGGCATCCCTGCTCCTGCAGGAAAACTCGATTTATGAGTCTATCGCTGGGAAAGCAAGACAGGCTTCGCATTGCCAGCACAGTGCCGCACCAAAAAAAGGGTTGGTTTGTTGTTTGTGGGGGTTTTTTTGTTGTTTTTTTTTTTTTTTTTAAAGAAAAAAGCAGCATGCAGCTGCAAATAGAGCTGTGATAGCCACAAAAATACAGGCAACCCCGTTACCGGCAGAGGAGTCTGGAGCAGGGATGGGGATTTCTCTAAAATTAGTTTAACGAGGGCCTCGAGCAGCAGCCAAGGCACCAACAACGAAGAGATACAGGAGTCTGCCTTGAGTCCCAGAGATGTAAAACCGCCCAAGTTTCTCAAACGTTGTACTACCTATCAGATCTAAACACGCAAAATCCGGCTACTCGCTCAGCATCCAGATTCAGTTGCCCAAAAATCCATCTCCCAGTGGCGGCCACATATTCTCAGGCTGCTGGTTGCCACTGGCACCCAGGCAGAGGCTCTCCCATGCAGGACTTGACTACAGGGAGGCCCAGGATTGGAGAGGAAGGTCTTGGATCCGGAGGCGAGAGCAGGGTGCCCAGAGGGGTCCGGACCAGCAGAAGTCACCAGGAATTTATCAGACAGGCTTGCAACCCAAGAGGAAAGCAGAAGAGCATGATGCACAGCACGATAGGCTTGCCAGCCAGCCAGCGTGACATTACACTGAAGAAATTTAACTGAACCAATGCATTTCGGGCTATAAATCAGAAGAAGTTAAAAAAAAAGAGATAAAACAGATAGTCACTCCTGAAGTTCCTGCCTATTTGCCTAGAAGGGCAATCCAAGCAGCATTTTTGCAGCACATCCAGCGTTTTTACCGGCCGTTCTGTAACGAAAGGTAGGTACCAGGGAAAAGGACAGACCAGGAGGCTGAGCCAACACCAACAGCACGCTAACGCTGGCTAGAAACCAGCTGCAGCCAAGGCTTTGGTCTGCCCTTGTACGTAGGAGCCGAAAGCGAGCCAGGGTCATCGCCTGGCGGAGGAGAACACAGAAGCACCCGAGGCCGTTCTTCAGCCGTGCAACCAGGCTCTGCTCCCCGGGGATGCAGCCCCTCTCAGCGAAACGCACATTCCTGCACCCTCCAGAGAGAGGATCCAGCCCCAGCTTACTCCTTCCCTGGAGGTTCACAGCAGTTAAAAACAAAAATGTGCAAATGCAGGTTTCATTCACATGCTTCCCTTGGTAACCCAACACCAGAGCCTGTAAGAGAGTTTAGCGACCTCTGAAAAATGAGTTGCTCTTATTTCAGTCTCTGCAGCGTACGTGAACTTCTCTCTCCCGCCTGTCCCCCTTGCCGACACAGCGGGAGAGCTGCAGCACCCTGGAGTCACCCCCATAGCCCAGAAGAAGCCCCCCTCGCGCCGCAAAGTCCTTTTTAAAGAAGTTTTGCAAGAGTTGTTGCCACTTTCAGAGCCTTCGCTCTCCAGGTAAGCATCTCTCACTCCACGTTTCATTTAATCTCTTCGAGAAATAGAGCAATAAACACCGTTTCATCTGCATCCCGCAACAGAGCGCCCGAGATCCAAGCTCATTCCCAAAAGTATTTGTTTGCGAGAGAAAAAACAGCCTGCTCCCAGCCCTGGAGGACTCCAAAAACACCGCATCTAGCTCAGCCTCTTTACTCGCATCTGTACCTCAAGTTAAAACAGAAGAATTCCTTAACAGAGCAGCGGCCCTCTGAGAAACCAATTAGCTCAAATCCGCTCCCACATCCGCAATCTCCAAACGTTTCTTACCTGCTAGCCCAAGTTTTCAAGCTTCCTCTAACTTCAGCTTCCAGAATAAAGCAGAAAACTTCACGAGTGCCTCACTCCTGCTTTTATAAGTTCTTGCAGCCGTGAAACTGCTCACAGGTGGGCTAACTAAGACAGCCCAATTAGACCTCCCTAACAAGAGCCTTTCATTTAAGTGGATCCAGGTGTACCTTTCAACTTCTTAAGGTGCTTCCTCTGCTGCATCTTCCTAGAGAGGGTACTCTACTGCTAAACTGCTTATCAACCGAAGAATGCTTTGCAAATGCTGTATTTTCCTGCACCTATCTTGTAACTTTGAGGATATACAACTGATTTTAAATTGCCAGTGTTTAAAAGGGGGTCCTCTCTTCGTCGGTACCACCTAATACCTCAGAGGTTGATGAGCTTTGGGTGAGATGAAAGGAGATAGATGTGCTGGAGGGATGCTTTTCCTCGTATTACCTCTACGTGTTGATAATCTGTATTATTAATTCAACACAGGACTCTTTCTCATGGATAAATCGTAAGGTTTATATATGAAAATACAGCACTTGCTACCAATATAAGTATTTTTCCCTGGGTACGGGCTGCTGATGGGTGCTCTGTGCCCTCACCTCTTCTGAGGTGGGAACAAGGCTCCCTCGCTGCACAGTCACACCCTGCCCGTGGAAGATGATCCTATTTCTCTGACTTTCCCCTTCCCAGCCTGGCTTGCTCAGCCTCTGAACTTAAGACTATTTCTGCTTAATGAAACTTTTCATCATTTGTGGGCATTTAGTGCTGTTCCTGCAGGCGCAGTTGTGTCCCTCTGTAACTCCATCCCTCCGCAAGCCTCCTCTCTGGTGTCCTGGAAGGGTGAATAGCTGCACTAAAGTGAGTTTATACTAAAACTTTTGCAAGGATGTAGCTTAACTGGCTGACAGGTAGAGCCAGAAAGTGCTGAAGATACCGGGAGGACATTAGCATTGGAGACAGAGTGGGGCGCACGGCGGGCAAGAAGACCCACAGCGAAAGGAGCTGGTCCCAGCCCTTCCTCTCGCTGATGCTAACGCTGCTCCAGAGGCGATTTTGTCTTGGAGACAGCTCTCACGTACACTGTGATTTTGTGAGAGGCAGGGACCAGAAAGGTAGGCAGGATGAAAATCAATCAAGATTTGTCAAATACACTGAAGAACTCATTTTTATGAGACAAGTGCCTTCAGAGGAAGCGTTGGTAGACACCTACCACATGTTCAGCCTGCTTAGTGGCAAAGTATGCAACATTAATCACTGTCACTTGAAGGGGCCGGGTTCCAGCTGAACCATCTTCCAAGTTTCTCCCTCCTTCAGCCATCCTCTCCCCTTTCGCCTCCCTCTTCTCTCGCAGGAAGATGAGTTCCATGCACAGACCCGTGAACCCGCAGATCAGGCTGATGCTTTTGGCAGCCGCCGTACCAACCCATCATTTACTCGGTGCTGAGCCGCCCTCTGTGCTTCAGCTACTTGCACCAACAGGACTCTCATTTCCTGCAAGATAATTAGCCCTGTGGGCCAAAATGGTGGTGGCGATGCCTACCGCCTCTTAGCAGATGAAGTTCATGGGCTGCCGTCCCACTGCAGCGGGACCCTGCCCTTAGAAGCAGCCAGGAAAGGATAAAGCGACTGTCCTGGCAAAAACCCTCTTCTCAGAGCAATTAACAGGGGGTGAAGACGGCTTGATTAGCCGGGCTGATTGCTGATCACTCAGGAGCCGGAGCTCGGCTGAAAGAACGGCTTGGGAGCAGGAGGAGATCACGGGAACCCCGCAGCAGCACTGGACCAGAAGAGCCTGCAAGGACACGAGTTGTCCAAGTAAGTTACGGAAGGGGAAGAAGTGATGTCCTTCCAGGACGCTATCTCCAGCCCCCTCCGCCTGCTCCCCATAACATTCCTTGCTGTAGGGCATCATTTGCGGCTGTGAGGCTTTGTTGTGTCTTACGCTCGCCCATCCTGAAGATGAGTGAGAGGCCTTCATCACACCAGGGCGAGGGGACAGCCCTGTCCTGAGGGGTATTCACGACGGACTCCTCTTTTTCCATGTGTCAGCCCATTTTCAGGCTGAGACGTTTTATTGTCTTACTGGGGATCTTGTTCCCACATTTTAATAGCCTGAATTATGGGGTCCTGGTTCTTATTTTCAAGGTGCAGCCCCAGGCTGTCACAGTGGGTCACATCTGCTAGGTTCAACATTGCACCTGGGGAGCGGGGAAGACTGGTTTGTGGTATGAAGACCCCGTGGACTGCACTGTTACGGCTAGGAGAGAAAGGAATGGCTGGGAAGTCATAAAAAGACCCTATTTTCGGGTCTTAAACCGGTTACCGTCTCTAGGGATTCGCTTCAGCTCGGGAGCAAATGGCCCTAAGCCCCCCCGCCACGGGGCTCTGCTCTGCACCACCGCGGCTGTCACCGGGAACAGGACGGGATTAGGGAGACGAAGCTCTATCGAGATCTGGTCCTTGCAGCAATGACGACACCCATCGCAGGAGGAGATGAGCGGCATTTCCAAAGCCTCCTGGCCGGGCAAGATTATAGCCCTGCTGCAGGACTTGATTTAACAGAACGGCAAAGGGAGACGGGCGACAAGGACCATAAAACCTACTTCCACGCCGGCAGAAAAGTTGTTGAGTCAAGAGGTGCAGCCGCCCGCTCTTGCTGACCCGGGCTCTGTGTGCCGGCACGGCGCTTCCCAGGCAGGGCTTGCTGCCGGTTTATTTTCTGCATCCCCTCTCACCTCGTCGTACATCCTCCCTCCCTGCCTCTGGAGAGCTTCCAGCCGGCCGGATGGCTGAAACAGCACCAGCACCGCGCTCGCTGGGCAGCCCTTCCCCGCACCCCCTCTTCTCCAGGTGACCCACGATGGCGCAGAAACGCCCCCGCCGTCCTCCTCCACGGGGGCAGGCAGCGGCGATGGGGTGGCCGTGCCCACCGAGGCCACGGCAATAACCCGGGGCTGCCGGGTTGAGGGCACGCTGCCCAGCCCGGAGACAGCTCGTCACTCAGCGCGGCTCAAACACCAAATCTCCTCGTGCATTACAGCTTCGAGCCTTGATGACAGCAAGCAGCTAAGGGCAACGACCTGGCTGCAGAAGCAGGGGAGGGCTTGGCTGTGACCCTACCCCTTCCCTTGTAGGCTCCGTCGGGCCGCAGCAGGGATGGACACGCGGGAAGAGCAGCCCTGTCTGCAAAACTCTGCCCGCAGCCTATAAACAGTGGCAGGGTGGCTTACTGCAACGCGTTGTCCCCACGCTACCGCAATTTTAGGAATAACTTTCTCTGGTATTGGCCAGCAGGTCGAGGGAAGCGATTCTGCCCCTCTGCTCCGCTCTGGTGCCATCCCAGCTAGAGTCCCACCTCCAGCGCTGGGGCACCAAGAGCAGAAGGACACGGAGGTGTTGGAGCGGGGCCAGAGGAGGCCCCGGAGATGCTGGGAGGGCTGGAGCCCCTCTGCTGTGAGGACAGGCTGAGAGAGCTGGGGGGGTTCAGCCTGGGGAAGAGAAGGCTCCGGGGAGACCTCAGAGCCCCTTCCAGTCCCTCAAGGGGCTCCAGGAAAGCTGGGGAGGGACTCTGGAGCAGGGAGGGGAGCCATGGGACGAGGGGGAAGGGTTTGACACCGAAAGAGGGGAGATTGAGATGAGATGTGAGGCAGAAATTCTTGGCTGTGAGGGGGCTTGGCTGTCTCTGGGCCCCTGGCCCAGGTTGCCCAGAGAAGCTGTGGCTGCCCCATCCCTGGAGGGGTTCAAGGCCAGGTTGGACGGGGCTTGGAGCAACCTGGGCTGGTGGGAGGTGTCCCTGCCCAGGGCAGGGGGTGGCACTGGGTGGGCTTTAAGGTCCCTTCCAACCCAAACTTTTCTGTGATTCTTTGGCCAAGCCGAACATTGTGATTGACTTCCTTGTGTGTCACAGCAATGAGTCCTGCGTCCACTGCAAAGGGCAGCTGCCAAAGCTGGGGATATAAGAGGACCTTGAGACTAACCCGTGTCCCAGGTGATGCACAGGCTGTATTTTGGACGAGAAGATCCCAGCTGCACCCTAAGGGTCTGAGGACTCTCTGGATCTGGATTGCAAGGGCAATTCAAAATTAATGCAGCAGGTTGGAGCTGTAAGGGCAATCAAGGACCTAGACCCTGATTTTATGGAGCTGCCGTCAGCACACCCAAAAAAGATCAGAGCATGCCTCCATGCAAGTCTAGGGCACCAGAAAGAAACGTAGCCAAGGTATTCTGCGGCTTTTGGACAAGGATGGAAGGGAAGAGGGGGAAAATAAATAAAAACCAGACTGCCAGTGCCCCAGACTGCTCTTCTCTCATCCTAAAAAGGGACAAGGATTCTGAAAATTGGGTGGAGATAATCAGCAGTAAACATCAGAAAGTCAAGGTTTTTAACTTGGGTTTATCTTTCCTTCTCAATTTCTACATCAGAGAAAGCAAAAAGCTTTTGAATACTATGTATCCCAACATTTTTTACACCACTTTTTTTTTTTTTTCTCTTTTGCTTGGCAATGAATAAAGGCTTGACTCCTACATCAAACCCTCCCGAGCCCCGTCAGTAAACCCGCTGCCAAGGTTATCTCATGACTTATGGACTACAGGAGAAATGGGTTGTTGCATGGTAGGAATCACACAAAAAAATGCTCCTTTCTCATGGGTGCGGGAGGTTCAAGGGACGCGCCAGACGGTGCGGTACCTTTTGGCTTTCTCTGGCTCTGAAAAGGCACAAGCCAGGATGAGCTGAAGTCTTCTTGTCGTGCATAGGCACAGGAGCACTTTGGGAAGGGCAGGAAGAGGGATATTGTCACCGGCTCCCAGCTCTGGGTCACCTCCCTGCCGTCGCGAGTTGGTGACCCCCAAGCAGAGCTGGCCAAAGGCAGGGTGAGGACGCTCCCTCATCTGCTCCGGCGCAAAGTCAGACCGAACTGTTAAACCTCAGCCGCTTCTCCCCAGTCCGTCTGCTCTGAAACCAGAGATTTAACCAGAACAAAGGGGGAGCGGAGAAAAAAGAGAAAAAAAAATTAAGACTTCAGATACAAGTATTTATTTGCAGGTGCGAAATGATTTCTTGATTAATTCTGCAGCCTGCTGCTTGCTTGCCTCTAGCCCTCGGTGCTCAGTGTTTCATAGAGAAAGTATTTGAGCTCAACAAAGAGAACTTCCAGGCTGAAATCTGCCTGATGTGGGCAGCAGGGCAGTAACTGGTTTGAAAAACAAAACACCGAAAAGCAGCGTGAAACTAATCTGAAACCCTTTTAGCCAGGTAAAGGCTTTGGTTTACCATCAGCACACGTCTAAACTTCTCCAGACCTAATAAAGAAGCGTTATCGCTACAGCAGATGTTAAATGCAAGCAGTACTTTAAAAGGGGAGGGGGAGGGTGGGAGAAGGAAGAAATAAGCTGTATATAAATATAGATACAGATAGATAGGTACCACAGTAGGCTCTCAAAAGGCAGGCTTTCACATCCCGCTATTTTACAGCGCGGTATCATCAAAATTAACATGACAATCTACCATTACAGGGAAGGAAGGGCTATCACACCCTTGTACGAGCCGCATAAACAGCGTCGGAATACAGACATTCTTCCCAAATCATCGGCGCTGCCATTCACTCCAAGGAGCGCACGGAGAAAGATGTGGCAGATCCAAGATTTTTGGAGGCATTAATAACACAAACAGCGTAAAGCAACAGATCAGACTCCTGCCTGCCAGGGAAAGGCCAGGCAGCCGGGTACGGAAAGCGGCGATACAGTGAAATTGCGGGTGTTTCAAGGAGAATTTGAGCGGCGCTTTTTAGTTTATTCATGACTTCCTGCATGCATGGGGTTCCCCTTTTCAGCCTGGGACCAGTCTTACCCAGAAGGAGTCCTGTGCAATATATTACCTCTTCCCATCTAAACGCAGCAGCCAAAACAAGATAATCGGATCCGTGACAATTTCATTATCCCCCTCCGAAGGCAGCTGCCCCATCCCACGCCCGGCAGGGAGCCCATGGTGCGCTAAACCCCCCGACGTGGCCAAGACCCGCTGGGAAGCCAGCGGCAAAACAATTCCACAAGGCAGCTGCCTCAGGGAGATCACATCCTCTTTCTATGCATCGCCTTTTTAAATGGGGGAAAAAAAAACCCCACAACTGAACCTCAGACCGGGAATTTGAGCAACTTAAATACAAAAAGAGCCTTAAAACCTTTGCCGCACCCCGACACTGGTCCGTACCAAGGGAAACGCATCAAAGATGGACTCGTGCATCAGGACCCGAGGAATCCCCTTTTTTCTTTCCTGGCATCAGGCATGCCGGAGCACTTGGAGGTGCAACAACCTGCAGGCAGGGAAGGGGCAGGGGGAGTCCTCCAGCGACATAAGTCAGTTCAGACGGTGCTGGCTTGCAAGTCCCTTCCTTTAAATTGATTAATAATGACACATTTAAATGGATAACATAAATTAATTTCTGAATTGCACCATTAGTAAGTAATTAATTTCTTTGCTCTGTGAAAGTAAGATATCACTGTTATCTAAATCTATAAAGAGGAGAAATGCTGAACGAGGACTCCATTAATGTAAAAATTGATTTTTCCATTTACCCTCTTCCGAGGAGTTTTTTTTGTTTTTTTTTTCCTCCCCGTCCCTCCAATGCATTTATTTTTCAAGTGGCTGGGGGTGGGCAGAGTAACCTAATTTATACTTCCAGTGGTAATCACAAGACCATGCATGCTCATTTCAACCAAATGATGTCATTATGAAGGCTGTTAAAGCCGGGGTTGCCTTGGAAACGCAAAATACTGATAGTTGAGGTTGGACATCCGAGTTCTCCGTAGGCACAGTAATGAGGAAACGGCGTGGCCCCGCCAGACCTGGCCTGACTGGTCACGCTGGGAAGATCACCCCAAGTTACTGCGATGGTCTCACTTATCAGGCTACCGTTTTTCCTATTCCTCCCACCACCTGCCATAACCTATTACTTTTACGGAGCCAGGAGAGGAGAACTCGCCGGGTTAAAAGACGAGCAGGAATGACAAGGCGTGGGGTAGGACCTGCTCGTCCCAGTGGGAAGAAGGCACCAGCTAAAGGCTGCGTGTTGCTTACCACCGGCATTTCACCCCAAAGAGATGCCTCTGCCACCCTCTTGGTGCAGCCCGGGATGGAGATTTGCTGGGGACTCGGGGCGTCTCTGCCCACCAGAGCCAGGATCCAGCTGTAGCCAAGGTCTTAGAACCTCCCTTCCAAATCGAGGAGGAAACACTAAGTGGTCTAGGACACGTTCAGCCTTGGTGCAGGAGATCATGCGCTCAGCACCTTCTCGCCCGCTCTGGAGGGGAAGGTGCAGCCTAGGAGAGGGGAGCTCGATTTTGGGTGCCCCAGGGCGAGGGTTTTCCTTGCCAAGATCAGCAACCTCACTCTGGCTGGACAAAACAAGTCATATCCGTCCCCTCTTATAGTCCCGGATCCTTCAAGTGAGGATACTTTGACTAGGAGTAATTGCAAAAACAATTCCAGGAACGGAGCTGGCTTTCTATCTACTACTTAGAGAAAAATAAAAAGCCTTAATTTTTTCCACACGGTGAATATTTCCACGGCCGTTCTGCCAAGCTGGCTTTAGGCAGCTGTCCCCACTGGCATCACTGGCATGGGGGGGGACAATGAGAAACGGTTGACAGCAGTTAGGCAGCAGGCTTTGGGCAGCCCAGGACTTCGGTCCACCAACAGAAAAGGATGCAGACTGATGCTACGGGTTCGGGACAACTCCCTGGCTCTCTCTAGCCAGCTCTGCTCTTCCCCGTTCAAGGTACTGGGAGAGGAAGCTTAGGACTAAACTGGAGATGCATTAGCAGTACATAAACTGGCTCTCTGCATCAGCGGTACGCCTGCCTTGCTCTGCCGAGAAAGCCCCGTCCCTCCGGTTGGGATCCTTCAACCGTGCCAAGCCATGAATTTCACAGTTCCTTTTCAGCAATTTTTTTTTTCCCTACCTCTCCCAAGAACAATGCGATGTCGTCTCTCATCACGTCACGCGGAGCTGAAAGCCAACTTTAAGGTGTGCCTCGGAGAGAAGGGGGCACAGCCCGAACCACGTCTTCAAATGCAGGCGCCGTATCCATGGCCCAAAAGAAGAGAACAGAGACAGTTGAATTATTTACAGCGAGTATTTTGGCTGTATCTTTTTTTTTTTTTCTTCCTTCCCCTCCTCTTGTTAAAGAGCACAAAATAAAACAGGAATACAAACAAGCCAGTGGGATGAAACATTTACTATCTGTGCAAGGAGTGTTAAATGAATGTATTCCAGCTTCTCAATTAATATCCGGATGTCCCCTAGTCACTGCCAGGGTTTTTTTTCGCTTTGGTGAGTAGGTGGTGATGACATTAATACCCCGACGTGATCTTCCTTCTCTTCCCTTATTGAGTCACCTTCCCCTTACACGCAGGAGTTTCTTTGAAGGTTCATCAATTGAAATTGTTGGAACGCACCGAGAAAAATAATAAAAAGAACATTTCATAACATTGGCAGGAGCATTTCAGGCATGAGCACTTTGAATATTTATTCGCCCTTTGTGTGAGCAATCTCAGCAAGAAAAAGCCGACGTGAATAAAAGGAATTGCAAATACCAGGGAAGTAGCTCGGTAGTTTTCATTCACGAGAATATTTGCACAGGCTCCTGGGAGAATTATCAGGCAAGGTAATACAAAATCCCTTGTAGCCTCAGAGCTTTGGACACTCCGTAATCCTCCTTGTCCAATGAAAAACATCTTTTCCTGAGAGCTGAGGGCCTAAGCTGTTGGGTGGGTTTTTTCCCTGGCTTGGGAAGCCTGGAGAAGGATCGGAAAAGCTTGGAGAATTGTCATCTTTGCCCCCGTTTCTGTTTCACACTGCCTCTCATTTCCTCTGCCTCTCCTCTCCCATCCGCTCCCTCTCCCTTGAGCCGAAACGGAGAGAACAAGCTAAGAAGCCATTAAAAAAAAGAAAAACAAATAAAAAAAAAAAAAAAAAAAAAAAAAAAGCAGGGAATAAAAAAAAAAGAGATGGCCAAGGAGGCAACACCATGGGAGCTGTGGGAAGGTGGGGACTGGCAGGGAAAAGCCCGTTAAGGAGCAAGTCACGGCAGAACTTTGTACCACAGGGTCTGGATCAGACAAGATCCCGTCTGGGATCAAAATGAGAACTAATTGCTAAGGAGTAGAGCCAAAAGCTCCTTCTGCCCGGGGAAGAGCAAGCAGTATCCACTGAGTTTTTGGGGCTCAGCAATAAAAGCACCGGGGTCAATTTACTCATAATTAGCCTTTATAGGCAAAAAATGTCCTACGGAATTTCATTCTTGCCATAGAATTTTATAGGGTAGCTCAGAAACTTATAGAAAGGATATTGTTTTCCATTATCTTGCGCAGGTTTTTAGAGCATTTCTCTAGAACCCTGTTGGTTTCAGCCCTGTTAAATTCAATAACTTCCCTAAGGGAGTGCTTTAAGTGTCAGGCTTGATTCAGTTATATAAAGGGATAAGGGAATAATCGTTAGACAGCGCGCGGGGATGGGAGAAGTGGTTTTGTGTGGCACCAGTCTTATTTAAGAACAGCCTGAATTTATAGATGAGGCTGAGGAGAAAGTTGGAAGCAACTAACCTAAGCGTAAAAGACAAAACTCAGGCAGTGCTTTTAGAGAGGGCTGTGATTAACTGGGATGCCACAGAGACATGAGGATGGTTTCAGACGAGTATTTTAAGTGTTTTTAGATGTTTGTCTTGGTTTCATCAAGACGATGTCCCATGTACTCTTCTCGCTATTCATAATGCAAGCTACGGGCACTGGAGTTTATATAAGAGCCTGTAGCGCTTGCTTTGCAATTAACACATCCTGCAATTAGCAATCCAAAACACTGAAGTCTTTAATATTTCTTCCTACTGCTAATACAGAATATTTTACCTCTAATATACTGTTGTCCTTGCACCTTAATTTATTATGACAGCGTGAACCGTGACTAATCCTCCGGAGTGCTGAGCACGGGCACAGACCAAACACCCAGATCAGCGTCTCTCCTTCCAACTGCTCCCCCAGCATCCTCTCCAGAAAGGGCGGAGGTGGACAAGCGTGGCCTTCAGGAGACAAGGGCTGTGAAGATCTCCATCCACCCAAGACCTGCTCTGACCAGGAGGCACCTGCGATTGGAAGGGGAGAGAGGGCGTGGGGTTGGTTTTACGTGGTATTGCAGCAGAGGAGAGGCAGTTCCCAGCAGGCAAGTTTCGAAGGGCACACCTGGACTTAAAGACGCTGCGATAGACTTTTCACCCAGCCTGTGCAACTCAAAGGTCAATAAAACCCCAAGCACACAGGCCCAACTCCATTTTCTTCACTAACAGAACCAAATAACATGCATTTTTCAGCCAGTGACTAAGAAGACTGAAGCTTTCTGCCCCTAACCAAGGATATTTGTCAGCACTTCCCAGAAGATCTGCTTCATAAAGGGGTTACCCTCAGGTTTCTCCACCCACGCCTGAGACCCTTCAAGGAGGACTTCATGACTCCTCACCACCTGAGCCCAAACCGATCCAGCCCCATTAGCTGGGACCCTTCAGGCCACACTCACGCCTTCCCGACGGTGCCCGACATGCCGTGGAGAAACACTGCCAGCACTGTCTCCAACTGCAACGTGAGCCTGGATATTGCTGGAGGCACATGTGGAGCCTTTCCCAATTTTGCCATCAACGCCCAGAAACCCGTAGCAGCAGGCGGCAGGGCTGGTGGGTGCCAGAAGGTGGTGAGGTCACCCCTGTCCCTCCCCGCAGCACCCACGTAGCTGGGAACAAACTTCTCCCTCGCCTCTGCCTACTCAGGCAGTGCTTAGTGCCCGAAGCCTGGAGATCGATGGCTCCCGCTTTTGTAGAAGTTAGGACAACTGCAGGAACTCCTCCCGAGTACCCAAATGCCTCGTTTATTTTAAGTTAGGCAGCTCTTCTCGGCCCCGTGCTGGGTGCAGATTTCCTGGTCCATCATTACGAACCCTTTTTACGGCTTCTTTGGGTTCATCCCTGGCCTGAGCGTGAGACGGTCCATTTGTTGTGGCAAGAACGTCCCCGAGATTTATACCTGTAATTATACAGGTAACCTTTCCGACAGGGAATTTTAAAATGATCAACGCTAAAGCAACCTACACATTAAATGTGATTAATAAGACGCCAAGTGGCCAGGAGTCTGCGCCTCCCTGCTTGTTAAGCATGTCAGCCGGAGTGTCCCCAGCTGACCCCGCTGCCCTGAGACATCGTGGGACACCCCAAAATGGTGTGGAGTGGCCTCGGTCATATCCACTCCTCCCAGGTAACGTCCATGGGAGGGCTAGGGTACGCGCACGCACAGAGGATAACATCCATCTCCCAAAGCTTCATTTCTGAGGATGGAGACGACTTCTGGTCCTTGCTAATATCTTCTCCTGCCCTCTGTGTCCTTTTGTCCCCTTCCCGGTGGGAGCCGTACCTGCACAGCCGCAGCCGGAGGGATGCTGAAGAGGTGACGGCGGGATCGGGAGTGACAGGAGACAGATGAGCGGCAGCCTGGCTGGGAGGCAGGTTAAACGAGGTGCCCGCTCCCCCGGCGCGAGGTCCCCTCTGCAGAATTGTCTTGCCATCCCCAGGGGCACCTAATGGAGCTCTTCTCCTCGCCCGCTGAGCAGGCGCCAGCTTCACCTGCTATCAAAGCACCCGCTACCCGTGTAATCGGGGAAGATAGCACCTGTCAGGATATCTATCATGCCCCGCGGAGGCGTGGGGTCCCCTCCTCCCACCCAAAAGGGTTGCAGGAGCTTAAGACGGAGCTTTGCCGCGTGCGGCACTGCCGAGGAAGGCAGCTTCACGGTGTGCTTGGCAGGTTGCACAGCCCCATCCGTTACGGCACGCGTCGAGCCCAGGTTTTACAAAGCTTGCATTTTGCTGACGGGTTGCCCAAAGACAGTAAAAATCAGTCACAGCCAAGTTTGCATTGACCTTCAGTCGGCAGCTACAGCACGCTAGAATTACGGGAGAAACCCTGATAGCGGCTTCCCTATTCTCCGGACAAAGTTATTGCATATAAATTATGTATTGATTAGAGGCGGGAAATGTGAAGAAGCCTCTCTGGGAAAACTGGAGGGTGGAAAGAAATTCAGGGACTGAAAAAGAGCTACTTTAATTAGGAAGGAAAGGAAAGTAGTGGGAAGAAAAAACAAACGCAACCTCCCTTCAAGAGCCTCCCACTCCAGATCTGAAAATCTGATCAGGAATCGTCCCTCTTAAGGAAAGGAAACTGGATTTTGGAGCTGTTTTGGCTGGGCAATGGCTGCAGGAAAATGAGCTGGCTTCCTCCCTTCGCCCCGCGCTGACGAGGATGGAGGCCGGGGAAAAGGGCAGCCACACTTTCTGCCACTCCTGGATATTCCATGCCGAATGGGGAAAGCGACAGATCACCCAACGAGTGTGTAACAACCTTCTAGCTCAAAGTGCCTGCAGGGTAATTACACATTGTGGACTTATTAGCTGTAATTACTAGGTTCTGTAATCTGCAGAACCTGTCATTAGAGCACGGGCAACCTCAAGTGGCCTAAGCATGCTCAGAAAAGTTTCTTGTTTACCGTCAACTCTTCCTGCCTCAACCTTAGATGACCATGGAGAGACGAGGTGCTGCTTCTCATGTTGGGAAGCTTTGCTGGCCCCCCAGGACCCCCTGCAGCTACTGGAGGTTGTGGTCCTCTGAACCGGGACAGACGGGACGCTTGTGGGAACGCAGGCAGCCCTGGCCTGCAAGCTGATTGCAGGCTACGGGAGTCTTTCCGAAATTTGGCTCTCATTCATACGGCCAAATAACATGTGGTGTTCGCAGCCAAGTCACAGCACTCCTTTGGACAGACACCATTACGCCAGGAGCGGCTGGACCAGCTACAGGGCTTCAGCTCCTGCCTCCTGTCCCTTCGCTGCTGGGCACTGCCAGGAGCTGCCTTCAGCGGGACGGCTTTTGAATCACGCAGCTATCAACAAGCAGAAAGCAGAGGTTTTAAAGTCGGTTTGGGTCTACGTAAAAGCCCTGCCAGCTCATCGCAGATGGGACCGCTCGGGGCCAGAGCGAGCGCAGGCTCCTGGGCTTATCTCAACGTACAGAAATGAACCTTTTTAGGACCCTCCTACCTACCAGACTGGTACAGGCCAGGTTTCTCCCTGCCCCAAATTAATTCATTCTTTCTCTCTTTCCACTCCTCCTTTCGCCTGGAGTAATCTCCCCGCCGTGTTTCCCTCCAGCCTCCCCTGCTTTTTGGGGCGCAGGCTGGACCCACACCTCCAGGCTGCTGCTCCAGTCCATCCCTGCAGGCAGCAGCTCTCCCCAGCCGCCGTCTCGCAGCCCAGATCCTACCTTTGCCCCCGAAATTAGACACAGCCTCTCAATTAACCATCCGTCTCCCCTTCCAGACGGGAGAGAGCTGGCAGCTTGGCCAGGAGCGGAAAGGCAGAGTCTGTGGGAAAGCCTGGGATTCCCACACCTCGGACAATTAGCTTCTCCACGTAACATTTCCCAGGGCAGCTTAGCTTTGCTAATGCAGCCTTTTTTTCCAAAATCCCTTCAATTTCACACCAGTGCACGAAACAGAAAAGCCAGTCAACCCGTCCATCCCTGCAAAGCGCAGCCACGTACAGCCCCAACCGGGACCGTCGGGGCTCCCGGTGGCACCGCGCCCCTGTTCAGGGAGGAGGGACAAGCAGGACCCTTTACCCGAGGCTGGATGCCACCCACAGCAGATGCAGAGGGGTGAGAGGTCCCTCCGAGGGCACGGATGAGGAGAAGAGGTGGCTCACCTCTACCCCAACACCCAGAGGCCTCGCAGCTCCACGTTTCCCTAAAACCCAGGAGGCTGTAGCAGAGATGCCCAAGGACGGAGACAGCCCTGCATCGCTTGCCTCTGGTGTAACGCCTCCAAGGCACCAGTGACCACAAATGCGACAGCGCTACAGGGCCCAGCTTGACCCAAATAAATTGCAGCGGCTGCATCTAAGTTGTGCCTCTGACCGATCCTTGAGGGCTTTTTCTTTTTCCCCCAACATAAGTCTTCATGAAAGCTTTGCAACCCATCCTTATGTGATATAAAGCCAGGTTTTGCTTCCTCCTGGTTCCCACTTACTGTTTTGGCCAAAAAAATCGACTTGCAAGGGGGGAAAAAAAAAAAAAAATCAAACAAACCCAAGAAAGCTTGTGGGATATCCTGGACTTCAATGTACCCTTCCACACGGGGTCAGGGAGGTATCCAATATTCGGGTCATGCAGCAGAATGAAATCAAGCGGTCGGAGAATCCTAGAATCGCCCGGGTTGGAAGGGACCTTTCAGATCATCGAGTCCAACCATCAACCTAACTCTGCCAAAAACCATCATGAAACCGTATCTTGAAGCACTAGGTCATTGAAGGAGAAGATGAAGTGGAAGATGGGAAGAAGTAGTGCCAAGCACACCACTTGCTGTCCGGCCGCGGTGGCAGGCTGCAGCGTCCCTTACTGTCCCCTCCTTTGATCTGCAGTGAGCCTGGGCCACAGCAGCAGTGCCCCCGTCCCTCCCCTGCTTAAGGCAGTGTCCCAAAAAGCCAGGCGGGCAGAGGGGACGTCAGGGTCCCCACCAGGGTAAGGACCACCTGGGAGAGTTGACTGCTTCCAGAGGCAGCAAACTCCAGCCCCGCTAACAGAGTTAACGCAACCCTCCAGGACAACAAAATGCAACACAATACAACATGAACAAGCATTTTCATGGCACTTTTACCCTAAATTATATGTGACTTCTTTTTATGAGCATCTAATACCCCCTGAAAGCAGTATTCACCTGTGGGAGCCTGGTGGCCACCTCACGCTGGGCTGAGCAGTAGAGCAGCGGTAGCGTTAAACCAGAACGTCGTCCTTGTAACCACCTAGTGAGAGGAAAAACAAAAAAATAACAATGTGTGACCACCATTTCCTTTTTGTTTCCTTGGGAACTAACATCCCATCTGTGATGCAAACAATGAACTACCCAACTTGACAATTCCTACCCAAACAGACAATTTCTGGTTTCCCTCTGGGGAAGCTTCTGAGGAGCCTTTGCTGAAGTCAGTAGAGCTCATTTAGGTGGAACGTGGCCCGTAGGCTTCAAAAGCAACGCCACAGGTACCTGTTACGGTAGCTCCAGACTTGTGGCCACCAGCCAGCAGGTTAGATGGCTGGATAATCCAAAACTTATCTTTTTTGCATGCTTAAGATTTGCATCCTTACTTCTCTGTAGTGAAAAGCACTGTCCGATGCTCAAAGAAGAGAGCGGATATAATGCCAATCATTAGAGTAGCAATTACTTATCTCGCAGGAGCTCTGAGAGGCTTAATTAGTTAATATTTGTAAACCGTGATGAGCTCCGGAGATGAAGGATGCAAAACATCCACGGGAAGAGACTGCTCGCAACAAAGCCCGCAGCATCTCTGGGCTCCCCTTTGCTGCCCAGAGAGCCCGGCCGGTTTGGAGCCCCCCCTGGCTGGTGGCACCGCGCCTGGCGAAGCTGAAAGACACCTAAGGGAGCGCTCCCCGCCGCGTGCCAGCCCTCTGGAACCCAGCGGGAATGCGACACTAATGACATCCTTCAGAAATGTAATTAGCCTTCATTCATGGCGAGGTACGTCAGGGAGAATTCAGAGGCTGGGAGAAGCGGGCTCCAGCGGGTGCGAACTGAGGCTTGTGCTTTGAAAGCTGCATTAGGGAAGGGGGCGGGGGGGGGAAATAGAAAAGAAAATGTTCCAATATTACTTAATTACCCCAAGACATCCTCAGATGTAATCGAGCTTAGAGGGCTAAATGAAGGCTGTGCGTGTGAGAGCGGCTGATGTATTTATAATGAGGCCACTTTGCAAGGCAAACTCGGTCCCCACAGAGGGAGAGGGGAACGAAGAGGAAGGACAAGACGGGGGCTGGGGAGGTATCACGAGGTGCCCAGAGATCTGCCGATCTTCACGCGAAGTCCCTTCCCCTCTCCCCGGGGTTGCAGGCCAGGCTGGACGGAGGCAGGATGGGAGATGAAGGGGGCAGATGCAAGCACAGCACTGCCCGGCAAACTCACTCATGGGTTGGACGCCAAAACCCCATAAAAAAAAAAAACCCTTGGCGCCCAATAAAATGCGTAAGAGCTGCCACCTCATGCCGACGGCGAGACGTCCCTCCATCCAGGTCCAAACCCGAGTCGTTCAGCATCTCATCAGCACCCTCCTCGGACGCCTCTCCATGCAGGGAGCTGGGATGGGAAGCGAGCACAACCTGTCCTTGGGGCAGGGCCGTCCCTGCAGATGGGGGGGGAAACCTTCCCCACGGTGGCCAGGGGTTTGGCCCCGTCGCTCCCATTAGCGTTAATGGAACGCAGGCGGCGAAATCCCGGTGCTAAAAATCCGCCCTTTTATCCTCACCACCAGAGGCCGGATGCACGCTCGCAAGCCCATTCCAGCCCTGATTTACATACCGTACAGAAGGAGACATTAAAATCCAAACGGTTTATGGTAATTAACGCTCATTTAAATATTATACTGGTAACTATCACTTCCAATTCTGCTCAGCCTTGAAGGGGCTCTGTGTGCGCGTATATACCGACAGGGACATTTTAGAGGGATACTGGCTCTTCTCTCCTGATTGCTGCTTTCCCAGAAAAAGGATGTTTAATGTTCGTTAATTGTTTCACTTCGAGAAATTGCTGTGAAAAGTCACCACAGGAGAGCGGAAATTTTATTTTTTTTTTTTCTTTTAAATTTTTGTAAAGCAAGCAATAATGGGAAGCCCTGCCTGTGGCAGGGACGTATTAGCGGAGCACAGCTTTGCTCAGGCTCTTCAAGCACTGCGATGGGTGACAAATAGCTATTAACACTGAGCTCCCTGTCACTGGAGGAATGAAGACTATGGAGATCAAACAACCTTTAGATGGGAACAAAATGTATTATTTATCACCAATTAATCTTCTTTTCCCCCCTCCTTGTTCACTAGGGAGCCCAAGCAGTCGGACCGGGGTGGGAGGCAGTGCTGCCTCGCTGGAGCCCAAGGGGACCCATCAAGCACCTTTGGTGAACTTTGCACCGATCCACCCTTTTGCGATAGCAGATATCAATGGGAAATAAATAGGTTGTGGAGCACACCTACGGGTTGTGGCACGAAATAAAGACGCGAGAGGCTGCAAGCGTCCCAGTCCTGCTTTCAAGGCTCATAGAGGCGCTCTAGCAAGGCCAGGCGGGCATGGCCCTACGTTGCACTCAAAGCTGGACCACAGCACCCTCAGAGGATGAGGGAGAAGATGCCCATTGCCACAGCACTCCAAGCACCGACGGCTCTGCCTCTTTCCAGCTGCTATGGAGTTTCCCCCCAGGAAGACGAAGGATGCAGAAAGTTGTCCCTCAAGAGAAACCCAACAACATCCACTTTGGCATCTACCAGCTGGCCAGAGAGCCAACTCCACTGGATCACAGAGCGAGCGGCTCTCTCTGGGAATATGTCCCGCACAGGACATGGAAAAGACCTCATATTCATCCCCTTCTCTCCGAGCACCGAGAGCACGGCCAGAGAACACGAGCAGCAAAGGAGGAGCAGGGGGTTAGCACCAATGGTCAGTACAGGTCTTGGCCAAACAAAACGACCAACAAACCCACCCGTATACTGAGGGCAAGCGATCCACGTTCACACCTTGTCTGAAAAAACTATCCAGGATATCCAATACATCCAAAAGCATCGCTCCAGGTGTGGCTCGCATTGCAAAAGGAGTGGTAGCCAGGAGAGTTGCCCCAATCCCTTCAGGCTTGGACCTGTCCCTTGCACCACAACTCCCATGAGACGTACCCAGGATTTTCTTGCAGGAGACCACCAAGCGATGCCGAGAGACGTAAGCAAGAGCCTTTGCCCATTCCAATTGCTTGACAAGGTCTTGCAAGATCCATGTTTGCATTAAAAAGAAATTAAAAGGTTTTCCACTCCACTAGCTTGCCCAAAGCCTGCATACTAAATAGTAAATGCTACCTATGAGGTTGAGTAAAATCTTGATAAAAAAAGCTAGCAGTCATTGAATACATCATGAACAATGACATTGGGGAGGCATTGTTCTTCTCCTGCCCGATGGACCATGCTGAAACACCTGTTTCTT
>VYZM01013464.1:31004-43158 GCA_013398915.1 Dromas ardeola | reverse complement strand
CCCTCCTCTATAGGGCTGGCACCTTTGTCCAGGGCTGGCGCCCTCCTCCATAGGGCTGGCACCTTTGTCCAGGGCTGGCACCCTCCTCCATAGGGCTGGCACCCTTGTCCAGGGCTAGCACTCTCCTCCATAGGGCTAGCACCCCGGGATTTTTGGGTGTCCACACCTGCCGGGCATCCCCAAACCAGGGCACCAGTGGTGGCCCCTGAGCAGCCAGGTGAGTTCCAGCAGACACGGGGACAGGGAGGACTGCGGGGACAGCGGGAGGGCNAACGCCGAGCGAGCGATGAGCGACTGCGGGCGGGGGGGGGGCAGGAAGGGAGGAGCGGGCAGGGAAGGGCTTCACGGTTATAAACTTGTCCCTCTCGGTCCCCACAGCCTCCGACCGGCGCGGCCATGGCCGAGGGCCAGAAACGAGGAGGCTTCAAGAAGTTCAGTAAGTGTCTGTGGGACGGGGTGGGCGGGCGATGGGGTGCTCACCTGGCGGGGAGGGGGGATGTGTGAGAGTGAGTGTGAGTGCGAGAATGAGTGTGAGTGTGTGCTCACACACTTCTGTGTCACCACCGCCCAGGGATGTTCGGTGGCAAGATGGGCTCAGTTCTCCTTAGGAAGCTCGTTGGGGTGAGGGGCTTTGGGGGTTTCCATCCCCAGGGCTGGGGGAGACCCTGGGTGCTGTTGGTTTGGGAGCTGGGTGCTGGGACTGGGACCAGTCTGCTGCAGCCCAGCCCCTCACTGGGTGCCGGGATGCACCCAGAGGGATGCACAATGGGGTTTGGGGGTCTTCACTCCCCACTCCCACACGTCCTTCAGGGTGCATGGCTGGGGGTGCAAGCCGGTGCTGGGGGTGGCCAGGACCCCCATCCTGGGATGCTCCCACAACACAGGGATGGGGGTGACATGGAGGAGCTGGGATGGGAGCCTGGGAGTGAATTCCCGCTGGCTGCTTTCGGAGGAAGTGCTCGGTACCCATCGGGAGCGAGCTCTGCTCTTTCTCACAGACCTTGGGTTGTCCTCGGAGCCCCGGGAGGCGGCTGCAGCGGCCTTCACCCCGCTTCCCAGCGCCGGGCTGCGCTGGAGCCGGCCTTCGCCGCTGCTCTCTGCATTCCTGCCGCAATGCCGGCGCCAGAGGGGGGCTGGTCCCTCCTCTCCCTTGGGACCCCTCCACTGGCAAAACCCATGGTCCCATCCCAGCTGGGATTTTCCTTCGGAGAAAGGGAAGATGGGGAAAGTCCTCAGCGTTGCCTTTCCCACCCAGCCGGGAGTGGAGGATGCTCAGACCCCGAGGGGATGTATAACTCAAAGCAGTTTTGCCTTTAACCATGTCTAGGCCACGAGGTTTCTGCCATATAGAAGGGCTTTTGGGCTGCTGCAGCCCCTTGCATGGCCCTTTGCCCTGTCCAGCTGCGGGGACGCCCTGTAGAGCCCATGGATGGTGGCAGGAGGTTGGGGGTCCAACGGCTGAGTGGCCCCCGGACACCGGGTTCCTTGCGCAGCACCATCGCAGTGTGCAGCTTCCTGCCTCGGCAATCTTGCCGTGCCCAGAGGGGAAGAGGCTTTGCCGAGCCCGAGCCCCGCGATGGCATAAACATTGCAAAACCCCCGGAGGTACCCAGAGCACCCAGTGAAACGCTGCCCTGCGGAGCCGCGGCCACAGCCTGCTTCACTCTGCGTGCTGCTGGCCTTCTACCAGCGCTGGCACCATCACCGGCGCGGGGTTGCACTGCAGCGGCACACAGAGCCAAGCTGGGGCCGAGGTGTGAAATGCAAAGCCGCCCGCCGGAGTTATAAATATTTCTCCAGCAAACACTTTACTCTCGGCGCTTGCAGGTGGCAGCTGGGAGCTCAGGGAGGCTGCGAGGGGCTGAGCGCTCAGCCGAGGAAGTGGGGAGGTTATCTCCTACCCGCAGCCGGCACTGCCGTGCAAGCACCGCTGGGCCCCGCATCGATGCTCAGTTCCTGCTCCACCATGCTGGCGAGGAACATGCACACATGGGCATGACACACGTGGCCAGGACCCCCATCTCCTGGGGAGGTGTGTCCCATGCTTTCGTCCTGCAGAGGGCAGGGATTATGGCCCGCAGCGCTGCCCCAAGGCTACAGGGATGGGCACAGCCACCAGCCCTGCCCGGAGTCCCCTGGGGGAAGGCGAGGCAGGAGGAAGAGGTTTGAAGTAATTTCTGACACTGCCTGCTCACCAGGGCTGGGTGTTTCTTTCTCCATACCGACAACTGCAATGGGGAAATGCAGCCACTAGATTTGCCAGGGCATGGGTGTCATTTCCTCCCTGAGGGACAAGGACAGACCTCCCAGGGTCCTGACAGAGATGCCCTGAGCAGCATCACGTACACCCCAGACCACAGGGATGTCATGCCAGGCTGAGACCGGAGGTGAAGGGTGTAACAGGGCTGACACCAGCCTGCACCATGGCACAGTGCGCCGTGCCCACCCCAACCCAGGACCAGTGGCCCCGGGACCACCCACCATCACGCCATGCCGGCAGTAACGCCACACTCATCTCTCCTCTCTCCTTGCCAGAGTTTTTCAAGTTCAAAGGCTTCGGGAGCCTGAGCAGCATCCCCCGCTCCTTCACCCTCCGGCACGTGTCTGTGGCCCCCAGCTCTCCTGAGAACCTGGGGCCGGGTCTCCCTCCTCCCCACGGCTTCCTGGAGGAGCCCTTCCACAGCACCCAGGATGATCTCAACACCATGCCCAAGAGCCCCGGCCCCTACGCCCGGTCATCAGACATGTACAGCCACATGGGCACCATGCCCAGGCTGAACCTGGGCAAGGCGGGGAAGAGCCTGGGCAAAGCCAAGGGTAGCCAGAGCTGTCGGGAGAAAGGGACCTCCAGGAACAAAATCCCCCAGACAGCCCCACTCACCGATCTCGAGTTCCCTGAGATGTCTGGCACCCCTGCCCCTGGCATGGACCCACCCTCAGCTGCTGGGAAAGAACAGCAGGAGAAGGAAGAGGCTCCCCAGGACACCCCAGGGGTAGCCACAGCCAGGATGGACCAGGAGCCTGTGGGGAACGTCTCCTGCCCCGGGACAGAGGCACCGAGCTCCAGCCTGGCCCTGAAATCCATCCCGACCCCAAGTCCCAACGCAGCACTGGGACCAGAGACTACAGACAGGGATCTGCCGAAAAAGGGGCAAGAGCATCCCAGCAAGAGCTCCCCAGACAGGTATGGCCACGTTGGGTTTGCTCTGCCCTCTGCTGGGACCCACTTTCTGCCTCCACAGGGCAAGGGAAGGGTGCTGGGAAACAGCCGAGTCCCTGTGGTGCTCCCCCCTCGCCCGCAGTGCCGGTGGGATGCACCTGGCCGGCGGGACAGCACGTCTGGAGCACTCCATACCACGGTCAGGTCAGCGGCTCCATGGGAGCGAGGTTTCCTGTGGGATTTCTGCTCCCTCCCGTTTCCGGACTGGGTGGAAATATCTTGCAGCCCCGCTCAGCCCCGGCATCCCTTTGTCCTGCTGGCGGCTCCGTTCCAGCGCTGAGACACACTGCAGAGAGCTCAGACCTGCACTGTCCCAGCCTCCTCCACCTCTGGCTCCCCTCTTTTCCACTCCCTCCATCCTTCTCCCCCTCCCTGAGCAGCTCTGCCTCTCTCAAGGCACAGGGGCAAGACCCAAAACCAGTTGCCCCGGCCCCATTTCCATCACTTGCCGGTAAACGCCCCCCTCTGGGCATAAACCCCTCCTCCAGGCACAAACCCCTCTCTGGGGGAGTCTGGGGGCTCAGCCCTCAGACAAAGGTTGTCTTTTTTGGAGGGTTTTGACCTCAGAATCAACGAGAGGGATTTCCCCCCCACGCCCATCACCTGGGTGTCTGGGCGTGATGGGTCAAACACATCCCCAGCATGATGGGACCTGGGGGCACAGGCGGAGGTGAGGACCCCAAATTTCTCCGCCGAATGAGGTCCCATTGTGCCAGCCCTTCCCTAGCCCAACCTTCCCCTCCTATCACCCACTTCGCACCCTGGCGGCCCCCAACACCCCTGTTCCCCCCCACGCCGCCCCGCGGCTGGGGCTTCCTGGCCCTGGCGCTGGGTGTTTGGGAGGTCCGGGTGGTCCTAGGAGCGGGGCGAGGAGGAGGAGGAATTCATGTCGGCGGTGGGAGCCGGGCTGTGCTGGACGCGCATTCCTGCCGACCGCGAAGGGAGGGCCGGAGGAGGGCTGGGACGGGAAGGAGGAGGGTCCGCCACCGCCTTGCGCGCCCCGAAGTCCCAACGCTCAGAGCAGAGCGAGGTGGGAGAGCGCCTGGGAGAGCTTCTCCCCATCCCGGATCAAAGGCGCTCACCGAAATCACGTAGGGCCGATGACAGCGGTGGGCAGGAGGTTCCCCACCCTGGGACAGGGCAGGTAAGAGACCCCAGCCCCCCGGCCACCCCTCACACCTCGGCACGGCGGAGGGGACGGGGAGGGAGAGGCTGGGAAGGGGCTTTGCTTGGGGTGGGCACAAAGCCTCGACGGGGATGGTGCTGGAGCTGCTGCTCGGCCACCAAGGTCCCCGGCCCATGGCCGGCGTTTGCTCATGGAAAGAGCGAGCGCATCGGCTGCGGCTGCCGAAACAGCAGTCAGACCTGGCGCCAGGGCAGAGCGGCTCGGGGGCTGCGGCCGGCTCGGGGGCTTGGGGGGCTGGTGGCTCTGCCGTGTCCTCCAGCAAGCGCAGAGCCCCCAGCCGTTGCAGAGGGTCCCCACGGAGGGTGCCTGTGGCTTGCATGCCTCTGTCCCCCAGAAATGACTTAGGTCCCAGGCCAGCATGGCTGGGAGCCAAGTGGCAGGGGGATGCGTGTGGGTCACCCAGGTGTCTTGGCTCTGGGGAGTGGGGCTTGGGTCCCCAGAAATCGAGGGCCAAATGCTTTTTGGCATCATCTGGGACTGCCCTGACGATGGGTGTAGCCACGCTGTTTGCCAGGGAAACTGAGGCACAAGAGTGACCGGAGCAGGACTTGGCACTGGGGGCATTTCTGCCCCTCCATGCCCTGTTCAGGGCCCCTGCCATGGCCCCCAGCTCGGGGAGCAGCCATTTCTGGAGATGTCCCTATGGCTAGGTCCTGCCGTGGGGCGGACAGGCGGAAGCAGGATCGGGATAGTGCCGCGCCCCAGCCCTTCCTGCACAGGCACATCCCTGGGGATGGGGACAGTATGTTCCCTCCAGGCAGGGGACAGGGAGGGCTGCCCAGCATGGGGCACGCCTGTGGAGAGGGACAAAAAGCGACACGGGTCGGGGGGAATGAGCATTGTCCTGGGGTACATTTTTGCTTGCCCTCCCCCCAAAGCATCCCCGGACAGGGGATGGACAGACCCCAAGGCAGGATGAGCTGAGGATGCCCGTGCACAGGAGGGCTTTCCCAGGGATGCTCCCTGCAGGATCAGGCCCTCGAGGCGGGGAATCGCGCTGCCGTGGGACAGGGAGCAGCACACAGCCCACGGGGCTGCTCGGAGCGAGGCGGTGGCCGTGGCCGTGACTCCGGCAGGGACATGGTGACTAACGGGAGATGACCCGCAGGCAGGTCACAGAGCGGACGTGACTCGACTTCCCTCCGCGCGCAGCCGTGCGTGAGGCACGGGAAATGCCGCTTCCCGCCGGGCGCAAGCAGGGCGCTGCCCGCAGCCGCCGGCAGATCCATCTGGCAGGACTGCCAGCCAAAACCTTGAAGGATGCAGCTCTGCAGCAGGGGAAACTGAGGCACGAGGTGCCCAAACTTGGTTCCCCTGGGGCACAGCCTGCACCAGTGTCCAAAGACAAGCAGACCCTGTGCTCCAAACCAGGGCTGTACCCACACGATCACCTCTGATGGTCCCCAGCAGCCAGCCCAGAGCTTGGCACATTTGGAAGTCACTGACGTGCCTTCCAGAGCCCAAAAGCAGCAGCCACCCCACCAAAACCCCACTCCCCAGTGTCACCACGGCAGCATTGGGTCCCAGCGGCTCAGCCACAGCCGCGCTCCAAAGGCAGCCCTGGAATTTCTCCCAGGCGCTCGGCTGCCCCCAAAAATGCTGTTTCCTCCAGGAATGCGCAGAACCAGGGGGGCTGCGGCGCCCGGGCCCCCCCCGGCCCCAGCTGCTGCCCTTCCTTGGCGCGGGGGCCTCTCCTGCCCGGGCCCTCGCAGCATCTCCCAGCTGCTCCCATGCTCCCGATTTCCTGCCTGGAGGCCCCCCGTCCTCCCGCTGGTTTTTCTCACGGCTCTCGCAGCACCAGGCAGCTCTCTGCGGCCGTGTGAAAGGCAAACAGGCTGGAGAGGCAGAGCCAGGGCGGGCAGGCAGCCCGCAGCTGCCCAGGGGAGCCCGTGTCCATCCGCCTTCCCAAATGCTTCTCTATTTTTTTCACCCCAAAGAAGTATGGGCTTGATTTGCAGCCCCTTTTTCTCTTCTGAGTTGGACGGCAGGGGATGCGGTTTCAGTAGCAGGGGCTTGGGGAAGAGGAGTGGGGTTCATTTGCTGTGGGGTTGGACACCCTGGGTACACACAGCTCCTGGGGGGTTCATACCAACCCCGGCAGAACCCGCTGTAATACCTCAGGGGATGCCCAGCATGGCAACGTCTAGCAGCAGTCACCTCTGCCATCCCCACTTGCCTTTGGGTGACTGATTTCTGAGCCACCAGGCACCATCCCCAACCTGGAGGGAGCCCAAAGGGGAGGAATTTGGCTCCCCAGGGATGCCACCAGCGTAGGTTTGTGTGCAGGACCCCCAGCAGCTGCCAGTACGAGGCGGGGGTCTGGCGGTGACTGTAGGCACTAGGTGGAGCGAGGCAGGTCCTGGCAAGGTAGGGCCATCCTGCGTCTGTGACACCCTCGGATTTGGTTATTTCTTAGCTGCAGCTGCCTGCCCCTGTGCTGGCAGCCTGCCATCCCCGGGCCCTTGCTGCCACCCCATGCTCGGGCAGGCGACCTCGGCAAGCAGTGGGATGTCCATGCTGAAGCTTGGCACTGGGGAGGCAACCGGTACTGGGTTCTGGTTAAAGAAGTCTGGATGTTTGTATTTCGTTCTGAAAGGCAAGACCTCAGGGTAGCACATCCCAGCTCAGGCTGTTACGGCCTCTCACCCTTTGAACTCTCTGTTGTTCCCATTGGACTCATTCATACAGTCACATACCTCAAACCACAAGCGCACAAAAAGCAGAAGCAGCATTGCTAGGTGCTCAGGAAAGAGCAGGGCCATCTGCCTCCTCTGTTAAATAATGGCAAAGAAGCTGCCAGATCAGCTGCGTCTCAGGATTGTTTGGTTGGTCGTCAGTAGGGCTAAGAGTGAACATGTCACCAAGGAGAACAGGAGTTTCTATTGCCTGTATGCTGGGAGGGCAAATCTTGCAGTCTCAGCCAGGACGTCACAGTTCACATGGCTTCAGTGGGAGTTTGATTCCTGCGGGGTCGCACGAGGCCGTAGAGAAACAGTCGGAAACGCTTGTCTGGGTGGCGTGTCTCAACAGCTGCCTGCTGGGAACACAGCTCTGCCGAGGAACAGGGCACAGGGCCCCTCACCTCGGCATACACCCCCCGGCACTGTGACCCGCGGGGACCCCAGCCTGGCTGCTGGGTCTCCCCAGCTCAGCTCACACGGTCCCAAGCCGATTTGGGGCGAGATCCTCTAAAAAGGCCTCATTCTTCCCTGATCGCATTAGGGAGGCTAAGCCCTGCACCGAGAGTGGGCACAGAGCGGGGCAGGAACAGTGCTGGGGCCCCAGGAACCTCTCCCAAAACCCTGGCCGTGCTCTTGGCCCCATGGCAAGGCAAGGGGCACAAACCCTCTGCTCCCCCCAGCTGTGCCACCACCGCCTTTGACCTGACTGTCACAACTTACTGCCCTTTACTTACGTATTTTTATTTTTCCCCTTCCTTCTAGCCACCACGATGGCCTGGAGTCCGGCAGCGAATACGTGAAGGTAAGATGCTGAGCGCAATTACAGCCTGCCCCATCTGGGTACCAGTGGTGGAGGGGGGACAGTGGCCCTGGGGCTGGCTGGGTCCTGAGCCAGCGAGTCCTGCACCCCCTGTCTCATCACGTCTCTCTTTGGCCCTGGAAGAAATTTCCTGCCAGAAAGAGCAAGGCCAGGGTAGGCAGAGGAGACACAAACCCTGTGTGGACCCCCGATGCTGGTCCCACAGGAGCTGCTTGCATTTCTTGCTCCCCATCACTTGCGAACGCTGCAGATTCAGGGGCAGCCTCCTCCCTCCGCCCCCACGTAAAGAAACGGAAGGGTTTGAGCCACTTTCGTGGCTGTCACATGAAAGTCGGTGTAAATCTCTCCAAATCTCTTGCTTATCCTCCAGCAAACTATTAACATTCCTGAGGACTCTTCATGTCTGGCCAGAAATTCATTAACAAGGCGCCTGGCTCCAGAGGAGAGCAGGCCCTTTTGCAGGAGGTTGCTAGCACGACGGGAGCTGGGCAGGCGCAGAGGAACAGTGGCAGGGATGCTGTGTGCTTTGGGGATGGAGCACTGAAAACCCGCCCGGGTGGTCGCTGCCACGCGATGGCCTTTGGGGAGCTTGTTTGAGAAGGGCTGGAGCCTTCTGAGTCCGGTTGCCTGATGGGGATGTAATGTCACTGGGCAGATGTGGTTGTTGAAAAGTGACTTGAGTAGCCCAGCTTGGGTGGTGTAATTAGTACAGAGCCCTGAAACGTCATCTTTTGGACTTAGGGCTCTCAATGGTGGCAGTAGCCAGACATGGGAACGTGGGAACCCGCTGTGGTGGTACCAACCGTCAGGGTCAGGAAAGAGCTGGCTTGACCCTGAGCTCATCTGCTCCTCCTAAAGGCGGTCACCCCCCTCTGGGTCCAACCCTGGAGCTAACGAGGACACCATGTGCCAGGTCTGGTAATCAGCAACCTCCAGGCAGTGGGGCCGGACGTGGCATTTTAACTTGTAGCACATAAGATATCCCAGGTGGGATGTCCCCCCTCTCCTACTCTTCCTTAACCTTGTGCGACTGGCAGAGCGGGAGCTCACAGGGCTGGGAGTGGGGCATGTGCCAGCATGATGAGGCTCCGATGGGAGCTCTGACTGGGCTTTGCGGGTAGAGCCCTGGTGTGGGGCACCTTGGGATGCGAAGGAAAGCTCCTGCTCAAGCAAGCGAGTCCTGCGAGGGCAGGGAGGTCGTGAGGGACCGAGCTGGATGGTTTGGGGGGTTTTCCCTTGCGCTGTCAGTGTGTGCACCCAGAGACGGGCGCATTTTGTGGCTTGTGAGTTAATAGACTGAAAAAACAGAGGTGTGGAGCAATGAGTATGGCTTTGCCTTTGGGATTGAGTTCTTTTTGGTGAGTCAGGAGAATTCCCTACTCTCCAGGCAGATCCCAGACCTGAGCTATCTGGCCTTCATTTCTCACCCGTCCCCGTGGTGTCCAGACATGGCCCGTGGGCTGTGATTTATACGCCACTTCCCTTTGGTCACAGAAGAAACTGATGGCTGCAGTGACAGCAGCTATTTTAGTCAAATAAGCAATTATCTGGAGTGTGAGTGACCGGGATGATGGGGGCACTCCGGCTGATTGCTGCCGCCGTGCCTGGCTGGTAGCCCGTGCTACTGCGAGGTGCTCAGCACCGTTCGGCCCCAGGGCCCGCGGGGTTCAGGGTGGAAGGGTGGCTGCTGTGCCTGGGATCCCTTGGGAGCAAGGGGGGACAGAGCTGGGACCCACCACTGGAATAGGTCCTCGTTTTGTGGCTGGGAGGGAAACGGGAAGAGGGGAAACACCACTGCAGGGGCAAGCAGAGGAAAGATGGGAAGAGAAGTGCCGGTGAAGGAGGGTCAGGAGGAGGGAGAGGACGCGCTGCAAAGCCCTCGTGAACAAAGGCTCCCGGGCAGGTCTGTGTCCAGACATAAACCAAGGGACTGCCAAACATCAGCCCTTGAGCTTCAGCCACAAACCGTCCAGGGCCAGCTCTCCCATCACCAAGGCTGCCGTGATTAGAGGTGCAACCAGGAACCAGGGAGGGTCGGAAAGCCAGGATCAATAAGCACTTGGTAATTAATGTGCTTTAATAATAGCCTAAGGCTTGGTGTTTCCAAGCTGCCTGGGGGATCTGCACGCCCTGCTTTGCTAACATCCCAGCCAGCCCGGCTTTGGCCCTGGCGCAGGTGAAGGAGCTGCAGAACAGCGTTACCCTTGGGGAGAGCAGCAGCCAGTAACGCTGTCGTGCAACCCAGGACAGCTCCGTTGGAGGTTTTCAGCTTCCCCCTGCTGAGGGGCAGCGTGGGCACACCGAGAGGCTCGGGGGGAAGCGAGAGCCTCGGAGGGAAACGACGGAGCCTGTCGCGGGGGAGAAGCCTTGGCAGGAGGATGATTCACCGCCGGATCCTTTCGGATCGGCATCTCCCTGCGCGCTGCCATCTGGTCTGTCCCCCGGCCCCATGCGAGAGGAGAGGAGGAGAGCCCGTGCCCCCCACCTGTCCCAGCGGGGCTGCAGGCACCGGTGGGATCCATCAGCACCCACCGCCCCGTCTCCCCACCTCAGGATGCGTCCTGCTCCCCTTCCTCCCGCACTTCAGCCCTGTCCTGCTGCAAACCCGCGCCGCTCTCCGTCTCCTCTCTCCCCTGAGAAGCCAGGGGCAGAGCGCGGGCCCGGCCAGCGCCTCCAAGCTCTCTTTGTTCTGCGCCGAGGAGCCGCTCGGGGGACCTGTATCTCATCAGCCCTGGCTGCTGCCTGGGGATGTGAGGGGCTCGTTTGAATTAATTAGCAGGGAGGCTGCCGGGTTCTGCGTTGGTGGCAGCAGGAATAGCTCTCCGAGGTCGCACCATCCCCTTGGGCAGGGGCGCACCAGGAGGCATGGGGGTCTTTTGCCCAGGACACGCTTTGCAGCTGGGAGTGTAAAGCCCACCATGACCAAACCACGGCCAAATCCCAGCCGTGCCAGTGCGGGACAGACCGGGAGGGAGCCCAGCTGGGTGCGGGCAAGGAGGTGCCAAGCCCACCGACGCGTGCTGGGGGAGCCCCTGCCCCTCCCCGTGCACAGGGCAGGGTGCCGGTGGTGGGTTCAGGCAGGGATTTGGGGATTTTATTCAAGAGCCAGGGCTGGAGCAACGCTTTGAGTCATCAGCACTGCCTCGCGCATCCCATACGTGAAACCGTGGCCTTAATTAAACCAAAGCGGAGCCTTAATTAAACACAACTCGGAGACGGCCTACGCGGGAAGCAGGCAGCCAGCTCCCCGCCGCGTGAGGCAGGCACCGGTGTCTCCCCCAGAAAGGTGTCACCGGGCTGGGGGTGAAGGAAGACGGGGTGGGCGAGAGGGGACGAGGCTGTCCCTGACCCATGTGCGTCACTGGGGAGAGCAGGTGGATTTGGGATGGGGAGGTTAAGAGCGTGCTGGGTCCCCTCAAGGGTACCTGGTCCTCACAGAGGAGCCGGTTCCCCTCAGGGGACAGGCAGCTGGGGGTGCTCGTTCCCCTCAGAGGAGCTGGTTCTCCTCAGGGGTCCCAGGTCTCCTTATGGGTGCTGGTTCCCCTCAAGGTGCAGGCAGCTGGGGTTGCTGGTTCCCCTCAGGGGTGCCGGTTCTCCTCAGGGGTGCCTGATCCCCTCATGGGTGCTGGGTACCCTCAGGGCACAGGCAGCCAGGGGGCTGGTTCCCCTCAGGGGTGCCACCTCCCCTCAGAGGAGCCGGTTCTCCCCACGGGTCCTGGGTCACCTCATGGTTGCTGGTTCCCCTCAGGGTGCTGGCACACGGGGTGTGGTTCCCCTTAGGGCACAGGCAACTGGGGTTCTCCTCAGGGGTGCCGGTTCCCCTCAGGGCGCAGGCAGCCAGGGTGCCAGTTCCCCTCGGAGGAGCCAGTTTCAGGGGTGCAGGGTCCCCTCATGGGTGCCTGCAGCCAGGGTGCTGGTTCCCCTCAGAGGAGCTGGTTCTCCTCATGGGTCCCGGGTCCCCTCGGGGCCCAGGCAGCCGGGGTTCCACGTCCCCTCAGGGGTGCCAGGTCCCCTCACGGGTCCCAGTTCCCCACAGGCTGCAGGCAGCCGGGGTGCTGGTTCCCTTCATGCGTCCCCTCACGGGTCCTGGTTCCCCTCATGGCGCAGGCAGCCAGGGTGCTGGTCCCCCTCAGGGTGCCGGGTCCCCTCATGGGTCCCGGTTCCCCTCATGGCACAGGCAGCCGGGGTGCTGGTCCCCCTCAGGGGTGCCGTGGTGCCGGGGCCGGCGGCCCCGCGGGGCGGGCCGG
>VYZM01013464.1:16786-30603 GCA_013398915.1 Dromas ardeola | reverse complement strand
GGCCCCAGCCCCGGCCCCCGGGCTGCAGTGGGGGTGCCAGGGGGCGACCTCCCCCGGGAGCCCCGCTCCGCACCGAGCCGGCTGCGGGCAGCGAGTGCGAGATGAGCCGAGGACCAGGTCATGGGGCAGAGCTCAGCCCCCTCTGCAGCCGGGAGCCAAAGCCGCCCGATCCCCCCTCCCCGACCAGCAGCACTTTTGACAGGCAGCACAAGTCTTTAAAGGAAGCCCTCGCTTGCGGCAGACCTCATGAAGGGGAGCATTTAGCATCCCCCAAAAGATGGGATGTGCTGGGAGCACCACTGAGGAGAGACCGAGCCCAGATGAACGCACAGCTTCTTGGCCCGGGTCTCCATGTATGCGCTGCGCGGGTCTGGCTGGTGGGAGAAAGCTGGGATCCATCTGTCACCTGTCCTGTGGTGCTTCCAATACCGCCACTGTCTGGGCACAGGTCTAGGTGTCCTATTTTTGGGCTCTGGCATTTGCACAGGAGGGACACAGCGCTAGGAATTGGTTCCCTCATTTAGCGAGTTAGAGACCAGAGGTGTTTAGGATTTCAAGAGCCAAGCAGGCTCTGGTCTGAAGCAAGAGCTGTAGCATACTGCAAGTTAGAAGGGAGCCGGCAGCCAAGAGAGCTGGCAGTCTTTTTCAGTCCTCCTGCTGAGTGAGGTAGGTGCTGAGCTTTAGAGATTATGCTGGGTAAGACGGAGCCCAGAAGCAGCATTTCAAGTCTTGTCATGATTGCGGCTGATCTCAGTGCAAAGCCAGAGATTTTGATTGCTAGCGGGGGTGAAGAGGGAAAAGCAGGAGAGCCTCTCCCGCTTGTCCAAAGGCCACTGAGCAACACAAGGGGACATGTCCTAGTGCAGCAGCCCTTGGTCTGCACATCACAGGGGGCGATGGGGTGCTTTCGGGCGAGCTGCTGCTAGAACAAGGGAGAGACAGGTAGGCATCTAGCTGTCACACAGGGATGCAAGAAGGGATGGAGGGCACTCCATCCCAACCTCAGAAAGAGTTAAAAGTGAAGCCCTAAGTGCTCACCTGGCTCCACCAGATCTTTCACCATCTATTTGTGTCCAAGTGTGCCCAGCAAACACACACTGAAGTCCCCATGAATGACTGGAGCGCTTCCAGCTGACAGCCGCATCCCTGCTCACCGCCAATGGCAGTGCACCCAGCCTGGGAAGCACTGACATCATTTCTGGCCAATAGCAGCTCCGAAAAGGGATGCAGCAGCAGCCGCTGCTGCCGTCTTGGAGTGAGATAAGTAATATATAGATGGATGGAAATGTGTGTGTACACACACCCCATCACTGCACTGGAGACCTGCTCCCCCAAGGGCACTGGTAGCGGTGCACTCCACTACTCTACCACACAGCCTGGGGCACTTGTCCCACCTTAGAGCACCCAGATGTTCCTAGCCATCAACCCCAGCTGCACCCCACCCCTGCCAGCCAGGCATAATTGCTCCAGAGCTACCACAAAGGAGCACAGACAAGGGGAGATGAGACCCTGTGGGTGGCCAGGACCAGTCCCAGGAAGGGTTTTGAATGCCAGGACAACGATCTTGAGTCCAAGGTTTGCCTTCACTGGGGACTAATGGAGATGTGGCATTCCCAAGAGATGCCTTCAGTAACCCATGGGGTACACAGATGGGCTGCTGCCTTCTCAGAGGCCATTTAGACACCCAGAGTCATTGCGAGACAGGCCAGAGGAACAAATGGTTTCTTTTCCATATGGATATCAAGATCAGTAGGACAGACTGGCTCACAGCAGCGCATGCAGACTTAAAGAAAGCCCATAACAGCTTGAGGGTTGTTTGTGGTGGGATTTTCTCATTGTGGTCATGTGGGAGGGACTAACCATTCTCAGGTGGTACCTGGCATCTGGACTGGTGAGCGCAGCAGTCCTGCACTGGGCAGGCACACAGAGCAGTTCTTGAGTTTGCCATGATGCTGGCTGTCTCTCAGCAGGGATGTTTGCTCTGAAATACTTCACTGAAGTAGCCCATTGCCAGGCACGGAGGAAGCTGGGAAGACCCCTCACACAATTCTGGGGTTTTCCCCATACACCTGCTCCCAATGGCTTGTGTCTCCTTTTCCTCCCAGTTCTGTTTCCCAGGCCCTGCAGCTGCTCCAGCAGCCAGAGCACGGGTGGAAAACTCCAGAAGGGGCTGGGATTTCCCTAGCCAGGCTCCCAGCACAGGGCAGGCAGCACGAAAGCAGGAGGGAGAGCAGATGCGCTCGGTGCCCCAAGGTTAGTCAGATGTTATCGGCAGAGGAGCAGGGTGGGGTGCGAGTACACCTTGCTCTCCAAGCTGACTTCATCCTCAGCTGCGACTCCTCCAGATCTGGGAGGGGAGAGCAGGAAAGCTGACTGCAAATCACTCCTGTTTCATAAGACTACCTTTGCAAGGAGAGAAAGCCAAACACCAGCCTTTGAAGCTCTCCTTACACCAGGCAGAGCTACAACCACCATTTTACATGTACCACAGCTGTCAGCACCCTCCATCCCCCCTAGCCCTTGCCCTTCCCCTGCCAGTTTCAGTCCTTGCCCCTCATCTGGGACTGGAGGCGCTTTCTCCCCCAAAAAGCAGCAGGGAGAGTCAGGGAAGTGGTCAGGGATGGAGAGCCTCAGGAATTGCCTCTTTGTGGGGACTGTCCCCATTGCACAGCAGCACCGGAGGATTCCCCAGCCCCAGGACTGTGAAACAGCCCATCAGGGTGCTGAACGTGACGGAGGAGCTCTCCTTTCTCCAGCCAAGCCAGCTTGGCTGCTGGTTGGGATTCCTCAAGCAGAGCTTGGCATTGTCTCTGGCAGCTCCTGAGCTGGTTTGTCTGGTGCGTCTGGTTCGGAAAAGCGCTCTAATCCCCATTTCTTCCCGCTCAGCTGGAAGAGGCCTTGGGGCTCTCCATGCAGGAGGCCAGCACCACGCACTTGAGCTAGGTGCTAGTAGAACTCAAGGCTTTTCCCCACACCCAGCCCACCAGTATGCAAGACCTCACGTCGAGCCGTACATCTTTTAACGTTCCCTTGGCGCAGCCGAAGAGTGCCAAGCGGTGCCCTTTTCAGCGCGGCGCTCAGACATCCGCTTACACACTCCTGACAGCGCTCGGCTGGCCTGCGCCGCCTTGCCATGCCGTGCCTAGCCAGCGCCTGCGCCTCGGCGCCCAGCCAGCTGGCAGCCTGCGAGCCGGCCTCCACCGAGACACGCTACCGACTGGAGCAGAGGAAAGCCGATCGCTGCTGGAGGACTCAGGGACCGGAGGAAGCGTGTCCCTCCACAGCATGTGGGTGTCCTGCACCAAGGGCTTGCAGCAAGCCCGGCTCCCACACAGAGAGCAGAGCAGCCAGGTGATTTTGGCAGCAGCTAGTGCATGTTGGAAGAGCGTGAGGCACTCACAATGAGGACCAGTCCCTTGAGTCACATCACACCAAGGAAAAGGGCTCCCCGTGGTCAGTCTCCTGCTGCCTCCCTGTCTATCATAGCCACACAGTCACCCCAAGCAGTGGCTTTTTGGTGGCTATGCAAACCAGATGGGATCTCATTGCCCAGCCAAGGAGCCAAAGGGACAGTGCCCTCCACATGGCTGGAGAAGGTGGCTCGCGGCACCCTCTGCTCACAACTGGCCTCTCTCCCCCATCTGCAAAATGCAAAACCTCCCTCACCTCTCCCAAACCTCCTGCTCTCTCCCGCTAGCTTAGCACCTGGCTCCTGGCATGGATGCCAGCCGGCTGCTGCCCAAATCCGGGCTTGGAGACACCGGGCGCTGCTCAGCTGGGTTTGTGTTTGTTATCCCACGCATTTGCATGGGGAGGATTTGGGGGAAAACCCAGATGTACAACGCTGAGCGGAACAGGCGCTAATCCCTGCTCCGGGGGTAGCGAGGGGGGAGTGCCAGCTCCAAACCGCTCCCAGCTCAGCTCCGATGGCTTTATCCTGCACAGACGGGAGAGGCTCCCAGGGGGTCCCTCCCTGCCTCAGAGTTTGGGGTGAGCCATGCCGCAGGGAGGGTGCCGTAGCCAAGTGTCCCCCATCACCACTTGGCCAAGCCAGGTCTGCTCGGTGGCAGCGGGTGGGTTGTCATGGAAACGGCATCTGCTCAGCCTCAGCCCCCCGGGAGGCAGCCGGACCTCAGCAGCATCCGCCAGCTACCATTTATTTTTAATAGGGTTCAGCAGCGCCGGGTGGCTTTGTCTCCACAAGGGCCCCTGAGCAGCAGCGAGCACTCGGCTCCCCGTCACCCTCGGTCAGGAAGGGACAACCCACGTGTCTCCTGGTTCAGATTCCCGCAGCTCCAGCAAGAGGGACCCTGTCATGGGGAGGGTAAACACGGTCAACTGAGCAAGTCTGAGTTCAGTCCGTACTGTTTTCACAGGCTGCTTCCACTGTCCCAGCACCTTTTGACTCAATAGGAGTTGGGAAAGGAGGAACAGGGGCAGGTCTAGGTTGGTGAGGGCAAGCCCTGGAGAGCAGGGTCCACCACACAGGCCCTTTGCAGCCTCCTTTGCTCTCCCCAGGCTGGAACAGTGTCTCTGGGACAGCATCGCTGCCTGGCTTGGCTGATGAATGCAGCTACTACAGGGGATGGAGCATCCAAGGGGGTCCTTGGATCAGGCTGCTGCTGAGGGACTTGATGGGGTCCCAGGAGCACCCCCAAGAGCAGTGGGTACAAGGCAGGAGAACAGCACAGTGCTCTACGCCTTCCCCTGCTCACAACTGCTAGAGGAGCAGAGGGAATCGATATGGGACACAGGATGAGGTGCTGGGCAAAGGGGTCAGCTCCGAAACAGGTCCTGGGTCCACGGGGGAACCAGCTGCCACGCAAGGCCAGCCGTGAGTGCCAGCCTACTCCTCTGGCAGTGCCAGAGCAGTGTCAGCAGGGTTTCAAGCCTGGGCCTGTCCTCCGAGACGCCAGCAGCATCGCACCCGAACAATTGCCAAGGAGCTGGGCCAGCCCACGGTGCCTCCTCACACTGGCACCGCCGCCAGAGGTGGAGCCAGGCCACCACGCCACCCTCACTCATGGGAGCAGTGGAACAGGACACCCCTGTAGCTCCGTCCAAGCTCCCTGGACCATGGCAGTGGCACGCATGTCCCCCTTGCAGGGCAGCACACATCTGGGATGTGGAGGGATCCCAGGAGTCCTGGCTCCCATGCCCGGCTCCACCATGCAGTGCTGCCAAGGCACTAGTGTTGGCCCCACAGCAGGACTCATCTCAAAGCCACCGTGCCAACCAGGGGAACCGGCCTCATGTGCGGAGCATGCAGGAACACCAAGCCTGCACTCGCTTCCCCAAACAAGCGCTGGCTCCACCGTGCCGGCAGCTCAGCATCCTCGGCTGCCCTCTGGGAATGTTGGCCAAGCAGCAGGCAGGAAGCGTTGCTGGCTCCAGCCAACAGGAGACATGACGCCATCCCTTATCTCTCCGGGGGGAGGGAGGGGGCAAATTGCATCCTCCAGGCTCAGGTGCACCAGTGCCGGTAAAAGCTAATTTCGATGCAGAAGGTTCCCTTTACGTTTGTCATTATTATTCATGCCACCATCAGGCTAAACACAAGTTAACCCTTTGGAGGAGGGACAGCAGTGTATGTTTCAAGGAGGAGGAATAATGCAGGTTTCCTCCTGGAAGAGTGCTTCCCGTGGTGGTTCAGCCCCGGAGGTGTTCGAGAGAGAGCTGGGGCAGGTTGTCTCCTGTCCAACCACACTCAGCTCTGAGCTGGGGCAGAGGGACACACACCGGGAACAGGGTGGTCAGGCATGGGGGGGCATGCCTCCAGCAGACCCTCCAGGCACTCCTGGTGGCAGGACATTACCATCAACAGGCACCTTACACCACCCGCATCCTTTGCCACAAGCAGCGATCCTCAAACATAGCTGTGATTTACCTGTCCCCCAGGGACAGACCTGCTCCTGACAGGTGGCATTACCAGTGCCCGCACCATAAAGGGTCCCAGAGTCCTCACATGGGGACCCATGTTTTCGTCCGTTTAGTCTGGAAAAGAGACAGCTGAGGGGTGACCTAATTAATGTGTACAAATACTTAAAGGGTGGGTGTCAGGAGGAGGGGGCCAGGCTCTTTTCAATGGTGCCCGGCAATAGGACAAGAGGTAATGTGTACAAACTTGAGCATAGGAAGTTCCATCTCAACAGGAGGAGGAACTTCTTTACTTTGAGGGTGGCAGAGCACTGGAACAGGCTGCCCAGAGAGGTGGTGGAGTCTCCGTCTCTGGAGACATTCAAAACCCGCCCGGACGCGTTCCTGTGTAACCTGCTCTAGGTGGCCCTGCTCTGGCAGGGGGTTTGGACTAGATGATCTCCAGAGGTCCCTTCCAACCCTATGATTCTATGACCCTGCCAGCCCATCCCAGGGTCAGCCCATCCCTCCCCAGACCCTGCACTGCTGCACCAGCTGACACTCTCTCCTCCCCTGTACAGTTCTCCAAGGAGAAATACATCCTTGACTCATCACCGGAGAAGCTTCACAAGGAGCTGGAAGAGGAGCTAAAGCTGAGCAGCACCGACCTGCGCAGCCACGCTTGGTACCACGGCCGCATCCCCCGGGAGGTGAGGAGGGGAAGGTGGGTGGCTCCGGGCACCCTTTGCTTGGGCTGCTCGGGAAGAGCAGCCTGAGGCCACACAGAGCCACCAGCCTGCTGGGAACCCGCTGGGCAAGGGCTTCATTAGCTCTGAGCTGCCTGGTTTTGCCACGGGAAGCGCTCTCCTGCAGCTCAGAGCCTGGGGCAAGAAGAACAAGCCAATGCTCCAAATAACACCCCAGCAGAGCATCCACCCAGCCTGAGCCACTGCCCTGTCCCCTGCCAGGTGTCCGAGAGCCTCGTGCAGAGGAACGGCGACTTCCTCATCCGCGACTCACTCACCAGCCTGGGTGACTATGTCCTGACATGCCGCTGGCGCAATGAGCCCCTCCACTTCAAGATCAACAAGGTGACAGTCAAGTCCAGCGAGGGCCATACCCGCGTCCAGTACCTCTTCGAGCAGGAGAGCTTTGACAATGTGCCTGCCCTCGTCCGCTTCTACGTGGGCAACCGCAAGGCCATCTCTGAGCAGAGCGGAGCCATTGTTTACTGCCCCATCAACCGCACCTTCCCCCTGCGCTACCTGGAAGCCAGCTATGGGCTGGCCAACGGCAAGCATGGGGGACACCATAGCCCCACCAGCCAGAAAGGGGGGCACATCAAGAGAAGGAGCATCACCATGACAGACGGCCTGACAGCAGACAAGATCACCAGGGCTGAGGGTTGCCCAACCAGGTGAGCACACAGTCTCATCCTCGCTCAGCTGGGCAGAGGACCAGCCCCTGGGAAAGAGACAGGGCCACACTTGGTCCCTACTCCCTGGGTGCAGGGCAGGGGTTTGGGCTTGGGGATGGAAACTGTCCCTGCTCAGGTGTGGAGAGAGACCAGCAAAGGTATGGGGGGAGGAACTGGTACCCAGCTGGAACTGGGGCTTTCTCCCAGGCCAGCTGCCAGCTACACTGAGCTGCCGCAGCAGACACCCAGTGAGCAGACATGACTTTAGCATCACAGGCCATAAGCCAGAGAGTGTTTTACAATCACCCAGTCCAGGATTACCAGCGTGTCAGGGCTTGTCAGAGCCAGGGAGCCAAGCTTTCCCAGGCAGATACAAGGGGAGAGCCATCCCAGCCACCAAGAGGGCATTTGTTGACTTGTTTTTGAAGAGCCCTTTTAGTTTTAGAGACCTTTCTGTTCAGCTGGAGCATTTGCAAGGAGTTACCAAGCAGAGCTGAAAGCCTGATGGGCAGGAGGAGACGGATGGAGCTGTGCTGATGGGGGTCTGCACAGCCCCCAGATCACAGCCTCCACGTGGCTGATCTGCTCACATTAACCTTGGAGCAGTTAGGCTTCCCTGGAGGTAGAGAAGGAGATTTTCTTTGCATGCCTTGTTTTCAGCAGCCCCAGGCTGCTCAGAGCCCAGCAGGGGAGGCAGAGCCACATATATATCCTCACATGCAGCAGTCGAGAGGGGACCCATCTACTCTTGCCTCCCCAACGGGACACAGCCTGTCATGGAACCGAGCCACTTTCTCACCACCCTGACCTTCTCAGCCCAAGAGCGGGGTGAAAACACGCCAGCAGAAGACAGGCAACCAACTGTTATGGCAGGGAAAAGGAAAACACTCAGAATTCCAGGAGAGCATATGTGTTTCCAGAAGAAGAGCCCAGATCCATCAGTCTTTCCTCACCACTCACATTTTCCCCAAGCCCCTTATCACTGCCACTGCTCTCCCATCCTCCTACCTCTGCAGAGGTACAGTGCTCAAGACCAAACACATCACAGCAGCCCAGCCCTTACCCATGGCAGGGAGGGCAGTGAATTACCTGACGTGCCTCCTTGCAGCCCTCCCTGCGCCCAGGCCCCCCCAGACACAGCAGTTTTTGCAACACCATTGACACACACTGTTTGTATCAGGACACAACTGCTGCCCCACCAGCCTAAGAGACCTCCTTGCTTGCTATGCAGCTCCTTGAGCACTCACACTGCAGCTTACCAACCCAGGCACCTCGCTGCCTCCATCAGGTGTCTGATGGCACTTTCCACCTCTCCTAAGCTTTGGGTCAGGGCAACAGCTCATCTGACCAACCTTGCAGCGCAACCCTGGAAAACTAACCTCCATGACTTCTTTGCCAGAGCCACTTCCCCACAGCACCCTGGAACCAAACCATCCCATCCCGAACCATCCCATCATACCTTAGCATCAGGGTATCCCTCTCCCCTGCTCCATACAACCAAACTCCCTAAAGGCAGGGCTGTCTCTGCTTTATATAGGTACTGACCCCCTCTGCTCCCAGCTGCCTGCAGGGACTGCCCGCTCATTGCTCCAGCTGAGCTCGTTATGGGTTCAGCTCGTTAGGGGTAGTTGTGGAAGGAGGCGATGACCCGAGGGGAGGTAGTGGGGGAGAAAACCTTCATCCCAGCCCCTCTGCCCTTGCCTGGGCCCTATTTGCAGGGACTAACTTGCCCCATCTGTCCCCCTCCCCAGTGTGTCCCTGCCCCATCACAGAGACATCATTCGCAACTGTGCCGTCAGCGTGGACCAGATCCAAGACCTGCACTCCCCGATGTCCCCCATCTCCGAGAACCCAGCGTCACCCGCCTATAGCACGGGTAGGCATCGCCCCTCCATCCCACTGGGGACAGTGGAGACACAGGTCAGGCCGGGCTTGACACGGGTGCGATACGAGTACCTGGGGAGGGGGACGGAGCTGGCTGTAAAGACAAGCCCCTGCATCACTCCCTGCTAGTGAAACCCTGTCTGGCTCTTTGCATGGCAAAGAAAACTGTCCTGACGGAGGGCTTGAGCTGAGGATGGGACCTCAGCCAGTCCTCAGACACATTATCGTGCAGCTGTCCTGGGACAGCTGAGTCCCTTCAGGCAGCAGGGCTTTCCCTGAGCTCCATGTCCCCGGGCTGCTGCATCCCTGTCCCCTGTGCGTGTGCCCATCTCCAGGCTCTGATAACAGCGTCTCCTCTGTTCCCTACAGTTACACGGCTAAAGCCGCACGCCTGCCAAGCGGTCGGGATTGCCCCGGCTTCTCCAGTCATAAGAAGGTCCAGTGAGCCCCAGCTGTGCCCGGGGAACAACAGCAAACCTCTGCCAGATCCTGCCCACAGCACCCACTCGACTCCCTGCCACGGGTATGCCCGTGCCTCCCCCTCTCCCTCTGTGAACAGCTACAGCGACCCGGACACAGGGCATTACTGCCAGCTCCACCCCACCTCGCCCATCAGCAGAGACCGGCCAGCTCATGACATCAAGCAGCTGCCAACAAAGAGCTATGTGGAGAGGCTAAAGGTGGAGGAAGGACAGAGAGGGACTGTGGAGAACGGCTCTGGGGAAGCAGAGGCAGGGCAGAGGCTGAAAGGAGAGCTGGACTTCATGGGCTTTGTGCCCCCCACCATGGAGACAACCTCCTCCTTCAACCCCGTGGCCTTCCAGTCCCTGCTTATCCCCCTGGAGAACAAACCGCTGGAGATGGCCGTGCTCAAGAAGGTCAAAGAGCTGCTGGCAGAGGTGGACGTGAAGACGTTGGCCAAACACATCACCAAAGTGGACTGCCTGGTATGGACGGGGCCAGGTGGGAGGAACAGGCACCGCTGCCCTCCGATCACTCCGGGTTGGCAGGGGATCAGAGCACCCCCGAGCATTGGGGCACCCCCAAGCACTGGAGCATCCCTGCTGGGCCCTGCCATGCTGTATCAGCCGGGGCAAGCAGAGGCTGCGCTGGGGCAAGAGGCTGCCCGAGGACGCTTCAGCCTCTCCTCAATTAACAAAGGTCTAATCAGCTCTCACCTTTCTTGCCAGGTCGCCCGGATATTGGGTGTGACGGTGGAGATTCAGCGGCTCATGGGGGTGAGCTCCGGCATGGAGCTGCTCACCCTGCCCCACGGCCACCAGCTCCGCCTCGACCTGCTGGAACGGTATGGCATCCCACGGCCGAGGCGAGCCCACCAGGCTGCCCCCCACGGCACAGCCCGGCTCCCCTGGGCTGTCCCCAGCTTGGCACAGGAGGGTCCACTGCACCTCCCGGGGTGGAGGAGACCCAGCCGAGCCCCAGGAATGTCCCCAGCCTCCTCGCGCTGACCCCGCTCTGTGTCTTGCCCCGCGGCAGGTTCCACACCATGTCCATCATGATCGCTGTGGACATCCTGGGCTGCACGGGCAGCACGGAGGAGCGGGCGGCCCTGCTCCACAAAACCATCCAGCTGGCCGCCGAGCTGAAGAGCACCATGGGGAACATGTTCAGTTTTGCGGCTGTGATGAACGCCCTGGAAATGACACAGGTACGGGGACACTCCCTTCATCCTCATGGCCTGGGCTCAGCCCCCTCACCCAAAACACATCCCTCTCCCCGTGTCCTGTGGGCTCTGACACCTGTTGGGGTGGGAGGAGGGGAAAAATGCCCAGGGTAGGAGGCGTGAGGCCACATCCACTGTGGTATAAGCAGGGAAGGGGAAGAGCCGTCCCCTCTGCGGAGCAGACAGCCCAGTCCTGCAGGGATCTGATTGTTTTTCGGTGGTTGGGCTTTTTGTTTTGTGCTGGGCTGTGTTCCTGGGAGGAAATGAATCTGCCCTCCAGTACAATACAAATCAGTCTCAAGGCTGTGGCAGCAGCGTCTCCGGGCCACACTGCTCCCTTTGGAAGATGAAAGGAGATTAAAATTCAATTTTAAATCGAGCCCAGCTGGGAAGTCTTGCTTCCTGCCTGCACAAAGGAGGTTGAACGGCTGCCCCCTCCCTGTGTCTCATCTTCAAGGACGCTGCGACACGGGGAAGCTGCTGTCCTGGGGCACAGGGAAGGGGGAGAAATCCCGAACCCAGCCTCGGTGCCAGGGATGTGCCGTCTCTGGCCGTGAGTGCTGGTGGAGGAGGCTGTTTTGGGGAGCAGCAGACACTGCTGTGTGCAAGGCTGGGGGCCATGGCTCCAGGACCAGGCTGTGCCCCACTGGGACCACCTTGTGAGCCCGGAGCTCGGTGCCCAGGGGCTGCGCTGCCCCCAGCACCCTCCATCTGCCCCGTCTACTTTCAGATCGCCCGGCTGGAGCAGACCTGGATGGTGCTGCGCCAGCGGCACACGGAGGGCGCGATCCTCTACGAGAAGAAGCTCAAGCCGTTCCTGAAGAGCCTGAACGAAGGGAAAGGTAACGGGAACAACTCCCCTTCTCTCACCTGCCTGCTCCTTCCCGCATCATCTGGGCACAGCCTCGCTGGAGGGGGATGCGTTTGAGAGCTCTGACCCTCTCCCAACCAGTGCCAGATGCTTCCCCTCTGGCTGCTGAACCACCCCAGCACCCGGCAGGGCCCGTTTGGCCTCAGCTGCCCCTTCCTTCCCAAGGAAGTATTTCATAACTAAATAAAACCAGCAGCTGGGCACAGACACAACTGGGCCAAGCCAAACTCTCGCGCTCGCATGGCGGTGCATGCCAAGCTGAGGGGACAGGGCAGCCAGTCGGGGAAGATGAAAAGACATGTCTTTCCAACACCCAGCACCCAGTTCTCTGGGGTCTGCAAACCTGCTCCCTACTGCAGCCCCGGGAAACGCGGACGCAGCCCGAGCAGGGACAGCAGTGTTCCCCCCCCAGCACAACCAGAAAGCCCAGCTGGGAGGAGCTGGTGTTGAACAAGGCGATGGCCCCAGGCACAGCGATCACAGAGCCCCAGATGCTGCTGTGCTACAGCTGAGCCTTAAATCCTCTCCCGGGAGCGCAGTGGCAGCCCGGCTTTGCAGGGCTGTGTGGCCACAGGAGCACTCTGCGGAGCCGGGGCAGATGGGGAGGGGGACGCAGGGGCAAGGGGCCGCGTGGGGTCCTCAGGATGCCTCTCTCTGCAGAAGGGCCGCCGCTGACCAACACCACCTTTCCCCACATCATGCCCCTTGTGACCCTCCTGGAGCGGGACGAGGCTCTCACGGACACCCCCGAGCCCTGGGAGACCACCGACAACGGTGTGGAGGTGGTCATGGCCCACCTGGAGGCGGCGCGGATGGTGGCCCACCATGGCGGGCTCTACCACACCAATGCTGAAGTGAAGCTGCAGGGTAAGCAATGGGCACAGCAGAGCCCCTTTCTCTCTGCTGCATTCCCAGTGTGCAGCTCCAGCCCAGCACCAGATGAAGCATCCCAAGGGTGCAGGGTCCCCATCCCGTCCCAGGGAATTGACTCTCCCTCCCTGCAGGTTTCCAGGCCAGAGCGGAGCTGCTGGAGGTCTTCAGCACCGAGTTCCAGCTGCGGCTGCTCTGGGGCAGCCGTGGGGCCGAGAGCAGCCAGGCTGAGCGCTACGAGAAGTTCGACAAGGTCCTCACTGCCCTGTCCCACAAGCTGGAGCCAGCGGTGCGCTTCAGTGAGCTGTAACCCCCCCAGGTGCTGGGAGACCCCCCAGCTCCCAGCCTGTCCCCCCTGTCAGCTGTGGGGCAAAGGATGGGGCCAGGCAGCCAGCACCAGGAGGACAGATGGCCCAGAAAGGCCTTGGGGCACAGATCATCAATTTGGGGACAAAGAGGAGAAAAAACAGCCACTTCCCATCTACCATGCACCTCCTCAGGACACGACAGGCCAGGGGGTCCACACCGCTGCGCCGAGGGATGGGAAGAGCGTCTGGGGTGGCCAGTGCCAGCGTCCACCATCCAGTGCCGCTGAGATCCATGACTACACAGTGCCCCTCACCTGGCCCTTCAGTTTTGTTTCTTTTCCATCTCTGTCTGGCCTACAGCCGCTGGATCCTGCTTGTAAATACGTTTTCACAATCACCTCTGGATGTACAGCCTTGTGAAGGACGGTTCTTGTTGTAAATAATTAGGCTCATTCGTTTCGTCTTGTAAATACGTGTACATATCTCATGGGTTTGGTTCTTACATACAATAAACTTTTATGCTGTTCCTCAAGGGGATTCCCCTTTCCCCTGGGTCTCATTTAAACGAGGTCCCGGCCCCGCCGGGGACAGCAGCACCCGGGGAAGGGCTGGTGAGGGGGGCCACCATGCTGAACCCTGCCCTGCCTGGCCCCTGGACCTCCGTGGTGGCTCAACGAAGGGCTATGTGGTTGCCGTGCCCCCCGTCCCGCCCCCCGCAAGGGGACACCGGACTCCCCAAAGCACCCGCCGCGCCCTGCAACTGGCGGGAGGCGGGGCGATACGATCCAGGCCACGCCCCAGCGCTCACGGGCCACGCCCCCTTCTCGTAGTCCCGCCCCGCTCTCTTTATGCCGGGAGCTGTAGTCCGGGCGGTGCCGGAGCGGGCGGCCGCCATGGCCCCCGGAGCGGCGGCGGCGCTGGCCCTGT
>VYZM01013463.1:86261-113905 GCA_013398915.1 Dromas ardeola | reverse complement strand
TCCCCGCCGTCCTCCAGCCTCCGATGCACCGCGGGAGGTCACCGGGCCACCCCTTGTACCCGCAGCCGGGGCCAGCAGAGCATCGTCCATGGGAGCTCCCTCTGGGACCGGCCGAGCCGGAGGCCTGGACCCCACCGCCACCATGGCGAAAGCATTTTTTCCTTTATTTATCTATTTATTTGCACAAAAGGGAAATTTTAAATCAAGCGTTAGAAAGCGGGAAGGTGTCGAGAGCCCTTTCTGTGCTCAGGCTTCAGAGACACCAGACAACCCAACCATTTGGGGGCCGGGTACCAGGCGGGAAGCGGAGAAGCTTCGATTCCCCCCAGATCCCTCCTGGTATTTTGCAAATCCGTGAAGACATCGTAGAGCTGAGACCGGTGTGATGAGTTTGCTCCCCACAAACAGAGGGGCAGCCCCACAGAGGCTGCCCTCCCTCACCCCATCAGCATCCCCGGAGGAAGCCTGGGCCCCGCAGCAGCCAAACGGAGACACCGCAAGTCGCCGCCTGCCCCTGGCTCGGCCGAGACGGTGCTCTACAAGCATTTTTGTGGGTTCAAGGAGCTTTATGTCCCTCCCAGGGACATAAAAGCTGTTTTTCCCAGTCGCCTCCCCAAATTTGTACCCTAAAACCCAGTGTTCTGACTTTATGAGTTATTCGCCCAAATATCAGCCTATGAAAAACAGAATATATATATTTTTTAATCCCAAACTGGCACTTTTCTGAGTGAAAAGTAGTTTTGAGCGATGAGCCTCGTCCAACCTGCGCTTGCCCTCTTTTCTCAACATAAGAATAGCCCCTTTGAAGACATCAAATAGCATCCGCGCGGGAAGGATTTGCACAAAAAGACTATGGGCAGCCTTCCGCCAAGGGGAGTTTGTGAATTGAGCGTGGCCCGAAGATCCCTCTTTGTTCAGCTGTGTCAGCCAGGAAAAAAATAAAAAATAGGAATGAGCAGGAATCTGGGTGAGGAGACATGGCTTGACGGGGCTTTGGTCCGGGTTTTGTACAGCACCGACGGTGATGCCGTACCCTCCTTGCTCGGTGGGTTTGGTCTCTGAGGGACCACCTCGCTCCTGCCACGGCTGGACGCCGATGGCCACGGGGACATCAGGGATGCTCCAGGAGATTCCCAGGAGGGCGACGGCAAGAGAGACCACGGATGTTTGTGCTATAGCACTGAACTCCCAAAAGAGGAAAAAAAGGAGGAGAAAACTTCCTTTATTCTGCAGCAAGCTTCAGGCACGTATCATCTCCAAATGGTGTAACAGGGGCAGCAGGATTTACAGCTCTTGGATTAAACATTTCACATAATGTCTGGTTATAAAGCACTGAGACACGCGGCCGGAAAACCGGGAGTTAGCGTGGGGTAAGTGACGGGTCCCAAGCGCAGTGTCCTTTGTCTCTTCTAGGAAAATTACACGTTCCAGCTCTTCCAAGCGTGATGCTCATCCTCGCTCATGCCTCTGCAATCGATTCCCAAACTCTTATTTGTGGGAAATTGTTTCTCCTGGCAAAGTCTTTTTTTTTTTTCTTCCTCCTCCAGAAAGTGTCTGCTTTTCTAACCAGAACATTGAAAACCTTTAAAAAGCGAAAATGTTCAACCAAAAGTTTTCGATCCTGTGGTTACCTGGAACAGAAATATTCTCAGGCTGCTTTAAGGTTGACAGAAAGCGGAAATCTCCTGTGGAAAAGGTGAATTTGGGTTTGTCCTAAATCCCACTCAAGGCAAAGCAGCTCCGAACTGGGCAGCATCCGCATCCTTCCAGGAAAGTCCCCTCCGAGCCGGATCCAAAGCCCATTTGCCCCAGGTTAGAATGGGTGGTGGAGAACATAAGAGCTGAAGCTCATTTTTCTGTGTTTTCTCCGATGGGATGAGTAACTTCAAGAAGAAAACCTGACTTTTCTAAAGATGTTTGCTTGAAAAAATCTGTATTTGAAGATGTGAAGGAGTTCCCTGGACTCCTCTGCTTCCTGCCTTGTCTCGTTTTCTCTCCCTCCTCCTTTCAAGGCAAAATGAAGTGAAAAAAAACAGATGGAAAGAAGCAAAAGAAGAAAATTGGGAATGGGAAAATAAGATTTGGAATGTGAAAATAAGGAGAACAAGGGAAGAAAGTTACTTTTTCCCTTCCAGAGTAGTGTTTTGGGGAGAGAGTAATGAGTTGGCACAGCTAAGCCCCAAATTCCCATCTTTTCCAAGATGGAAATTTCAACAGATGAGCAGAAAAGCTGGTTTTCCACCCAAATTACACCAGCCCCTTTCCTGCAGTTCTTGCACCAGCACCCTGTGAAGCTGCAGTGCCCGGCAGCACCCGGCGCTCAGCCCTCCACCCTCTCCCTCGCCTCCCGGGGGGGTCCGGGGCTGAGCCACCCCGGGGTCCATCATCTCGGCAGCGTTTGCACCCAGGATGCGCTGGAGAAGGATGCGGGATGAGTCCTCCTTGGGCAAAACCCACCGCTCTGGGCACCGCATTCCCAGCCAGCGCAGGGCTGGCGGAGCCGGGGGGCCCGAGGAGACCCCCCAGAGCCCTCGAGGGAGGACTCGGCGTGGCCTCAGCCCACGTTCGCCGGCCACCGGAGGAATCCGGCTTCACCCAGACGTGCTGGCGGGGCCGCGGCCAATGCCGAGCTCTTGGACCCCGCTCGCCTCTTGCGTAAGGCAAAGAAATGATGCACGGAGTTACTGTAAGTGATGAGAGGCTCCTGGCTCCCTTTTAAAGCGACAGGCTGCTGTCTGTCCCGGGGTCCGGCATCGCTTCCCCCTGCCACGGCCGGCGTGCCCCCGCTGCCCTCGGCCAAAAAGCCGCCGGCGTTTCCCCAGGGGAGCAACCCCCCCGGGGAGGGGGGTCCTGACATCCTCAGGGGCTGGTGGCTCCACTTGGGAGCTGCACACAGAGGGGAGACTTTGGAGGGAAATGTTGCGGGGGGTGAAGCAACTCAGGCACAGCGGGGGCTTTGCAGTCCCTCTGGCTTGCAGCGGTGCCGTGCCTCAGTTTCCCCTACTTGCACAGACAGACGGGGCTCAGCTGGGCTTTCCTGAGCCAAAGCTAACGGTTGAAGGAGAGACAGGCAAAACCACCGGTGCCTGGGTGTGCGGCTCCCACACACGGAGAAAAGGATGTGGTGTGGGGGGTCTCCAGACAGTGACCAATTTCCCTCCGTGCCTGCACAGCCTCAGCGCAGGAGAGGAAGGAGCCTGCCAGCGGAGGGGCTGCGGGTCGCCCTGCGGCGGGGCACCCTGCGTCCCCGACGGAGCCGAACCCCCGCTTGGAAGCCCACATGTCACACCGTGCCGTGCCACCAGCACACAGAGACACCTGGCTTTTCTCTCCCCACCAGCATGTGCCGTGGTTTGGTGTATTTTTGTTTTTTTCCCTTTCCCCTGTTCTCTTTTTTTTTTTCATTTATCTGCTTTTCCAATAACGTTACTCATCCAGAGCAGGACGTCGGCATTCACCACTCACCGTGTTTGTCTGCATTGTTTCCTTTGGGGAGATGCTTTACCCGCACGCGGTGACTCCTTGTCTGAGCCGTCACGGTGCCGAGCGGCGGGGATTACTCATGGTGTAAAGGTTGGAGAAAGGAGGGGGGAGGCCAGATTCAGCGCTTTGTCTGCAGTTGTTCATTTCTCACTCTTTGATATATATTTTTTTTTTCCCCTCCTCTCTTTCTTCTTCTGCCAATACTTTCCATCCTGGCTCCCGGAGCTCCCTCCTCCTTGTTCTTACACTGGGGCCAGAGCATCTGGCTGAATCCCTCTGGGATGTAAAAAGACCTTTCCTGCCCTGCGGGTGCAAAGGGGTTCTGCATCCCCTCGCACCCGGCCGGGAGAACCAGTCCCTCCCTTTGGGACCACCCCTCTTCCCACGCTGCCCACCTCCGCCGGCTCTGCCCGCTCCGCAGTTGCCCATTTCCGCTCGTTCTTGGCCCAACTTTCCCCCCGTCTCTGCAATGACATCCCCAGGCTGCACAAACCGCTCTGCCCAAGCCGGACCAGAGCCGACCCCGACACTTCCCCCTCCAGAGAAGACCCAAAACCTGGTGTATAAAACCTCTGCCACCGTTAGGTGTAATAGCGGGATAAAAGCGGGGGAAAAAATATCTAGGAAGCCCGAGATCCTCATTTCAGCCCCAGATCTCGCCGGGTTCCCGACAGGCGCCTGCCGAGGGCTGATGCGCGACCTGCCGCGTTCGCAAGGCTGGGGCACAACCCGCCGGTTTAAGTGCCTGCTTGGGAAGACTCAACAGAAAAGCATTTGGGACACGGTCCTTCCCTTCCTCTGTGCAAACCCGCGGCAGATCAATGAATATTTTAACAAAGAAATATTTCATTAAAAGAGTTGATTGCTTAATGAACTGTCCCTGTGAGCCATCAAAATGCAATTTTTTTTTTTTTCCTCCCTTTAACGAAGGCGAAGATTCATATCACGAAGAACGGGCTTATCAAATTACCGTAATAGCCTGTGTAGACCAAGCCCGTGGAGCGGCGCGGGGAGGCCGGGGGCTGCCTCGCCCCAGGGACGCGACTCCACGGGTGCGTTTAGACGATACTGAGCAAGATGGGACCAGACAAGGGTCCCTGAGCACTACTGCAATACGATCCGTAAATAACAGTGTTGGGATAGCGCGAGGCAGGTCTGTTTTCCTTTGGGCTGCCAATATTTGAAGGGTATGAAAATTAACCATCTTTTTTTCCCCATCCTAAGAATGTGACAAAGGGACAGCACCTGGTTCGAGACCCATTAAAAGCCAGTTCTGATGCCTGAGTCTACAAATTCAGCAAAGCTCTGCCAGGTTCGCACCAGGCCTCCAGCCTCGATCACCTGGCTCTCATCTCCAGTGATTAAAAGAGAAAGGCACCCAAAAATGTAATCGGCCCTCTCTTATCAACGCCGTTTGCTTGTTTGTGTGCTGTGATGGAAACAGCCGAGTGCTTCCCGTCACTCCCCCCGTGGCAGCCGGGCAGGACATCGCCTCTCTTCCTCGCTCCTTTTTAAAGTTTCCATTGCATTGAAAGTTTATTAATGAAAATATTCCTCGTCCTCTCAGGTTTCATAAAGACTCTGCTTAGGGCGAGATGCTCGCCAGGCTCCCGGGCCGGGCACGGCTGGCGGGAGCGGAGTCATTAGCGGGTGGGAAATGAACAATAACCTGACAAGAAACGACCAATTTTCCATCAATTAGAGCAAAGCCTCTTTTTGTCTTTTTGTAAAATTAAGTTTTGCCGACTGGTGATTACTTTGGTCTGATGACAATTCATTAAAATTTACACGGGGAGGGTGCTAACGGCGCAGCCAGGAGGAGGAGGAGGAGGAGGAGAGGGAAAGGTGGTGAAGCAGCCAGTGCTGGGGCCGAGATGCACTTGGATGGAAATGTGGGTTTGGAGGAAGGCTCTGGAGGTCAGGATCTGGCCCGTTTAATGCTCCAGCAGCAGGATGGGACACCGAAAGAGGGAAGCAGCCCCCAAAAGCAGGGCAGCAGGAAGCCATCCCCGCTGGCGCCCCGGCGGGAGCACAAAAGCGCTTTGTTTGGGGCCGGAGTTCGGCTTCTCACGCCGCTTCCCCCACCGAGGGGTCCGCCGCTGATTTGATCCACTTTAACGATGCTGCAGCATCCCCGGGATGCCGCCATAGAGCAGCTCCCGTGAGCCTGGGGACAAGAGGGACCCGTGCCACGAGCCCTGGTGCAGCCGGTGGCTGCGCTCGCTGCGCCCTCGGCGGTGCCGGGATGGGGCCGGGATGGCAGCGGGACCCGGAGTTGGGCAGACGCGGGAGCAGGGATGGGCAGCGGCAGGAGTGAGCTGGTCCCGCAAGACCAGACGGGGAAGTCGCCACCAGCACCTTGAGCAACCGCCCAAACCAGATGCCATCGGGACCAAACTTCTGTTTAAGAGCGAGGGGAAAACACACATTGAGTTTTGCATTTGCAGACATGCGTGTATGTGTGTGCGTGCACACAGGCGCCTTTAAAAATCAAGTGAAACAATGGCTCAGAGCTGCCTCTGTCGCAGGATCAGGGCTCTTTTTCCCCCATCTCATTCCCAAAACCAAACAGAGAAGTTTCTCGGGCTGCTGCTCCATCTGCACACACCTTGGCTGGGCTTGAGCTGGCACTGGGGGCCCCTAATCCTCCAGGATCCCCCCTCAACTCTCCTCTGCACTTTGGAAAACTTTCTTGGGTGAGCCAAACCCCGAACTTCCACTTTTATTTACTTATTTGTAGAAGTTTCCCAACGATTCCAAAACCTGGCGCTCATCCGCCCGGGTTTTTCTACGGAAAGGAGCTGCCTCTGCAATCCCTTCCCAGGGAAACGAGCAGGGATTAGATCATCCGATGGCGGTTGTGAAAGCTCAGCGAGTATTTACTGTAAGAAGGGCTTTGATTCAGCAAGGCGGGCGTTCGAGTGATGTCGATGGGATGGGAGCTTCTGTGCGGGGTTGAATCAGAGGCACAGCCGAGCCCTCCCCGCACCCCAGAGCACCCAGGTTTCTCAGGACATCCACCCAAATCCCCATCCTACAGCAATGGCTGGGTTTGCAGGATGCAAAGATTTAGCAGGGAAAAAAAAGTCAGGTTCTCACCAGGTTCTTCTCTTTTTCTTCCCCAAACTCACCACAAGCTCAGAAGGGGTGAAATCTGACGTTGATTTTTTTTAACAGAACTGGGCATACTGGGTAAATACAGGCATGATTTGCTCCCTGCGCTTTTTTGTCACTCTATTTACAACTTTATTTGGGAGGGGATTTCCACAAAAAGCCAAAAAAGCTGGGGTTTCCCATTGAAAAGCTTTTCATGTTCTTTCATGACCTTTGTTCAACAATGACCTAATTTCACTCAAACTCTGGCACACGCTATTCCTGAGGTGGGAGGAGAAGTGGCATTCAAAATTGGGTCAGTTTTCATCAAAAACGCTTCCGTTTACTAATAGTTTTTCATTTGTCGGAAGGGTTCGGATCCGCTCAAAATGCCACTCGGTGCAGAGGGGATGGCTGCCACCGTTCTTGACTTGAGAAGTGGGTTAATCTTCATGGGAAAACACTCGTGGCCGCTGTTGATGCTCAAGGACTTGCTGGCTCTGGGCTAAGACCTTTCTCCCCCGAAAGGTTCCGACGGACGCAGTGTCTCGGTGCTACCCGGCGCCCGCCATGGCTGCGCCTTCCCGAGGGTCGTGCGCTGGGTGCGAGGACCGGGAGGGACAGGGGCTGCCGTGGTTGTTTGTGCCCGATGTCACGCGTGTCACTCGCCCTTCGGTTCACGGGCACGAGCGGCGTGTTGGCCGGGGAGGCTCCAGTTCAGCCGTGCCCCAGGAAAAGATGCAGGAGGGAACGACGAAAGCAACCGGGTGGATGAAACATCCCATACCCTGACCTAATTCAGAGCCTAATCCAAAGCCTGCCCTAATCAGGGGGATCTGAATCTTCAAGTCTGATCCCCCCCCTCCCAGTAAAGCAAATGGGAAAATGCAGCGGGATTCGGGAGATGGGCGCCAGCTGCCCTGCATCCGCAGGGGCTCCTCGCTGGGGCTCCTGGGGACGGAGCAGGGTGTGGGAAGGGACCTCTGGTGCCCAGAGAGGCGAGAGCTGCAAAACTTCACTTTGTGGAGCCGCTGAAGATGGGACGGGAGGGAAGACGCATTCAGAGAGCGGCAGAGCCCACAGACCCTGCGATTAAACCCTGCGAGAGCCGCGGGGTGGGCGAAAGCCGTCAATAAACCCGGCTGAGAACCGAGCGAGGTGGAGAAGGAAGCAAAGCAAAGCGCCCGGCTCTCAGACGCGTTCCTGCCGCCGCTTCGCAAATGCACAAATTATGCAGCCATTTCACGGGACACTTAGGAGTCAATTTGCAACGCGGCTCAGGGGGGAAATTGGGCACATAATTCCCCCTGAACAATAACCGGGAGCTGCCCGCTGAATTTAACGCCGAGCCTGCGTCTTGTTAGCGCTTGCTGAGCGGAGGATGCTGTGGGTGCCGGGGCCACGTGTCCCCATCCCACTGGACCCCCGGAGCTGGCGGCGATGCCACGAGGACCAAAGGGCGGCCGGGGATGGCCATGGGGACGGCCATGGGGACGGCTGGTGTGTCCCACGCCGGCTCGCACACGTGCCGCGCACCATCGGGCTCCGTCAGCCCGGAGCACAGTGGCAGCAGGCTGTTCTCATTACAGCCCAATGAGGCTGTTTACTCACCCAGCTGGAGACAGTTAGAGAGTGATAAATAATGAAAGAGAAAACATGATTTTCCCCTCTGTGGTTTCTATTTGTGTAACCATATGTCACAGCTCAATACAGCAGCATTTTTTTCTGCTTTATTCAGGAAAGAGTTGATTTTTTCCATAGAGCGGCTATTTTTTTCCCCGCTTTTTTTTTTTTTTTCTGGTGCGGTGACTAAAGTATTTCTGTTTGTTTTCCTGCGAAACTCACTCATATTCAGTCTCCTTAAAGTCTGGCTTGTCCCAATGACTGCAAAGGTTTGATGGGACTATTCTCAGCTTCTTTTCAAATACCTGTCAGGGGGCTGCGGGGAAAAGAAACAGCCGAACCCAGCCCGGTGAAGGAACACCACCCTGAGCGAGGGCTGCGAGAAGAGCTGAGCCCGCGTCTCTCTCAGGCGGCAGCAACTTTATACCGGAGGATAAAACATCTCAGAGTTTTCCCTGGCAAGGGAAGGCAGGGTTAGATGAGTGATAACTGTGACATTTTTGCAAGCAAAGCTCTCCCGAGTGCTTCTCTGGGGTACTAGAGCATCGCTCCTGCCACGATGCAGGTAGGGAAACTGAGGCACGGCGCTGCGGAGGTTTCATCCAGGCAGTGAAGCTGCAGCGGCAGAGCCCAGCGCCCTGTTGGGCATCTGCATTCGTCTGTCCCGGGGTGGCAGAAACTGAGTTTTAACCGGGGGAGAAGGAGCTGGGTGGGGGAAGGAGGGAGCCCGGCAGGCGAAGGAGAAGCTCCCAAATGAACGCAGCTCTTTCCCCAAGGAAAAGCCCTTGCGCAGCCCGTTCTGGCGTCAGGGAGAGCTGGGCGTCCGTACCCGCGCTGTGCCCTGGGGAGGGCAGGTCCCTGCAAGGCCCCTCTCCCTCCCCGCCAGGCATCGCACACCTTCCTCCTGCAATCAGCCCCCCGGCTTCCCCTAACGCCGCATCGCGGCTGCCGGTGTCTCTTCTCCTGCCATGCCCCTGCAGTCTAGCGTTCGGAGGTCTTGGCACGCTCTGCGGATGAGTTTCCTCTCGGAGCGCTCTCGGCCAGGGGCGTGCGATGTATTGTTTTTTTGCCCTAGCAAGTTCTCCGGCTTCACAACATCCTCTTCCCGCAAGATACATCGTTTAGGGAGAGCAATTATCCCCGTGACCTCATCCATGTCTGCGGCATGAGGTCACCAACGTTCGGGGAGGTGCGCACCTCACCCGGCCCAAACGGGGTGTGCGCGGCTCAGCCCCATCCGGCATTTGGGCTCCCTCCAGAGCCCCATCCCAGCGCCAAGGAAACCGGCAATTAATTGTGGCATAACTCCCAGAGGCCAAATCAGGTACCCGAGCATAGATGCAGCCATGGTTGGACGGGTGTAAGAGCCCGACTGGCAGCGATTCCCAATATCCCTACCCGACGCACCGCCGTGGGCTCTGGGAGAGCCATGCCGGGGCTGAATGTGCCCCTTTGTCCCGAAAGAGCCCCGAGTATCGTATCTCCCTGGCACAGACCTCCTGAAAGGAGACCCCCTGACCCACCGCTCCGCCTGCCTTCGGCGGGGTGCAGGTCCCGGTACTCGGTGTGTAATCACGGCGGGTACACGGTGTTAGCTGCGATACCTAATCTCTACAACCAGCGTCCCGAAAGCCTTCCGCCGTGTTTGAATTACCTCAATTAAATTTAGCAAACACACCACCTCCTACAGCTGATCACTTCTTAAAAAACGTATGAAAACCATTTCTCCGGAGGTTTTGTGCGTAATAGTCCCAGCGTGCCTGCAAGGGAGAAGATCACCTTCTGCTCCCCCAGCCCTGCGCGCACACACACGCGTTACACAAGCATTTGCACAGCACTTTGCTTCATCGTTTCCTACATCTACTCTACAACTGGTTTGGGGTGAGTCTGGCATTTCACCAGCCGCACCAGCATCCTCCACATCTCGGAGGTGAGGTCCCACCAGCGAGACCATCATCAAAAATGAGCTCAAATTCACCCAAATGCTGAAAAGCCGGCTTTTACCCAGACTGGAGCCACCACGTCCCAGCAAAACCACCCCAGCTCCGAGTCTGAACCATCCACCGACTATCCCAACGCTTTTAGTGTTGATGGTGTTGTCCTTTTTTAAAGCAATTTAACAGAGTAAAATCAGTATCTCCTCGCTTCGGGTCACAGCGCGCTCTCGTTGCAGGGCTTGAGCTGGACACTGGGGGAAGATGGACCCCGCTGGTTCCCCTGACCCTCCTCGCTCCTGCCCCAGCAAATTTTACAGCCTTCCCCAGGCAGCCCAAACCCGCTCCCCGGGCCTCCAGGTCCTGCTCCTCTCCCCGCAAGCATGGAAAAATAAGGGCTGGGAATTTGTTGCAGGTTAATTGGGGTTATTTGATATTAAAGCCCCTTTGCCTCTGTGAAGCGAAACTTTGCTGGGCGGCATCGGTGGCTTCTACGTGCCTTATTACACCTCCCCGAGCGCAGAGGGGGTTTGGGCTCTGCCAAGGAGATGTGGACGCTTCCTCCATCAGCTCCCGTGGCCGCAGGTGACTCTCCTGGCCAACGTGGGACGTGCCACCTCTTTACCTGCGTCACCTCCTGCTGTGGGTCACATCAGCCAGGAGGTGACGAACCCCAAATCCTCTTGCCCCCACGTTGAACACCGGTGTGGGTGCCACCGTGGAGACCACCTGGATGGCATCTGGAGGGAGTTGGCAGCCTCTGGAGAAGATGTCCATCAGCTGGGAGCCATATCTAACGCCATGGCATGGGAACATCAGACCAGCTCCCGCCACGTAACATTTCTACCCACAGATCTCGCATCTCCAGGCTTCCAGCCCCCACCTCCGCAGCTGCGCCGGCTCTGCCGGGAAGCATAAAGGCTCTCCATGGCTTTTTCCACTCCTGGCTGTGCAAACACCCGGCCCCTGCTCCCACCTCCGCACGCCCTCCGCTGCCCCGGTCCCGCTGCCCGGCCCGGCACCGCCTGGGTTAACAGGAGGGCAGTTGGAGGAAAAGGTCCTTTTTTATTGTAACAGCAGATACGAAGAAGAAAAAGCGCTAGAATCGTTTATCTGGCTCACAGTTTCGCTAATGCCCTCGGCTTTAGGCCAACGTGAGATATTATGAGGTAAATCGGCCAAGTCATGCTACACAAACATTTCAAAAAAGAAAGATATTTTCAGGCTCTTGCAGGAATCCAGCCCTCCCCCCCAGCCCCGCGTCGGGTTTCTGCAGGATTCGGCCGGGTTTGTAGCCCACTTTGTGTTCATCTGTGGGCGTTCAGAAAACAGGAGAACCAGGCAAAAGGCAGCACTCAAATTTGGCTTGGGGTTTGCTCGGCGACGCAGCCGCCTCGTCACCGGCCAGGCGCCTTGCGGAGCATCCCTGGAGATGCAGAGAAAATGCCTTTATGGTCCCATTCTTTCCTCTCAGCATCCCGGGACTTGCCGTATGGCACAGCAGTGCTCAAAGATGAACGTCTCCAGCCACCCCACGTTGCTGGGATGCTCCACCAAGCACGGTGGGCAATGCCAGCCCCTCCAACACCGACCCTGGCACTGGTCCCTCCTGCCCCGGCTGTGCAGAAGAGCTCAGAGCCTCCCGCACCGTGCATGAGCAACCCTGAAACCAGAGATATTCTTGTCTGGGTAGTGGGCACAGTTAGCTTTTTAGGCTAATAATGGATTTTAACTGCACAGGAACTATGTATGTTCAACAATATATACATATTTTTTATTGCTTACAACATTTAAATGGATGGGTTCTTTGTTATTTATTAAAGGGCCATTGAAAATGTCTTTCCATTCTTGTTCCTGTGTCTTAAGCAGTTCATTAAAATGCCCACCTTTCCTGTCATAAAACCCACGTACGCAGGCTAATAAAATCCAAACATGTACTATTAAAGTCCCCACACACAGAATAAAAAAACTCCACCCGCGGCCCACATTCCAAGTGCCCACATAAAATCCAGTAAAAGCTTTACGCCGCTGTGCTGACACCCGCTCAGATGCGTCTGACAACGGTGATGAGAACATGGCGAGAGGGTACCAGCCCCTGCGGGGGGTCCCTGCTGCCCCCCGTAGGTTTCGCAGGGGACAGACCCTCCCCGTCGGTGCCAGACCCTACGCGTGACCCTGTAACTGAGCTCTGTCTTTTTTCCACCTTGAAGGTCTTACAGACGCTGCTCCTTCCCTTACTGCAGCGCACAAGAGGTTGAACTGTGGCGTTTCTTGCGGGGTTTACAACATCGGGGTACCCAGGGCTGCCAGTCTCCATCCTACTCCACCGCATCCCTGCTGGGAGCCGACAGGGATCAGGGAAAGGGCCACAGAGCCCGAGAGTGGGTGTGAGGCATCGCCATCCCTCTCTGAGGTGAAGGAAATGCCTGATGGGGAGTTCACAGTTGGGCTTGGTTGGTTTTTAGTGAGGAAACCTGCCTGAGCAGGGAGCTTGTGACTCGCAGCCACGGAACAACCTTGGTTTTCCACCCACCCGGAGGCAGAGGTGTGGGGATGCAGGATTCGGTGCCACCCAAACTCCGGAGGTGCAGAGGCAGAAATCCATGTCCTGTGCTGCTGCTGCAACTGGATGTAGCCAAGCGAGAAGATTTCAGCCTACAGGCTTTTTTTCCCTTTCCGTCCCCAGTTGCATCTCAGAGGGTTACAGCAAGATGGGCTCAGGCCAGGTCTGTGCAGCACCACCGGGAGCAGATGCTCCCAGGGTGACACAAAGAGGGGGGAGGGCTGGTGGCACCTGCCCCTCTGAACACAGGGCTGGGAGACCCGTCCTGGAGAAACCCTTTGCTCTCCTGTACTTTATCCCCACCCCAGCCAGGCCGTGCGTGTGGGTGGGCGAGGAGAAAGGCAGACAGGCTCCTCCAGAGCCGCTCTCCTGCGGCAGCCCCTGGCCCGGTGATGTGCCTATCACCGAGCACTTACAGCCTCTGATCGATGGCGGGTTGTGCAAAATACTCCAGCGCATCATTACTGTAACGACCTGACAGCAAAATCAGTATACGCTGTCCTGAGGTGAAGGTTTCGTCTCCCCCACTGGGCACCGGTACCAGCACTAGCGAAAGGCAGCGGCACCCTTCCCTGCCCACCCCTTGCTTTTGGTGGACCCCCGTGAGATGTCCAGAGCCTGCAGCTGCCACACATCAGCCCGGAGCCCCCGCTGCCACGCTGGAGCATCCACCAGCATCGTAACCCCGTCGTCCCCCCTCCGCCTGCCTCCTCCCCCGGGGAACCCCGGCGCTTTGCTGGAGGGCACGGAGCGAATCATCCAGTAACACAGAAATCTCGGAGTCCTCTTTAGACGTCCCAGGAGGAGGCAGATCTGAGGGAAGGCAGCGGAGAAGACGCCTGCAGCAATGTCAGTGCTAGAACAGCCGGGCTGACAGGATTCAGAGCGGGGATTAAGGTTGGGATCAGGGATGCGGGGAAAATGAAAAAAAGACTCCGGCTTTCAGGCGTGCTTCGGCTGTGTTTGTCTTCTTGTTTGCTCGGGAGGAGGACGGGCTCCCGGCTTTAAAAGGCCCCCGATCGCCTTGCTAAAGAGGCCGAGGTTCACCTCCGTGCTGCATCCGGAGATGTTTGCGAGGGGACAGAGGATGCGCTGGGCACGTCCTGCTGTCCCCAGTGCAGCCAGACCAGCGGCAGCAGGGACAGGCTGGTCAGACCGAACGCTGTCCCACGGGGGGGTGCGTTGAGCGGCACCAAGCAGCCGTGGGCGCCTGGGGAATATCTGCCTTTTCGCAGGGCTTTCTGAAATTTCACTGTTTCAATTCCCAACCAAAACTGCTCCCACTTCCATTCTCCGTGGTGCTTCTCGGCAGGGACATCTCTGCCTTCCTCCCAGGCAGGGGCAGCAGGGACACCGGGGTGGTGACAGCTTTCTCACCAGCTGCAAATCCCTGTGCTCTAAGGTGGCATTTTATTGCGCATGGGAAAGCGGAGCAGCTGCCTCTCCCCGTGCTCCCGCCCAGGCTAAAAGCAGGACGACGGGCCAAGGAGAGCAAGAAAGGAGGAGGAAAAGCCAGGCCAGTTATGCAGCTCATTTAGGTGCAGGAATCGGTGACTCCTCATGGCTACTGCCCGTCCCCTGCTCGCTTTCCACCCTGTCACCAAGAAGAGACCCAGCCACTTGTCACCCAGTGTCACAGCTTTGCTCTGCTTCCCCTGTGGATTTCGCAGAAAGGGGCTGCCATGCGTTTGCGCCCTGGCAAGCTGACCTGGAGCTCCACCTTTCCAGAGGCTGCTCCGGGGTCCTCCTCCCCGAGTCGCAGCCCCGCCAAAGGACACGAAACAGCCCCCAAAGGGCAGGTGCTGCTGCGTTTCATAGTCATAGAGCGGTTTGGGTTAGAAGGGACCTTAAAGACCATCCAGACCCACCCCCCGGCCCTGGGCAGGGACGCCTCCCACTAGACCAGGTTGCTCAAAGCCCCATTTCCCCTGGGCAAGCTGGGGATGAGAGGAGACAACCGATGTTTGATGCCAGGGAAAGCACAACCTACCTAAAAATTGCATTTAGAAGAAGAAAAAAGTCCCACCTGCTTCTGACCCAGACGGAACCAGCTGAGGGTCCCTGCCCGGGCTCAGCCTCCCATCTCTCCCCCAGCCCTCCCAGTAGCTGAACAGTCCCAGGCACTGGAACAGGGTCCCCCCGCGCCTCACGCTTTTATCTCCGGGGGAGGGAAGGGGCCGCAGGGTCCCGAACAATCTTCAGAGCACCGCGGGGCTGCTCTAATCCACAGCCTCCGCAACCATCCACCGGCCAGGCGGTATTTCCAGTCAAAGCAAATCTGGACTCTCTTCCCTCCAGCCCATTTCTCTCCTCCTTCCTTGCCCTCCCCCCCCACTTCTCTCTTATCTCCACACAGACCATTAACTTTCTCCCCAGTGCTGCCCACCCCCCTCGGGACTCCTTCACAAGGTTTTTTTCATGGTTTACACCAATGGCCCCGTGCACCCTCCTTGCTCGCGCAGTGCCTGGCGGCCGCAGAGCCCCGCACAGCCCCGGGGCCGCTCACAAGACACTCGTATGGTTCATACACTCCAACATCCTTCTCCACTTCACCACTCCGACGCTCTCATTTTGAAGCTCCCTCTATTTCCCCCCAGTCGAGATACAAAAGGCACCAAGTTTTTCCTTCACATCCCTCTCTCCCCTTCTCCCCTCCCCTTAATTCACAGTATCCAACCCTCTGTTTTCAAGGGCTTTTTTTTTTTTCCCCTTCTTTCCTACCCTTCCCCCCCCCTTTTTTTTTTTTATTTAAGTTTTTCTTTTAACTTTCAAGGTCAACACGGACAGACAATGCCACCAGTGCCTGTTTGATATGTGAGCGCTATTGGCGTCCATTGCCACGGTTTCCGTGGTAACACAGTAACCATTAATTTTCAATTAAAGTAGACAAAAAGCCCGATGACAGCTCCAGGTCTGCTGAAGATGTCAAGAATCCGTATTAATATACAGCAAGAGAGCATAATTGTGTGTCCATCTTCCTGAGCAACGAAAATGGAGGGATAATTACCAGCTAGAAAGCCACTCTGTAATTTTGTTCTTACTGTCACCACAACCCTACATATTAGCATAAATTAAAAGCAGGGTTTATTGTTACCAAAGTGCATTGATATTTCCAGCCTATTTTCTTCCTTTTAACTGTTTGTTGTTGATGAGTGACTCCTGGACACATGGTGGGTGAGCCCACAGGAGCAATCGAGATGCCAGAAAGTAATGGATGAAGCCTCGCGATGCCACCCAGGTGGAAGGAAGGGAAGAGCAGCGAGATGCTGCACGGAGGTGGAGAAGGAATCCCGGATGGGTCTGCAGCCCTCTTCCATCCTCCGGATCCATCAGGAGCTCCCGGCCCCAGCGTGGTCCATCCCAGCTCAGCTCCTCCATGGACAACGCGGTGGGGGCTCCGCCAGGTTGTCCCCGTCGCCACCTCCTCGGGCTTCGCCTTGGAGCTGGAAGGGGTGTAAGTCCCCGACTGCTGCGCGCTTGGTGACAGCCGCTGAATTCATGAATTTAAGTGAATGGAAAAAAGCGGGTTCCTTGTATCATATCCAGAGAAAGCTGTCCTTCAAAAGGAAATTTAGTGTAATTACCCTTAAGGGAGCGATCCTCACTCAGTCAGTCACAACACTGACCTGCTGCTAGGATCTGACAGGGAAATTACAGGCTGTGTACTCAACAAAAGGGGCTTCCTTCCTTCTTAGAGGAAAGATGAAATGCCGAGGTTTGAAAAGAAAAGTATTGGCTTCTGGGTTTTAAATCAGTATCTCACACAGGGCCTTCCTTTGCACAGAAAATAGAGGGGGGTGGAGGAGGACCAACCCGGGGAGGGGAACGGGTGTTTTCTTACGGGCTGGAAAAAGAACTGAGAAGCTCCAAATTCCCACCGAGCGAGCAAAGTGGTTTTTCAGGATTTGCTTTTGTGATACGCAGTGAGGCGACGGGCATGGCAAAGAGCAGAAGTGAGATGGCTTTGGGAAGAGGGCTGCAAGCGCTGGCACATCCCCGTCCCTCTGCAGGAGGGAGCCAAGCCAAGCCCGTGCCCCCCCAGCTGCCGTTGCCCCAGCATCCAACCTGGGGGCTCTTCATGCAGAGCCCCAAGACTGGGGGGGTCACAAACTCCCCCTCAGATGCTGTCACCACTCCAAGTGGGGCTGGGCTTGGAGAGACCTCTGTGGCCCCCTCGCGTACGTAAGGAGGGACTAAAGCCCTCAGTGACCCGTTGGTTTCCATCTGCAGGAACTCAGGTGGGGAAATCCCAGAGGACTGGACAAGACAATCATAACACCTATGATTAAAGGTGGGGGGAATTAGTCAGAATAAATTGATACTCAGAAAAATACACAAATAGATTATTATGCAATCAATTTGTAAGGAGCTAAAAGATAATGGCGAGGAGATGGGTTTGTCTAGAATAGTGCGTCAAGGCAGCATCTTCCCGTGCCGAGGCGGCTGGCCTGGCAGAAACGGGGACCGCGGCCGATCCGACACAGGCTGGCTGCAGGGAGGCTTTTGGTGCAGCCTCCCCAGTAGCCTCATAAGCAAATAAAGGTAACATGGTCTCGAGATGAAATCATCCATCCTCCTGCGGCGGCACAGCTGGGTGGGAAACCACACTAGGAGCCATCAGCAGCTTGTGATCAAACTGCCAGGGCTTTCTCAGGGCTGGGGCAGGAGGGACTGTCCCCAGCCCCGGCAATAATTTTGGTGGCGAGTTAAGCTGCACACAGAGGGTGCAGGGTCTGTGAGAGCACCCTGGAAAGCGGCTGCCGTTTGGGGGGACAGGATTAGTGTTCAAACCACCTGGATAAGAGGAACGAACGACCCAGTGAGCTGCAGCCAGGCCAGCTGCACGGACACGACTTTAGGAACGAGAAGCAAAAACTACAACTTTCTGAACGGCTGGCGAGCCAGCAGTGCAATGAAGAGTGAACTGGGATTTGCGTTTGATCACAAGCTTGATATTAACCAACACATTGCCTGGCGCGGCCAGGGCAAGAGAGGCTGCAGCAGGGTGCAGGGAATGCCGCCGGGATGCTCGGCCGGGTACCCAGCCTGCGTCCCTGCCGCCCGCCAGCAGGAGATGGGCAAACGGGAGGGAGTTCAAAGGCAAGCAGAGAAGCAATGATAAGAGGTTTGGAAAACACGACCCATAAGGAAAGACTGGAGGAGCTGCGTCTGTTTAGTCTATCCCCGAGAAGGGTACGGAGGGCAGATGATAACGGCCTTACGGTATAAATATTGCTGCAAAGAGAACAGGGATCAACCGCTCTCCCTATTCCCAGCACAGGAGGAGCAGAAAGGGGCTTCATTTGCAGGGAAGAAGCTTTAGGATAGGGAAAACTTTCTACAAAAGTATTGCAATATGTGACCAAGGGAGGTCACGAGCTTTTTCGTAACAAGACTTAAAAGAAGATATTAGAGGGAGGTGTCAACGCCGCCTGCGAGAGAGACCCGACCCTCCGAGCATCCCCTCCCAGGCAGCGCTGCAGGCTCCAGGCTCCAGCAGAGCAGCGGTGGGGGCTCACCCCCGACTTGCCTTGAACGTCCATGTTTGCAGTAGGACTAAAATGAGGATTTCCGTAACAAACTTCGAGGTGCTTCAACAGCCAGGGGTGATCTGAACAGGCAGTTCAGCGAGTAATGAGGGTAAATACAACCAAAAAATCCTGGTTTTGGCCAAATCAAAACAGTTCAAAAGCAGGGCAGCTTTAGCAATCTTTTAGAGTAGAAATAAGGAAACGGGAGCTGCCTGATAGCACCTCATTTGTGCAGGCCAGGAGTGGGGAGGCTGGTTTTGAACAGATTTGTTTGGAGAACATTTAGTACCTCTAACGCTTAAAAATATGACAACGGTTTTAAAAGCTCAAAACAGGATCACCTGATTTTCTGTAAACAAAACCCTCAGTCAGTTGAAGGAGTTTTTTTTTTCCTTCCAATCTCCAGCTCATGCTAATTAAAAAAAGTTTCTCTTCTATTTGTGGATAGAATTTTCTTTTTAAACTGTGGGATTTGCACTGATTATGAATCTATATGATGCCTGCGAGAGCTGGCGGCCCCAACAGCTTCAATATTCAAAACAGAGCAGGTTAGGAGAGTGGTCTGTATGCTTTCCTGGCTATAAAGCATCACATACAATTACCACACCGATGTTCAGCCCTTATCTACAGCTTCCTTGCTACCTAAGTCAAGACTCACCTTCCAGACTGAATGCTCCTGGGATCCTGACGTGCACATGAACCTCATCCATCATACGAGGGGTTATGAACCACAGTGCCAACGTACTGCCCTTGAGGGTGTAAATACCACGGCAGGGAGGGAGGCTCCATCTTCCTGGAGAAACACAACCTCAGGAACGAGCCCCTTTTATCCAGGTGCCCCTGGGCTGCCACTGATGGAAGCTGCAAGCGTCGGGTGGATTGCAAAACACTCTGGGCCAAATCAGCCAGTGTAAATTGGTGCTACTCCACCAGCACACGTGTTCAGATGCTGATTTAAACGAGCTGAGGGCTTAGCTCTTAGGGTTTAATTTCCCCCTGATGGAGTCAGCTGTTTGTAGCATTTTCCCTTCACTTCCCTCGTCTAGCGTAGGATGCTCTGATCCTGACCTCAGGATCTGTCCTAGAAGTGGCAGAAGGAGCACCTGGAAGATTTGTACGTGCTATTGGGATCCCTCAGGATGAGGAAAGATGCTATTAGCATTATTCACGTGCCCAGCTCAGCTGATGGATATTGCATACCCTCCCAGACTAGGAAACAGGCCAAATTCTGCTTCTTGTTACACAAGGGTAAATCTAGAGCGAGTCCCTTCTGACTGCACCTTCTTCCCAGAGACAGCCTGCGAAGCATCCATGTTTTGTTTAGTTTAGGGGGGAAAAAACCCACCCAGATGATTTACAGGGGCAGGTCTGAAATGGAAGGCGACAGAACCGGCTTGTGACCAGGAAAGTCTCCGCTCACCTGTCTTCGCTGGAGTTCTCTGCCGGGCAGGCGAGGGCAGACTGACCCCCCCAAACCTTGCAGGGTGCAGGAGGGTCCCTGGTGCGGGACCCCGCGGGTGCTGAGCTGCGGCGCTCGGGTGCACGTGTGGCTGGGACGGACCCAGACAGAGCTGGATCTTGAACCTAACGGGGCAATGATTGGAAGCAAGGAGCGAGGAAGGCACCTCCCCAAGCCCCGTGTTGCTGCTCCTCTGTCCCCTCAGCTATCCCAGGACGGTCCCATCTCTGGGCTCACGGTGGCTGGGACGTGCCAGCAGGCTGCTAACCACCTCCAGCTCTACCCACCTCCAGCCAATGTCACTTGAAATACAACACACCTTTATTCAGCTCGCCTTTTGCTGAGCTGCAGAAAGGCCGTTTCCAGCTGCGAGCTGAAGGCACGGCTGGGGCTCAGGCCGTGACTCTGAGCTCCGGTGCCAGCCCCAGGCTGTTGCATGGCCAAGGGCGAGCCAGGCTGAGCTTCACCTGTCTGCTTCCTGGGGCTGTGCATCCTTCCTTCCTCCCCTTCCCTCCGTGGGGCTTATGCAGCTTCCAGGCTGTCCGAGGTGGGGAATCCCTCACCAGATGTTTATCCACCCAGTGCCTGGCACGGCGATCCCAGGCAGGACCTCTGCACAGCAGAGAGACGCTGATGCTCACCCAAAGCCCTCGCACCCCTGCCTGGCTTTGTCCCCAGGGTCCTGTGTGACACCCAGCCCGGACCCTCCGGCTCTCAAAACACCCCAGTTTATGCAGCCGCAGCCAGCAAAGGGTCAAAAAGATCCCAGCCCTCCTTTCCCCCCCTTGATATAAATACCAGCCTACCAGTCGACACAGAGTACATACATCTTAAACAAACACTTGGCTGGGCTGTTTATCTCCACAGCCTTTAAACAAACTCTTTCAAAGGTTTCTGCTGATATGAGAGATTTACTGAAAACCATTCGCCCTTCTTAAAAGCCTCTCAGTTTATGCTGCTATGGGTGAAACGAATAGTGTTTTAGCCTGGAGTTTTCTGTCTTCTGACCGCATGTTTATCCTAGGGGCCACTGCTGGCTTTGATACGAGAGCAGCACGGACACAAATCTTTACGAGGGAAAATATAAAATAAACCCAGAAACTGCGTGTGTGCGTGCGTGTGCGTGTGTGTGTGTGTGGTAAGGGTGGAGGGGACCGGGCAGGGAGGAGTGAATGAAAAGTTTCGTCCTTGTTAGTGTCACGCTCGGCATCTCTGGTCTGCGGCTCCAGCATCCCGTGGTGTACATTATTCCCATGAAATTTTTCATCCCTGCAATCGGTGTGGGGCTCCCTGAGATTATATATGTCTAGCAGCTCTCAGCATCACCCGCGACAGACAGCTCAGCACCTCCACCAGGCACGCCGCCGTCACGCCGATTGGTTCGCAGAGCAGGACTCATTAAACCGCTGGCAAAAAACGAGAGACATCAGAGCTGCTGCCAGAGCGGCGAGGACGTCGGTACGGCCTGAGGCACTTCATAGCGTCTCAGTGCCTTTTCAGCCCCATTTCACAGGTGGGGGACCTGAGGCAGAGGGAAATGATGGGCTCAAGGACACTTGGGAAGTAAATGGGAGGAATTGGACCTGAGTTTAAATACTAGACGGTCCTGCTTCAAGTAAGGCTGATCTGCTGCTTCTAACTCCAACGAAAGAAGAAGAAATGGGAGAAGACAGATTGGAAGTGCTTTGGGAGGAGCTGAACCATTTAGTGGGAAAAGCATTTGCCCACAGTATTTAGAAATCATACCTTGATTTTAACTGGGGCCTTTTGCATCCCGCCCATGGCTTTGCAGTGATCGCTCCAGGCTTCAACCAAATCCAAAGGTTCTCACACAAGTTGGGGGGATTTGTCAAAATGGTCTGCAAGGGGCAGAGCTGAGGCCTCCTGAGACCTGCCATCCCTGAGATTAGGGCTGGTTTCATGCCTGGGAGCCCCTGGTCCTCCTGCCCCCTCTGCAAGCAGCCGAACAGCCCACAAGTGCAGGGAGAAGAGCAGCACGTGGGGGCACAGGGATGTCCCCCGGGGTCCTGCCAGCGGGAAGGGCTGGAGCAGGAAGGCTGGATGCAGCGGGATGTGCTTGGTGACGCCTGGGGAAGCGGGGAAGCAGACCCGGCAGCCTTTCAGGAGAACGGGCATCTTCTGTCCTCACTTGTACCCGTGGATATCCAGGATAGTTGCTTCAGTGAGGCTTTTTCTACAGACTTTGATGGGTTTTCTGGTGAAACCCAGGCTAATTTCACCAAAGCTGTGGGTTTGCCTGGCACCCGCAGCAAGGTAATTAGAAGATTCTGGCACAGCTGTAATTACTGCTTGTTGGATGTAGTGCAGGAGAGGATGCGGCGAGGCATGATCCGGGCTCCTATCACAGCCCCAGGCACAGGGGGGACCTTGGCCACTGCTCAGTGTCCGTGTGCCAGCAGCTACGGCACGGGGACTGCTCCAAGGGGGGATGCAGAAGGTGCCTCTGCCCCAGCACATCGTGCCCACGCAGAGCTGTCTCGGCAGCCCTGCCACAATGCCCCCGTGTGCTGGGCAAACTCTGAATAAAGACGGTCCCTGCCCCAAAGTCCCTGCAATCTGGCGACAGGGTAAACCATTCTTTCTCCTTTTTGTCACGCAGTTTACATTGTTTTCTCCAATGTTTTCCAAGGAGATGACCAAGCCTTCGATTTGCTTCTGCTGCAACGTGCCATGCAGAGGAAGAATCTGTTCCCTTGTTTCCAGCAGCCCAGGGCTTTGCAGCATTACGTGTCATTTCTTATTTACCGTCCTCCCTCGCTTATGACACACGCAGGTAGAGACCTGTTTGTTGTCAGTATGACACCCACATTGGTAAACAAGGCGAGTTTACCCAGCCATCAATCAGGGAGTTATCGATAGCAGGCACAGCCTTCCGACGGCAAGAGCAATCTCCGGGTGGGCGAGAGCTCGGAGCCAGTGCAGGCGATGCTCTGTCATCCAACATCCTTGGGGTCTCCACCTCACCATCAGAGGACGAGGGTCTTGCACCGCTGAAAATCAGCAACCCAAGGTGCGGGCCCTGCAGGGAGAAGGTTACAATCGGGTCTAGGCTCCTAAAGGTTTTATTTTCTTTTATTGCTATATGATGTTTTTTCCTCCCCTGTGGCTCTCTAGCTCCCTGGATCTCCCAGGGTTTTAGCAAGCCGGTGTGAACAAAGCCACAGGACAGGTTTCAGAGTAAACACCGGCTACCACGAGACTCCTGATAAAATTGCAAAAGCTCTGGCCACCCAGCCACACTTGGAGATACGACCTCACTACCCTGGCAGGCCTGGAAAGCAGAAGGCAAATAAAGAAAACCCCAAGAAATTTACTGGGGACAGCCATCATAGCATTGGGGTATGGGTTTTCAGCCAGGCTCGGAATAAGCTGGAGGCCTCACATGGGATTTGTGAATGCTGGCATTGATGGGACTGCTTTTCCATCCCTCCTCCGGCCCCTCAGCCCAAGGCAGGAGAAGCTCAGACGCTTCTGGGTCTCTAGTGAGCCCCAGGTCCGAGGCTGCGGGGAGGGAGAAGGATGAAGAAGACAGTTCCCACATGTCTCTCTGCACCACCATGCCCACAGAGACACGGAGATTGGGTGATTTGGGTTTTTCCGGGGATAAAAGGCGGTTTCGTGTGCTCCGCGTTTAGGAGAAACCCGGCAAAAGAGCAAAGGTCAGGAGAGAAATGCTGGTATTTATTTATACAGGAGAGCTTTGTGAACAACATGTATTTGGGAGCCTTTCGAAACAACATAACTCGCCCTACAGAGCTGCTAAACCAGTTTGGTAGCGACACTCCTGCACACACAGGGGCGGCCGGAGGGACGCTGCGGGAGAGCCTGCGGAAGGGCAGCCGGGAACGCAGCCCTCCACCGCGTACGAGAACTCACCCCAAATCCTGGGAGGGCCCTTCCCTGGGACATCCCCAATCCCCTTTGTAGCCCCGTCTCTGGGTGCTGGTTAACCCAGGCTGAGCGCAGGCCTGACGCTGGGGTGAGGGGCGGGATAAGGTTAGCTCTAGATGGAAACCAAGGGTAAAAAAGCAAAGAGCTGCCCAGTCCTGCCCTTCCCTGTGCCTGGGGAAACCTTGGAGCGTTGCCCCCGGGAGTTTCAGACCCTGGATTTATGGCATCTGCTTTAACAGGGCGGGTAGGTGTTTCTCCATGGGAATCTGTGAGCCTGGGGTGCTCGGCATCCTTGCACCAAACCCTGGCTGTGCTCAGCCCCCAAAATCAGTAGCCACTTTTGAAAAATCGTGGCCGCAAAGTGGAGCAGCCTTTGTGCAGTTGGCGCGGGTCTGAGAGCAGAGCCCAGCCGGGGTCCAGGTGGCAGCGGGGGCCCCCAGCCCCTAACAACCACCTCCCTTCGAATGGAAACTTTCCCTTATTTTATCGCCGTTTTACTGCTCCGACACAGCGCGCAGACGAGCCTGCAGCTGGGCAGAGGGAGGGATGTAAGCGGGAGCCAGGCAAGATGCTGCTACCTTGGCCATGACGATGTTTCTGATGGCTTGGAGGGGAGTCGTTCATTATAAAAATGGCTTTTTCTGAAGGCTCTCACTGCTGGATTGGTGCTGCAGGAGGATGGGACGTGCACCCGTCCTGATGGGTTCGCCTGGAAGCGTTTTGGTGAGCAGGGTTCACCGTGGTGGCTGGACCATGCCGGCATGGTGGCTGCTGTGGTGCCGCCCGGGCATCGGCTCCTGGGCCATCCCCACTCCCTTTGCTGCTGGCCCTGGCTCCTGGGAAGGCAAAACGACACTGGCTGGGGCTCAGGGTGTTTCTGGGCACCGTGTGAGCAAACACAAGCTGGTAACGGCAGCATGGTCAGCGGCCTTTCCTGAGCTGTGTCCATAAAAACTCCAATTTGCCCGCCCCGTCCCATTTTTGGGGGATCCTGCCTGCTGTATGAATGACAAACCCCCCGACATCTCAGCCCCTGCCAAGGCTTCGTAGGAAAAAACTAAATGTAGGCAAAAGCTTCGGCCCAAAGATGGTGAGGCCAACTTGGACGCGCTCCGGCAACGCCGCTTGGGATCGGTAGCTCATTTTTTTCGCACACCCCTGATGGGCAGCTCGACCCCGAACACATCCCGGCCCCGAACACATCCCCCACGGCCGGCGATGAGCAAAACCCCCCGCGGGCAGCCCGTCCCCTGCAGGGTGCAGCACAGTGGCCGCCCCGGTCTCCGTGCCGGGCACAGCGGAGCCCCGCTGCCGGCGAAACGTGGGTAGCACAGACGGGCCCTTGAGCATAAACCGAAGAGAAGACTTTTTGTTCACATGTGTTGGCTCAGCTCAAATAACTCATCGGGGACCCGAGCTGCAGGCTGGAAGGGGAAGAAACTCTCTCCAGATGAAAGGATGTCAGAAAATTGTATTTAGTCAACTGCGTGTGTGTGTTAGAAAGGGGCGGAGGGAGGAAGGGGCCGCGGAGGCTGTTACTGTGACTGACTTTCTGACTTCTTAACTTGTCAGCATATCCTAAAGTTAAAAATGCACATGCACACAGGACTGCAGCCAAAGAGGCTGTCTAGCCGCAAATCCAGATGTGGGGGCCACTGCGCAGCCAGCCAGCCCCGCTCTCCCTGAAACGACTTTCAGACTAAACAATTGTGACTTGGCTGTGAGAGGCAGCGCAATTCCAGATGCTGCTTTCCTTTCACGTTGTTTTAATTGGGCTGGCAGGCGCAAGGGCTCTTTCAGTGAGAGGAAAGCTTCCCCATGGGACCGCAATGTTTTGGCAAAGCTCCCATGCTGCTACCTTAAGAGAGCGAGGGAGGGAAGGAGAGGGAGAGGAGGGAGGTGGTGGTGGGGAGAAAAATTGAGAGCGACTTTCCAAGGTGTTTACTGCTGCGAATGGCTGCCGCTTTGCGTTTTTATCTGCTGAAATTCTCACCTTTTTTTTGGGGGGGGTGTTGGGGTTCGGTTTGTATAACGTCACCCTGGAAGAAAACAAAACACACACAGACACGGGGCTGTGCAGGGGAACCGGGACTCGTCCCGTGTCAGCCCCGAGTGTACCCGGTGGGAGAAGCCGAGAGCCACGGCGGGTTTCCGTGGTGGTCATCCTCACGGCGCTGCCCTGGGGATGCTTCCCTGTCCCTTCCCAGCTGGTGACAGTCACAACAGCCCTGGCACCGAGCTGGATGGAGCCGGCGGGTTTGCCCTTCACCTCACACTGGCAGAGAGGGAAGCGATAAGGGCTGTTAAAATCACTGCAAATCTCCTCCAAAGCGATGTAGGTGCTGACACCCAGACCCTGCTCCAAGGGGGAAAGCCCACGTTTGGGTGGTGAACACCCTTGTTTTGTCCTGCCCTAACTCCCCAGGCTGGCTGGTATAAATGGGTTAAACCAACCCATTTTGGTACCCCCCCATCACCATCCGTGCTGCTCCCCTATTTATCCCCCTTCTGCGGCAGCACACCCAGGGGAGAGGGTTCATCCCCAGGGCTCTGCCCTCGCAGGGTTAAAGCAGCGTGGTCCTTCCTCCATGGGGTGAGACCCCAAATGCTCTTTTAACTGCCTGGAAGCGGTGTGCCGGCCGCCCCGCCGCTGCCAGCGGGTGAGTCAATCGCACAATTTTAGCCTGGGCCGGGCTCCTCTCCCGAAGCCAGGCTGAGCCAAGGGAGGCACAGCCACCACCGGGATGGGATTTTAAGGTGGAGTTTGGAAAAAAAAACCTCGGGAGCCCCACGGGGAGCATGGGAGGTGACAGGGGAGCGTGGAGCCGGAGAACCATCCCCACTGGAACAGCCGCGGTGCTGGGGTAAAGCGGCTGCCGGCAGCACCCGGCCACTTGCAGAACACACAGAGTGGCGGAGATGCAAAAATACGGCTTTGCTATTTCTTTTGGGGGGGGGATGCTAAAATCCCAGGGAATGCTGCTCGGCCATGGGGAAGGGGTTGGCAACTTGGTTCCCTTCAGCGGTGCCACCGGGACGGCTGCCCCGTGGCCGCGCAGCTCCGCTGGCGCTGCCCTCGCCACCTTCCTCCGCCACGTTTGGCTTAAAATCGGGAGGTCTGAATCCCTGCTGGATGCTGCCTTTGAGATTCGGGAAAGGCCGGTCATCGGCCTCCTCCGTCCAGGTCCAGTGCTTCCAGGAGCGACAGGTACTTCCGATTCATGAAATGCGAGGTGAAAAAAAATACGCTTTTGGGGTCGGGGGGCTCTGACAATGCAAACAGAGCGAGGAACTGAAATTGCTGTCCCAAACCCAGCCCGGCTTCTGGGCCAAGTGCGCTGGGAATGTTAAAAAATAATCAGGAAGGTTTTCTAGACAGGAAAAAAAAAAAAGTCCCAAACACATCCTTAGCCTGTGCCCTTACAAGTCCCTCAACTCTTTTTTCCCCCCTTAAATGGGGAGGGAAACAGTGTGTTTTTTTGCTTTGGTTTGTTTGGGGGGGTTGTTTGTTTTGTTTGTTTTAAAACTTCGGCCTCATTAATTTCCAAAAAAAATTTCCCCCCAATAAAAGGAAAACATGGAAAGAAAAACAAACTATTAGAAAAGAGAGAAGGGAGGAAATGTTATTTAAAAGGTTACCAGACCACATCATTTTCCAATGATATTATATACTCCCTGCAGTATCCAAAATATATATGGGCCTTAGGCCAAGAATGTAAAAAAAAAAGGAGAAGAAGAAGAAGAAAAAAAAGAAAAAAAAACACCCAGGGTAGACACAACATCTGGACAGAGGCTGAACAAAACCTCCATTTATCACACTTAATCCTGCAATGAAGCAGTCAACAGTTTACTTCTGTTTTGCTAATTTAGCTGCTTTCATGCTTCCGAGGTGGAAAAGCCAAAGTAAAAGCTTTGAATTAAGCGTCACTTTGTGAAGCTACTTCTCCTTTTTCTCTTTTTCAAAAAACTTTCTTCTCCGTTCTCTTTTTAATCCCGGCCTTTTATTAATTCCACCTTCCCTGCCCCCTCCTGCTTTTTTTTTTTTT
>VYZM01013463.1:13551-77145 GCA_013398915.1 Dromas ardeola | reverse complement strand
AAAAAAAAAAGAAACACAACAGAGAGATGGAAGGATTTGATGATCTGATCTTTTTATGCACGCCCGTGCTTATGATCAAGGATGTATTATTGACTAATAGAGCGTCGTGGGACTGGAATAATGCGCGGGGTTTACTTCGTTTTTCTCTCCATCAGCCACACAGGGATCCAAACACGTTAGAGCTGAACAGTTTAGTGCATCCAGCTGGGATGGAGGGGCTCCTGGGTCCCTTTCCCAGCTCGTGGAGGGGAATTCGTGTGTGGTTACAGAGCACCCAAGAGCCAAACTCTTCCCTCAGCCCTGCGAAGGGCTCAGGGTGGGATCTGGGACCAGTCACCCCAACTCATGCAGTGCTGTTTCCCCAGCAGTCAATGGGGAGGATGGTACCTGTTTCCCAACAGATTGATGTTGAAGTGGAAAGCGTCACCTATAGGTACTGAGATGAGCAAAGACTGGCTTCACAGAATCACAGAACTGCCTGGGTTGGAAGGGACCTTTCAGATCATCGAGTCCAACCATCAACCCAACTCTGACAAAAACCGTCACTAAACATACCTCTAAGCACTACGGCTACCTGTCATTTAAATACCTCCAGGGATGGTGCCTCAACCTGGGCATCCTGTTCCAATGCTTAATAACCCTTTCAGTGTAAAAATTTTGGCACCCTTCAGCTCAGCACAGGGACTTAAGATATTTAGACGTGCTCATGGCTTGCCTTCTCTTGTCCTCTTCATGCTGCCCCTTCCACCCCGCAGGCTTCCACCTTGCCCCTTTGGACCAGCCCACACCATCAAACCGAGCACAAGAGGATGCAGGAAAAAAAAAAAGCCTCCGATGGAGGGAAGTGTTTGGGCTGGAGCCCGTAAAGGGCCGGGCCGATTTCGGCAGGAGCCGCGGAGTCCAGCCGGGCTGCGGCACGGGACGCCCGCCAAGTCGCACATGTGGGATAGATTAGCCACAGTGGCTTAGAGGGGCTTCTCTCGCTGCCACTCACCTATCCGCCCGTGTGGCAGAGGGGATGGCAGAAAGGTTTTCACAGCTGGAATAAATTGCAGGGAGGAGGAGAAGGAGGGGTTTGGGAGAGACAAAAAACAACATTGAACTCAAGATGGAAGAAAGACAGTATTAGCGGAGGTAATGGAGAAAATATGTGTGTGTGTGAGAGAGAGGGTATTTTATTTACAGTCTGTTTGTTTGGTGTTGCCCACACACGGTGAAAGCTGGGCAGTGGCTGGACTCCAAAATCCCAGCAGGCACTTTGGCTTGGAGAGGTAAGGAGAAGTAGAAAGGGAAAAAGAAGGGAAGAGGGAAATGCAGAAATAAGGAGAAAGAGGTGGGATTAGAAAAGGAAACAATCAAGTGGCACTTGTTTGGACAGTGAAGGCATTTAGTAGACGGGGCGATGGATGATGGCTGGGACTGCCTTTGCCTCTGCTCGTGGTGGAGATGGCTGGACAGGGAGATCCCTGGATGTTTCCTCACCCCCTCCGGCAAACCCTTGAGGTTGGTGAGGCCTCCCTCAAGGGATTTCAGTGCAAAACCAGCCCTCTCCATCCTTTCAGAGCTGAGCCAGCCATGGTTCCTGGGCACAGGGTGCCTCACCTGCATCTCCGCCTGGCCTGCGAGCAGAGCCCTACCCCGAGCCCAACACTGTGCTTAACCCCGAGGTGTCCTGCAGCACCACCGGCATTGCCACGGTCATGCACAGCCAATATCCCAACTCTCGGAGCTTGGGTTAGAGGCAGCCAGAGCTGAGCACCAACAAGAAAACCAGATGCAAGCTTTACCCTGCCCAGAACTTCCCTGGATCCAACCATGGCTCCTCCCAACACAGTGAAAGTCGCTCCTTCCCAAGCCCTCTCCATCTGCTTCCCATTGATGGTGGCACAAGCTTTCAATTGCTGGTCATTAGTCAGCTTTGCCCAGCCGTCCCCTCCAAACCCGTCATGCTTCAGAAGGAAGAGCCGCCCGAGGGCTGCACCTCCCACCAGGACCCTTGACATCAGCCTTGGGCCGAGGGAGAGGGAGAGGAGGAGGGGAAGGAGATGACAGTGACATTGCCACCCAAGGAGCCCCAGCAGCCATCACTGACCCCTCTGCACATCCCTGGGGAGGGATAAGAAAACCCAGAACTCCCCAGTGAAAGGTTTTATTCTTCACCCTCTCCCCCCGCCCCATCTCATGAAATATTGGAATTAATATAATAACACACCTTAATAATATTATCCCTTGTCGAGTCCATAAAAGTCCCCTCTTGCATTACGGCATTTGAGAGACTATTAAGTTTTAAGGCCACGAGACCTCCGTGAAGGAGAGAAGTCATTTCCATTTTTTTCTTTCTTTCGAGGGCGCTGGGGTTTATGGGGTAGTCAGCAACCGGGATTGACGAGGCTTCTGCACGACAGCAGGTGGGCCACCACGCTCACCAGGGAGGGCAGGACCCAGGGCAGTGGTGACGGGGGTCCCGGTGCGTCCCCAAGGATGCAGCTATCGATGATATGGGCTTGGAGTGGCTAATGCAATTATTTTGCTCTTGGTTCTTCCCAAATCTTAGGTTTTCTCACAGAGACAGGTGTTTAGGAGAAGATTGCTTTGACATACAATGGTATGAGGATGTGGGATGAAACAATGGCTTGAGATCCTTGTGTGCAGTTCCACCCCTCTACACATCTGAGCATGCAAATATCCCAGCTGAGTGCAGAGTAACCAGATAAATTAAGCACCCTTTGCTGCAGAGCAGACCTTTTTGTTATTTATTCTGTGTATCTCCAGCAGTATGGTAGAAAAATGTTAAATATTTTCATTTCTATCCCATAGGAAAATAATCTGCCTGTCCTGTCTGCTTGTGCTGGTTCTGACCCCGTGTGAGAGCAGAAATAATGCCCTGGTCACACGAAGAGTCCTGCACGGACTGGGCAAAGTGACCTGGTCCTCAGGAAGGCTTGGTGTACACATAAAGATTGCAGAGATGGGCAGAGCTGGAGACTGCTTGGTTTTTTCCAAAACTCAGTCCAGAAGTGAGCACAACTCTGTCCAGAAGTGATCTGAGCATTCATTCCCCCAAATCCAAAGCTCTAGGCATTTTGAATATGGTCAGGTCACTGCTGCTGGCGCGGACTGGGGGTTATTTGGCTCGAATCACTTACTGCTCAGCAACAAGACACAGAGCTAAGCATGACAGAGTCCTGGTTCCTGGGGCTATTCCCAGGCAGGTACTTTGGCATCTGCACGGCCTCGCTGACGAGTGGATACCTCTGTTTGTGCAGCCCAGAATTGCATTTGGCTTAGATTTAGCAAAGCACTTTGTCTCAAGTGCTTCGCTAAGCAGGGATGGACTTCACCCCGCGCTCTGAGTTAAGCAGGTGCTTATGCGCTTTGGAGGCGCAGAAACCACCGCGGCTACAGAGCGAACACAGGCACCCGCTGCTGAGTTTTCCCAAAGGCAAGATGGTGTCCTCTGGCCTGCTCCAGGACACAAGCCGCCGTCCGGGAAGGCTGGCGGTGGCTGCAGCTCCCAGCGTGGCTGTGCTTGCCCTGGCGTGCCACTGCCGGAGAGGGGGACAAAACACAGCAGTGCTTGAAGTCAACGCTCCCTCTCTGGGACAGGTCTCGGAAAAATGCAGCGAGGGTGGAAAATTCAACATTTTCCATGGAAATGGGTGCACCCATACACCCAGCGCAGCCCCTTCTTCTGAGAGCAAGCGGGCAAAATACAGGGGGGGCTGTCGCTCGCTGTCCTTCCCCTTTCATTTCTGCTCACCCTCATTTGAGAGTAAAACACCACCAGGATTCAAATGTAAAGACCTGATCCCGCTCTCGCGGAGAGCAGTGCAGAAGCTGTCGGTGACAGCGGTGGTGACACAAAGCTGGCTTGTGTGAGCTGGGGTAGCACCGGTTGAGCAGGAGGCACTCAGACCATGCGTGCCAGGAGAGAAAGGGTTTTGCAGAGCTTATGGTTAATAATGCGCTAGTGCTTGGGGGTTTCCTTCACAATTTTTATGTGCTGTATAAGAACTTCAGGGATTGTCCCCAAAGAGAAGCAGGGGGTCGCAGCCCAAACCTGATGGCACGGTGGGAAGACAGGAGGACCTTCACTGAAAGGCAAAGCAGATAAAAAGCAAAGTGAAAGGCACACAGCAGTAATAACAGTCCCTCAGTGAAAAAAAGAGCACCAAAGCGAATGATGAAAGGAAAGGAGAATGTAAAAATTTCATCCCTTTTAGCAGGAGTACCATAGTGATTTTAAGCAGCTGGTTAGATTCAGAGAACTATTTACCCCTGATTTCTGCCTCTGCTGAAGGCAGCGGAGTTGTTTGCAATTTACCCCCAAGTTAAGGAGCTCTGATTTGCAGTATTTAACCTGCCCTTCCCTGGGTTGTTCCCCCAGCCCGCGCCATGCGGGGAGTTCAGCATCGGCATCGGGATCTCAGAGTTTCAGTTTCCTCTGTTTGCTGTGTTGCCAAAGAAGGGGCTCATGAGAAATGCGTATTTTTTTTCTTAAGGCATAATTTCACAAAGATACGGCGTTACAGAAAAACCTCCACCTTCACTAAAAAACAAATAAAACATCCTTCTGATTGCCAAGAAGAGTTTGGAAATATGACCACTGCAAGCTCAAAAAACCAGAAGGCCAATTAGAAAAAAAACCCTTTCACATTTATTATCACGTAAAATCTCATGCTCTTTAGGGCAATCTCATGATTATGAAGGGGTCAGGGGAACTGATTTATGATTAGAGAGCTCTTGGCATTGGCAATATTGTATATGTTTTAATTTTGAACCTTAATAATCCATCCAATATGCAGCACTTGATCATGACACTCATTTCTCACATATAATTTTCCAAGACTCTACACATCCACCTTCACCTCCTCTCTAACGTATACACCCGCCTGCGCCGCACCGCGTAGCTGTTAAACCTGTTCCCTGCGCCAAAGTCAAAGGCGATCCAACTTTTCCCTTTCGAACCAAACCTTCCCCAAAAAAGCCCAGCGTTCGCAGTGCCGCTGCCGTGCCACACAGCGTTCCCTTCCCCTTTCACGGACACTTTCTGCAGCAGCGCTAAAGCAGCCGGTGCTCTCGCTGAGTGGACGCTTCTACGTAGGTGAAGGGAAAACTAGGCATTTCTCTGGATTTTTTGTCAATTCTTCTCCTGAAAGGGAAAAAGAAATCCTGACCTTGTTTTCTAAAATCTTAGATTTGTGAAGATACATTGCTTTTGCTCATTGGTTTGATCGCATGCTGCCTTGTGCCTTGCACAGAAGCATCAAATGCCAGGCACTGCCGAGACAGCGTGGTGGGCCACAGTGTCCTGACATCAATCAGATTACAACCTGTGTCCATTGGGGTGAAAAAAGGGGAAATTGGGGCTGGTGGATTAATACCGGGCTGAGGAAGAGACCCCGCTGCCCTGGAAACCTTGATCGGTGAGGACACATGAGGCTGAGGGCATAGAGCTGGGCAGAGGCAGCTCGAGGTCTGTCCTGCCCTGATTTAACAGGATTCCCTTTCAAACCAACCCAAGCTGCGACTTCCCTGCCCAGGATGCCCTCCTCGTCTCCGCGGCCGTCTCCTCTCCCTTTTTCTCCCATTCGAGGTGTTTATTTAATTGTTTTCCCTACTCCTCGGTGGCAGTGCTTCCCTGCCATTAAACCCTGCCATCCGCGTTCTGACTGTGTAATTTAAAGCTATAGTTAAATTATGACTTCTCTGAACCTGTTGTGGCACTGACGCATAACCCTAATTAAATGATCACATCCATTCTAAAGCCAGTCTTTTCTCCCCTCAAACGTTAATTACAACATAAGAGGCTTTAATGGCTCGCCTCACCTCCAGCTCCTCGAAAGAAAGGTCATGCGATTAATTTTCGTCATTAATCTTTTCCCAATGTGGACATTGTGCTGTCACTGGAGCCTATTAAACCCCCTTTGTCCCCCTCCCCTTCTTCTCCCTTCTCCCCCCTCCATTCCTCCCCCCATCCCTAAGTGAATGAGAGAACAAAAATATTTAAGCTCCACTTTAGCTCTGGTGCTTTCTCGGGGTGAGCGGGGCTTGGGACGGCGGCGGTGGAAGACGTTCTGGGAGATGTCCCATGTCCCACCATCGACCTGAGAGCGGGCTGAGGGTGGGGACGCTGCTCTGCTGCTCAGGGGACAATTTGGGGGAGGTGGGGACCTTCTTGAGAGCTGCACAGGGCCCTGGGGTGGCAACACGAGGGCATGGCCACCTCCTTGGTGGTGGAGGCTACCGAGGCTTTGGTGGGGGCAACTGCTGGACAGATGTCTGGCTAGCAAAAGGCAGAGGGTTTGAGGCAGGAGGGCAAGGGTGCACAGGGCAGCAGGAGGGATGCAAAGAGGCTGCAGAGCCCGTCCGTGCCTGCCCAGGGTGGGCAAGGTGCCGGGAGTGGAGCCCAGCGCCACAGGAAAGTCTCCCTGGTGCCCGGCAGCTGCCGCAGCCTCCGCTGGTGGTGGGGCCCGTTTCGAGACCCTTTTTCTTTTTTTTTTCCAAAGGAAATGGGCGTTTTTCTAAACTCCACAAAATCAGCTTCGGTGACTTAATCCCCTGAACCTCGGAGCAGGTCTTATTTCAACCTGCACCAGGCAGGTCTTGTTCCTTGGAAGATGGGCGGGAGGGGAGCAGAGCACACGTTTAGCTAATTTGCCGTATTGTTTCAGCTGAAACGAAGGTCTGAATAATTCCCTTTTATGCAGGGTGACGTAATCGGGGAACAAGTTGCTGCACGGTGGGGGCTGGCAGCGCGCACGGCACCGTTTGAAATGGCTGCTTTAGGCAAAAAACGCCCCGGGATCAGTCGCGCAGCCGAGTCCAAACAGAGCCGTGTCCCCGGACTCGTAGCGTGCCCCAGTTTGGAGGGGCTGAGAGCGCTCCTGAAGGGTATGACCCACTTCCCAGTCCTCCCTCCAGCTCGCTGACATCCTTTCTTCCTATTCCCAAGGACGACGACTCATGGGGGAAAATCCTGGAGTATTTTAATAAAGAGGAGACAGATGGTAGTCACCTCGCTGGGTAAATATGTTAGTGGGAAGTGGTCCAATACCGCGGTGATGAAAATAGAAGAGAAGAGAGACGAGATGATCCTATTTTGACCAGGATCCTTCCTTCAACGCACACTGCTAACCGTCTCTTTCGCACCCTCAAGGGTCTCTCTGGATTTAGACATCTACTGGCACACGTGCTGGATTCAAATCCCTCTCCCAGTAAAGGGCAGGGTGCTCAAAACCCTGCACCTCTCCGGCAGGTTTCGAGGGTTTGCTGGTGGCTAATCCCTGTCTCTTGCTCCAGGCCTGGGATGAGAAAAGCAGGGAAACCTGGACGTGCTTTTGCCAGAGGATTTGTTGGTACCAAGGGCAGGGCAAACAGCTCAGGATGGGGCTGACAAAATCCATCCGAATTTGGGAATTTGAGCAGGCACTCCTTGTGAGCGCCGAGGCTGGGTGCCGAGCCCGGCTGGGGTTTCTGCGGGTTGCAGCCACACAAATAGAAATCTCTGGTCTTTGTGGAGCCCTTTGGGCTCCTTCCCATGGGCATTAGGGATGGCGAAATTCCCAGAAACGGGTGGTGAATAGTCTGGGGAATGAGCAGACACAGCAATACTCCTCCCTGGGATGGGAGCCCTGCCCCGTGCAAGCCCTTGTGAGATGGGGGGAGCCGAGCAAGGGGACCTCAGTGCCTCCCACATAGTGAATTCAGCTGGTAAATACCTGATGTTGTGGGAGGGAGTTTAGTGTGTGGCTCCGGGGCTAAAATTAGCTCCAGGAACGCCAGAGGATCCTTTCCACTGAAACAAGCCCGGAAAGTGCCGATGGGCAAATGAGGAGAAATCAGGAAAGCGTCTGGGGGTATGGCCTGGGGCTTTGCCGAGGTCTCTGCACAGCCTAGGATGGACGACGGAGTTACAGGGAAAAGAGAGGATGGCAAGCGTCAAAGCAGCACCCCAAGCCAGGCTAAACTCCAATTCTGCTGAGATCAACAGACCTGGGCTGATTTGGGCCCTTCTCACCTTGAATGATGCTAAACCACTTGATAAGAGAACAGTAGCCAAAATATGATCTCTGCGCCAGCCTCAGACACTATAATAACAATTAATACATTTCTGACTACCACTTTATCATTAGAAAATAAACAGCCGATGGATAAAAGCCTTCCCATAGACTCCTGTGCACTGGAGCACAGGAACATTGCAGTGTGTGTCCATGCACCGGCGTTAAATTTCAGACCCATTACAGAATATACCTGTGGTCTCCATATAAAGAGGTTAAAAAAGGAATTTTTAGCCCAGGGCTACTTTTTGGTTGCATTTCTCTCATGTGAGCGAGACAGGGAGGGAAAGGGCAGCTGGAGATGTGTCAGCAAGCACAAGCCCTCTTTTCAAGACACACCGCAGTCACGGACATGGCCAGTTAGTTGGTGGCCTGTGGACTGGTGTTGGTCCAAAGGCTGGACCTGAACTGGGTGACGTGGCTGCGATTTAGCTTGGCGAGCGCTCGCTCCATAAATACAGGTGGAGGCAGCTCCGGGCTCGGGAAAGGCTGGGCGATTTCTGGCGTGTTCGAGGGAAGTCTTTTTGGTCTCTGATGTAGGCGCGTTTCTTTTCCCCCTTAACCAGCCAGCAAGGGGAAAAGCAAAATCCCTCAAAAATTATTTGAGCCGGCAGATTTTTTTTCAGGAAATTAACAACTGAGTCGCTGTCAAGAGTTGGGATAAATTTCTTCACGGCTGGGCAAAATTAGCCAGCTGAACCAAAGCGAGATATAACCACAACAGGGTACTATTCCGGTTAGTAACAATAGTAGCAACAGCACAGAGATGCTACATTGGCCCCAGGGCTCTCTGTGCCAGCGACAAAGGCAGAAATCGCTGCTCCCCCCAATCTTTACGTTGCAAAATGACAGCCTGGAGACTTGTGTCCCTCTTTTTCTGCAGAGATAGGTTTGCCACTATAAAATCCACATCAGGATTTCTGACACCCCAGGTGCTGAGGGGGTCTGGTACTTGCAGCTCAGATGATCATAATGGTTCTTCCCGGCTTTAAAAGCCAGCGACTAGGAAAATTCAGCTCTGAAGTCGGGTCTGGTTTCCAGCCCCTCGGAGGCAGCGGTGCAGAACCCGACCCGGCTCCACTGGGCGCAATGGGTCCCACCAGCAGGTCTGAGTCTCCCTGGGCATTAAGGAGCAATGACATATTTGGGCTCATCTTTAAACATTAACGAAAGTTTGGGGACAAAGGCAGGCAGCAGGGCGACCTGATTTTTATTTCATTTTCTAGCCAAATAACCCCTTGACCCAAAACGTGGGCAGCAGCTGGCAGCGGAGCAGCACACTTCAAGGCACACCGGAATAAAAGAAAGCTGCGGGGATGGAGACCCCGGTTGGCAGCGGATACTGGCCACGGCTCCTGCCAAACACCGTCGCACCGGAGACGATGGCAAAACCCCTCTCGCTTCACACTGCCGGCTGCCAGGAGCCTGCCCCGGCTCGGACACCCTGCTTTTTTTTTTTCTCTTTGTCCCAAGGACATTGCGGACATCACGTCCGCAGTGCTCTGTGTAGCAGGATAATAATAATTAATAACCATTAGCAACAATAAGGATAATACCAGCGCCAGGCCGGACTGACTGTGCAGAAGAGACACTTTTTTTTTTTCACTTTAATGAAAACAATGATTTGACTTTGAAGAAAGTGACTTTTTTTTTTTTAAGTGAAAGCTGAATCCGCTCCCCTGCCCCCCCACACACTCCTTCTTCGCCCCCTCCCTCCTTTTTTTTTTTTAACTCTCCTTTTTTCTTTTTCTTTTAATACTCTGCGTTCTATCATGCAAATCCCCTTTCAAATTATGAGAGTATTAGAGCCATCAGCGGTAATGTCACCGCCACAAAATGAGAGCAGGGACTTAAGCACCTAACGAACAATGAAATGTGCGAGCCCTGGGACAGGACAATTAAGAACTGGGCTTAGCCAGCCAGGGAAATTTATTGCTATCAAATCCATATTTCTATTTTCCCCCTGAACAGTAACCTATTTGAATATGATTAAAGGGTTTCATTAGAGCCGAGAGAAAGGCCCGTGTCCCGCCGTTCCCTGTGAGCTCACAAACACGCGCTCTGCAGCCCGCGCTTTGGGGAGGACGAGGACGGGGAAGGAGGGGAGGAAGGAGGGGAGACACGCGTGGGACGGATGTCCGGGGTCACCGCTCCGGAGAGGGACGAGGGTGCTCACCAGGAGCTGGACCGCTGGCACGGGCATTTGAGAGAGCAGCAGTGGCCAGAGATTGCTCTTGCTGTGCCGCTGGCAGCGCCAAAGGTGCTGGAGCGCTGAAGGGAGCAGAGGTGGCAGGAGCCGGGGTGCCGGGAAAGAGGGAGACGAGACAGGAGCCCTGGGGCAGGCCGGAGCCGGCACCCGCTGCCCACTGGAGGGGCCCAGCATCACGGGGTGCTGCTGGATAACGGATACATCAGGGGGTTTGGTGGGAGCTGGCAGGGTGACCCCGCATCCCCACTCGGTGCATCCTCAGTTGTATGCACTGAGCTGTGACCGTTCTCGTGGGGATGTCATGCCACCATCAGCTGGGTGACTCGGGGACTAGGCGCAGCGCAGACAGGGGGACAGGGTGTGCAGATGGACACCCCCTCCTCCCTTCCCCACACACAGGGTGTCTGAACAGTCATTCGGGAGGTGAAGGAGAAGAGAAGGTGTTTTGGCCAGACATGAACGAGCATCGAGGAATACCTGAAACCCCAGACTGTTTTACAGTTGTTTCTCTGTCCCTCAAAGGAGCGTGTCTGTGTCCTGGGCAAACCCGTATCACTGTGCAAAACCCTAACTGTACAATCATAAGAGCTCTACGGTCCAAATCACCTGTTCTGCTTATTAGCTGGAGCCCACTGTTATCAGCACTGGAGTTTTTCCATCACTTCAGAGCTTTAACACCTCTAATGTTCACTATTTTTGCCATGAGAGAAGTTTAATCCCCTGCTATACTATTTATGTACTCACTATTCCCACGCAACAGTGTATTTGTCGCAAGAGCCAAGTCCCAGTTCACTCGATCTTTTTTCAGCTGAACAATATCTTCTGGCATTTGCAAGCTCGATTGAGCCCTTCATTTCTCGCACCTCAGTTTTTGGTCTTGCTGCAGAGACCAGGTCACCGGAGCGAACACAGGAGCTGGGATGGACAGGATGAGACAGAGGGAGCAAAGGGGAAGGTGTATTGGTTTCTTCAGCTGAGCAGATTTGGGGAAATAAAGTACAAAACTTCTGGACAGAAAGGAAAGAAAGAGAATAGGTCTGTCCCCTTGTGTACCAGCTTCAATCATTCAATACGTGTGCTCTTTGCCATTGATATTTTGCTTGTAATTAGTCCAGAAAGCCACAACAATACAAGGATCATGATACTATTTTGTTGTTGTTATTTCTGGAAGAGTTTGCCCATAAGAGCTCATTTCCCACCTTTCCAAGGCATTTTAGCCCCAAGTCACTGTTTTGCCAAGGCACCCTGAAATCCCCGGCTGCCTCCTTCCCCGGTGCCTGGAGAACTGTCAATTTAACACACAGGTATTTAATTCCAGGCTATTGAGTGATCTGAATTGCCAGCATCACTTTCCATCTGTTTATATCATGTGCTTTTAAAAGAACAGAGAGGATTTGAACTCAGATTTGAATTTCTCTCTCTGTGTCTCTCTTTTGAGCAAATATGGATTAATTTCTCCTTGGTATTTCTCACCCAACCCTTCCCTGCACGTGCAAATCCCAGTGGGTGTTGGAGCCGGGGCTGGCACGGAGCAGATGACCCCACTCCCTTCCTTTGGATGTCCCGGGGAAGCCCCGATGGAAGCATGGGGCTGAGTATGACAAGCAGGGACATTGTCCCCTGTGTTTTCATCTGGTCTGGCCTCCGGGAGGACAATCCTGCCCTAAAAAAGGTGCAGATGTGCTGCTGTCACAGGGTCCCTCTCCTCTGACCCGGGCGCTGGAGGTGCCGCAAGGTTGGAAACTGCAGGAAGATGCTGATCTCTGGAACGGGAGGTGGCTGCATGTCACGCTGGGTGACAGCGGGGGACATGGCAGACACCCGGACAGATCCGGGCTGCACGGCTTCTGGGGGGCTCTTGCATTTACTGTGGGATTGTTGTGAATAACCACTGATTTGGGAAAACACCAATATTCAGGGAAGCGTTTAAGCATGCAGTTAAGTCCCATTAGAGTCAATGGGACTTACGGACATGCTTAAGTTAAGCATGCATTTAAACACTTTCCTGAATGGATGCCAATAATAATAATTAGTGCATCTCCTGGCAATTACAGAACCATAAGTTTTAAGGCCAGGGAGAAACCTGCTGCCTCTCTGCTGTGACCTCCTGTGTTGCGCAGCCCAGAGGGTGCAGCCCAGGATTTCCAACACGGGGCCCAACGTGAAACACACGTCCACGGCCCATGGCAGCGCACGGGTCCTTCCTCCCGCATCCGCGCCTCCCGGTCCCGACACCTCGCCTGCCCTTGCCAGAGAAGCATGCTCCTCTTTAATTATAGCTCCATAACGAGCTCGCCCTGTGCCGTGCCGGCTCTCCCTGACGGGTGCCGGGCAAGCGGGGAGGGCTGGCAGAGCCTGCTGACCCCCCGGGACCCTCCACCGATGGAGCCGGCGTGCGCGGCAGCTTTGTTCCTTCGGCAGGTCGTCCTGCGCCGGGGCCCTCCTACTGCTGCCTCCCCTGCCCACCCCCACCCCGGCGAGGCATCACAGCTCCTAACGAAACGGAACTGCTGCCAGATGAAATATATTACTATTAAATACTTAATTCTTCTAGTGAGCGGAGAGCAGCCAGTATGAATACGATTATTAAAGAAAATTACTTTGGCTGATCAGATATTTCTGCATACTAATTTCTGACCCTTCTTTCCTCTCTGCTTGCTTCTCATCCCTTAGAGACCAGGACAGATAAAATTCCATCACAAATAGCTGATTACTGGGGCTTGCATTAAAATCAAATTTTTTTTCCTCTCGGCGCTAATGTCCTTGCCTAAAGTAGAGGCAGCAGCTGTCAAAAAAAAAAAAAAAAACCTAGAAATTGGTCTAGATCTGAATATCCCTGAACTTTGAGGCTGCTGGTGTTATCATCTGGATCCAAATGTTGAAGCTGTCTCTCCGACCAGCCGGGCTGGCGGGTTTCGAGCGGCAGGGCGGGCAGGAGGGATGCCCGCAGCGTGGGGGCAGTGATGCTGCGGGGGCGGCAGGAGGCTCAGCTCCCCACAGCCCTCACCCCTGCCCTCCTCCTGCTCCAGCCCTACTCGTGGGGTTGCTTCCCAGCCTCCTTCAGCCAATGTTATCCCGTCTCCAGTGAAGAAGGTGGATGCTAATCCATGCTGATAGAAGCGGGTGGATTGAACGGGGCAGGCAATGGGATGAGCACAGCCTTGACACTCAATGGGGGGTTCAGACCCACGTGGCATCACCCCTGTTCCTTGCTCTCCCATACAGCCATTTCCACAGACAGACAGATGTAGGACCTACACAAATACTCTCTCTCCCCATTGAGCCCAACCAACTTCCTTCAAGTTTCTGCATCTCCCACCCATCACCCAGGCCCCGGCCAACCTGTCACAGCACAAGGATGCCACTAAAAATAATTCGCTCCTGTCTCATCCCTTCCCCACCATCATCACCACCACCACCCCCCGCTACCGTACCCAACCTGGAAGCCTCCAATTTACCTGCTTTTAAATAAAGACACTTGTAAAGGTGTCATGGTGCTGAAGCCCTAATTACAGCCTGAGCATGTTAATTCCTGGCTCCAGCTCTGCAAGCGCTTGTCGCAATGGGGGATCCTGTCTGCCCTCGTCCTCTCCCCCTGCCTCGGGGAAGCGCATGTGGGAGTGGGAAAGGATCGGGCGCCTGCGTGAGCGAGGGCAATGGGGGAATTCAAAGCTCAACTTGTCAATCTCCAGAGCTTTCTGGAAAAGGGTTCCTTTGGGAGGTGAAGCCCATGAGGTTTGAGTTTCATGTCTGACCCTGCTGGACTCGCTACCAGGGATGTGCCCCCGCGCTGGGGAAGGCAAAAGGGAAAATCTCTTTGCAAAAGTGGTGTGTTGTCCTTTGCTTCCCAGCTGCCCTAAAGCAAGGCGTGGGGCTGTGCCCGGTGGCCCTGGCTTCGGGCACCATCTGGGAGCCCCCGGTCTGCCATGCACAGCAGGCTGGCGCTGCGGCGGCCCAGGGATGTGTGTGCACAAGGACGAGGAATGTTTGTTTTTCCTTATTGACTTTCTCCGAATAAACGCAGGGCGGGCAGAAAGGGGCTCCGGCGGCAGCTGTTTACCAAGTGTTTGTGATAAAAAGCCTTCTCCATAGGAACAGGTAGCAACAGGACTGTCCCCAGGAAGCGCCGAGAGGGGCCTCCGCAGCCTGCCATTTAGTGCAAAGGAGAAAATATATTTTATACATGGCTCTGGGTGCAGCCAGGCATGGGGTTGAAGCTCAGGGGGTGCAGCTGAGTCAGGTACGTGGGCTGAATTTTGCTGGGGACAACTGATGCTCAGAGGAGCTGTGCCCAGAAAGAGGGAGCCCTGCCTGGACCCAGCCTCGTGTGTTGCTGCGTTGAGGGGCTTCTCCCCTTTTGCATGTTTTCCCCCTCTAGCCTCACACACATGCGATGAGCTCTCCTCTAAGGGGCTTCCCCCAGGTGAAGGGATCGGTCCCAAAGCACAAATTCCTATTTACTTCAGCCTAAAGGAAGAGGAAAGGAGTGGCCCTGGGGTTACTGCTGGGGTTTTGCGCGATATCACAGCAGCAGAGGTTGCTCCTCGTCCTGGAAGCAACAGGCTTCAAGCTGGGACTCGGCACACGCGGGAAGCGATGCCCCTTCTTCTGCTCCCAAACATGTCCCAGCTGCACCCTGTCCTGGAAAATGGGGATGGGTGGCTCACAAATGCAGTTTTCCTCTCCCACCCCTCCTGACCCCTGGCCATGGTGTGTGCCAGCTCCCGTTGGCCTCGGCAGGGCACCCAGCCCGGCTCCCTTCCATCTCAGCAGGGCACCCAGCCCAGCCCCCTCCATCATCTCAGCAGGGCACCCAGCCCCGGGTCCCCTTGGCCTCGGCAGGGCACCCAGCCCGGCTCCCTTCCATCTCAGCAGGGCACCCAGCCCAGCCCCCTCCATCATCTCAGCAGGGCACCCAGCCCCGGGTCCCCTTGGCCTCGGCAGGGCACCCAGCCCCAGCTCCCCTCCATCGTGGCAGAGCACCCGGCGCGTGACCTGGCTCTCTGGGATTTGTGCAGTCCCGTGAGCAGGAACATTGGGTTGAGAGAGTTCAGCAGCGGGCGGTTTCATGTTGCATTAAACGCGGCTGGTTTTGCGAGGCAGGATTTGGACTTTGGTGGGGCAGGCAGAGGGCTGGCGCTTTGCTGTAACCGAAAGCTGATTTTACAGGGAACAAGGTGCTGTGACCGGGTATCAGCACACGAATCCTAACAGCTCAGCTGGCCGACAGCGCAAGAGGTTGGGGAAAGCTGATCCAGACAGTGCTGTTGCAAAATTAGCCCTGTCGCTAACAACCCAGCAGGACTGCTTTTGCCTTCCTTGGATGCAGACACATCCATCCTCCTCCAAGGATCCTGCTCAGCGTGGGCGAGCAGAGGCTGGCGGGAGCATCGCGCCGCATTGGCAAGCCCCAAGCCCCAGCTTAGCACTGCCCAGACCTAAAAATCACTCAGCAGCAACATGCTGGCTAATCTTCCCGTCACAGAAACTTCATCTACAGCAATTACAGATGTACCTAAAGTCCGACAGGTGAGATTTAGGATGCCTGATGGTGTTGCTATTATTTACAGATGCTGGCTATGGTTTGGCTATCCATGTGTTGATTCAGTTTCTTTTTCCATTTTGCTGAACCTTCATCCTCAAAAACTCCTGAGCATGCACCGGTGTAAAAAAGTACTGCCTTTTATTGCTGTTGCGATAAGAGATACAGAGAGTTGGGTTTCCAGCCTTCTGCTTCTAAACCAGTCAATATTTTATCTATTATTTCCTCTATTAGCTACTATACATAGGAATGTCGTTGTAACACCAGCCCTATGCTTGTTTTGGTGAGTTAGCAGCAAAGAGGGATGGTGGAAGAATCATGAAAGGGTGGGCAGGAGAGTGGGGAAAGAAATTGGGATATGAAAAAAAAGTGGGTATCGGAGGAGAAGAAAATAGTCTGGTTCTCTGAGGCAGCACTGGGATCTCTTTGCCTTGCCTGGGTTGGGTCCTACGATAAAGGTAGAAGGACGCAAAGGGGAACAAATACTTAAATGATCAGGGAGAAGGGATAGGAAGAGAGATGAAGATAGGAGATGACATATGGAAAATACTGGCATCACTCACGAAAAGACAACAAATTTTGGCAGCCTATGGACAGGGCACTTGGAGGACGCGGAGAAGCCTCAGGAGGAAATAATCCTGACCTGGGGAATTTGTTCCAGCCCTTGGGGCTCTTTGCCACAAGGTCTCAAGAGCTTGGCAGGATTAAAACATAGTTTGGACATCTATGTGGATAATAAGAATGTCCAATGTGGTGGAAATTAGTCAAGAGGCTGGAAAGATGCTAATCCCCCCTCTTTCAAGACATTTGAACTCTCAGGCCTCTCAGCCTTGATTCATGCCCCACAGTGTTGTGTTCTGGAGACACGCGTGGCACCGAGCACCCTGTCATCCTGGTGGGAAGGGGAAGCAGCTCTCGCTTCACCCAACCTGGGGACCTGATTTTACCCCAAGGCCTGGAACATAAACTTCAACACTGAAAAGGGGATATTTTATGATCTGGGAATATTGTATCTGCATCTCTTTAGAATTTTCCCCCTCATGCACACCCTTCCCTACCCCTGCGACAACTAGCAGCATTTCTGCCATTAACTCTTTGCAGCTGGCCTGGCTGCAGCCGGAGGGACGGAGCTTGTCCCACCTGGCACCCATCTCACCACATTTAATTATTCTCCTTCCCATCACACCACTCATCTGCCACTCGCCTTTCACTGGCTGCAGCGGCAGATTCACCCGAACCCAGAAATGTAGCTTTGCGTTTGACAGACGTCAGTCCCTCCTGACACCGCGGGCTCCCACCCGAACTTGAATTTGTCTAAACTGATCCCTTGTCATTCATTTATTCCCTGTTTGCATCAGGCTGAAATGAAGACCTAACCTGGAGAAAAAGGTTTCCAGAGGATGCAATGCTTTTCTTTCTCTGTGCTGTAAGGGGAAAAGGTGGATTCCCAAACTCTTCTCTTCAGCAGCTAAATCCAGCTGGGAAATGCTATTTTTTTGTGCTTGGGGGAAAAAAAGAAGACTAAAATAATAATAGAAAATTTACTCTCATTTTTATGTGGTTTTGAGTGCACAAACATGAGAAACAGTCCTTGCCGAAAAAGATATTTTGTCAGCTAGGAACGGAGACAGGGTTTATGTGTATTTTTTTGACAAACTGATGAAAACCTGGAGATTTCCCTTTTTGTTCTGACAGAAACTCCCACTAAACCTAAAAGTCCCTTCCCACCGAGGGTGGAAGAGAGAAGAGGAGGAACAAAACCACATCACCGGGAAGAGGAGTTTGATGCCCAGCGGCGCAGTTGGGATGAGCCCTGTGGCTGCGGCCGCCGTGGGGCCGTTAGCCCAAGGCTGATGTGACCACGGCGGAGATGTGTCCCAGGGCCCCTTCCCCGCGCCTCCCGCCGACGGAGGTTCCGTCACCTGCTTCCCTGCCAGGGAGCAAGACTGTTAACTTCTGCTGCCACGGGCACCGAGCAGCCTCTCCCCGTCTTTGATAACTCATGGCAGCAACACTTGCACAAATCTTTAATTGTTTAGTTTAAAGAATTGTGTTTTGACCGCAAGGGGATTTTGGCTGGAGCTCAAGAACTGATAATGATATTTTGCTGCCAAGACGTCTTCTTGGCTCTGCCTGTGTTAATGTTCACTTACAAGAAGCTCCAATTAACTGCATCAGCCCTCATAGAGCGAGAGCAAGTGAGAGTGGGAGAGAGAGATTATGTCTTTTCGTGAAAGAAAGAAAGGGAGAAAGAAAGAAAGAAAGAGAAAAAAGAAAGAGAAAGAAAGAGAGAAAAGCAAACCAAAACAATCAACACAGCACTTGGCCTATGGCAGGAGATGACTTCCAAGATGTTGGTTCATGGAGTCCCAGCTCCTGCCAAGGGCTTCGTCTCCCTTTGCAAGGCCGTTGCAATGCAAAGAACAACCCCTGGCAAGCTGGCCCCAGTGAGGACGAGGGCAGTGGGGGGCTGCACGGTGCTGCCCCTTGGGAGCGCCCTGGGAGTCGGGGGGTGTCCGACCAGGTGGGTGCCTATTGACCCCTTCCCATCCCCACTTTTTGTGGGTGACAGACGCAAGGAGGTAAAACTGAGGTGTGCTGGGACTGTTCCTCACTGCTCCCTCCAGCTTGGACTGGGATGATCCACAGGGCACCACGGAGCCATGATTTATCCCCCAGGGCAGACACGCAGGTTCAACTTTGCCCACTTCTTTCTCAACTCCGGCACGGGAAGACAAATGGCTGGGGAAATGCACGCTTTCGGGCTGCCACGTCTGAGCGGAGACCAAACAAACAAGGTGCAGCGGAGCTACGTGGCAGGAGGTTTACAGAGAGCACCTTTCACGGGGAGGTGGGTGGGCGCAGTCCCCGTCCCCTTCCCCAGCCGGGCTGTAAAATGGGGCAGTTTTCGCCTGTGCCCCTGCAGCGCTGCTCCTCCGCCAGCATTGCAGGTGCCGGGAGCTGCCCGCGAGGTTTGATCCCAGAGCCCCAAGGATCAGAGGCTGCAGCAGTGCTTCGGACCAGCTGCCTCTCCTGAGAGGACACGTTTCGGCATGTTCGGGGGCTTTGGGAGATCCAGCTGGGGGATTTCTCGCCAGAGCTGAGGCTGTGCCCCGGACGGCTCGGGAGAGGGTCAGATCCTGCCCCGCCGGCTCACATTACACGAACCCGAAGACAGGAAGATTTAAGAGTGGAGATGCCACACAGTACAGTGTGTTGTTTGTCTGCCTTTGAAATAGGAGTTAGCGAGAGCGGGAGGGAGGGAGGGGGGCACCAGCCTGTTCCTTTGGCTTACAGTTCCTTTCTGGCATTGAGGGGAATTGCATTGACTCTCTTTGCCTCTGTTGCTTCAGGTGCAGCTATGTTTTCTTACATGTTAATTTTTTCCTGTTTTATTATCCTGTCCCTCAGCCGCTACCAGAAACCCTCCACCGGCTCAGAGAACGTTTCCTTCAGCCAGCAGCTGGGATGCATTTGGCCAGGGAGAGCTCAGCCACTGCTGCCGGGGGGTGGGTGCTCTTTGGGGTGCAGGGACGAGTGTCTCCTGCTGCCACCAGCCTCGAGATGGACCTTGGCAAAGCAGATCCCTTCCCAGAGGCGATCGGGGTTGGCTCTGATGCCAGGAGCACCAGTGTGAACAGGGATTTCCCCTGAAGCCTGTGCATCTGCCTGAGATGAGAGCATCTCTTGGTGAGATGCCCTCTGCTCTGGGGACCTGTGCTGGCCACCACAAACCACAAGCAGAACGGTGCCACCTTGAGAAGGCCCTCAGGTATTTGTCCCGTCAGCTGCTTTGCACTGTCAAAACGGGTTGGAAAAAGAGCCATGCTCTGGGGTAGAGCTGGGATGGATGAGTCAGGAGCGGGTTTGTTCATATTGTCCCTGTATCCAGCCGCTGGCACGTCCAGGACGTCGCCATCCCCCAGACCCGCCGTGTCACCCCTCTCTCGGTCCCTTGGGTGCTCTGCATTGCCTTCGGAAAAAAACTCTCCCTATTCATTGACTACACCAGGAGCATAAGCAGATTAAAGTTGAGTGCTACGAATATCCCCCAGCGGGAAGCTCCGAGCAATTTATGCCAATCCTGCGTGGCTCAGCTCCCCGGGAAGCAGGAGCCCCGTCCCTCCCATCACCCTTTCCTGGCCCAGGTCACCAGTTCTCCGGGGCAGAGTCTCTCCCGGCTCCGCGGTGGACTGGGACCGGCTGGGTCAGTGCAGGAAAGTGCTCGCGATGTGCGATGGAAGAAGAGGCAGATGCAACGCAATTCCCAGACCCAGGTCTGGAGCCCATCGGAGCACGGACAGAGCTGGGATTTCTACCTGCCGGCAGACACGGATCCGGCTGGGGGCGGGGATGGGGTGCGAGACAAATCTTCCATTTACATTTTAATTTCAATAAAATTGTTTTATTTTGTGCTTTATTGCAGTGCTGGTGCAATAAAAGCATCCATTAGCCCCAGGGAGCCTCTCTTTGCATTAGAAGGTTTCTCAATCGGAGTTTGGGCAGGACAGCCACGCGGCCTCCTGCTTTATCACCAAACCTGCTTAGCGCACCACAAAAGAGAGGTCTCCTTGGTGTAAACCCAATGCGTAAGGGCAACTACAAGCCCTGAAATGCAACTTGGGCTCCTTTATTTAAATAAACCACAAGGATAAACCTCCTGCAGGTAAGCACTGGGTGTTCCCTACTTATTACAGCTCCGTACCCTGCCTTCAGCATTTAAAACCATGAGTCAGATCTAGCACAAACCCAGAGACTGACTTTAAAAATCATGAGGGTTTTTTTAAAGTACAAGTCGTTTATTCCGTGGGGTTTCTCTTTTTTTATTTTCTCCCTTTTAAAATGCAAAACTTCTGGGTGCACTTTTTCAGGCCCTCCTCTCTATTTTAATGGAAGATGCTCTCCTTCCAAGTCAATAAAGATACCCAGGACACAGATTACCATTTGGCCCTCTGCTCGTCTGCTGGATTAATTTCAACTAAATTATAGGTAAAGAATGATTGATTATTGTGATGATTAAGAATTTATCCTCATATAATACCTTTCATCTGCAGAGGCACACCAGATATTACAGCAATAGGTACAGGAAAAACTCATGTGTTGATTCGAATCACAAGCCATCGGGAAGCAGTACGGGTATCCTGATCCCTCTTCAGAGAGGGCAAAGCCGGGGCAGAGGACAAAGTAGTGGTGGGAGCACGCTTTTACATGGAGTCAGTATCCAGGCAGCAACAAGGCAGGTACCATAGTCCCAACCAAGCCTTTGAATCAGTTTTGATGATGTGAAGGTGTATAAACCCTCAGCTTGATCACGCTCAGAGCTAAATGCAGTGATTCCTCCACGGTGCCCTTGCACACTTGTCTCTACCTGTCCGGACCGCGCACCCACACACGCCAGGTCCACCCTTGCAGCCCCCACAAACATGAACATGCCAGTCAACCCAGCAATGAATCACGGTGGTTTTTTCTCCAGGCTTGGAGGTACAGGAGAAATTATTGTTGTTTTGGGTCTGAAACACTTGGGAGGTGCTGGGTGCCATGGTGCAGCCTTAGATGGACAGGCCAGTTCTCATCCAAACCTCCTGAACCTGTCGGTCCAGGCTGCGAGCCCGCATGGAGATCTTGCTCTTGTTCATAGCTCTCATTCTGGGTTTCCAACAGCCCATTTGTGGGCGCCAGCTCAGACACTTACAAATGTGGGGCGTGAAGGCTCAGCCCAGTGCAGTGAAAAGGGGGTTCTGATGGGGAGTTCAACAGAGTCGAGGCTCCACGTGGGAACCCACCAGCAAGGACCAGCTGATCACAGAATCAACGAATCACAGAATGATTTGGGTTGGAAGGGACCTTGAAGATCATCTAGTTCCAACCCCCCTGCCATGAGCTCTCTGGTGGCCCTGTCGTGGAAGGAGCCCACGTGTGGCCAGCCCTGATGGGTCGTGGCCATGCCTGCAACATTTCAGCTCCCCCACCACCCATCTTCTCTGCTCCCCACCTGGGATCTGGCAGGGTTTGGCGTGCTGCAGCCAGGCTTGGGGGGGATATCCCACCTTTCCCCATTCTTATTCCCCCCCTTCCCAATGGTGATGGATTTATTTCCTTAGCGGAAAAGACAGCCAGTTTACAGTTGGGTTTTCACAAACGCATCTGATAGCGGCGCAGTAGGACAGGAAGATCCCACCCGCGGGGCCACGGCGCTCCCCGCAGCCCCCCGAGCCACCCCCCTCTCCATCCCCGGACCACTGCCACCCCTTCCCCGGCCTCAGACAGTCCTCAAACAACAACTGTCTGCCTGCCCGGCTAATCCCTCACAGGTGACCTCAAGACAGCCGACGCCTCTCGCTAAACTCTCACATTCCTCCGCGCCGCGTTAACCCCTCCGGCACCGCGTCCCGGCCCCCGCGGCGGCGGCTGTGCCGGGGTCCCAACCGGGGGGACCCTTCCCCACCCGCTCCCCTTCCCTGCAGGGCTGGGAGCCGCCCGATGCTGCCTGGATCATCCCCTTTCCAGAGCTCCCGGTCAGAGGTTAAAAGCCTAATGTATTATTATAAAGGCAAAAAGAAAAAGCCTCGCATTCTCCCCTATAAATCTTCCTAACAACCTCAGCACATGTGGGAGCCAGACGATGCCCCAGCCTCTCCCCCCGGCTTCGCTCCTGCACCCGTCGTGCTTCATTTCATCGCCGCAGCGAGGGGCAGCTCTGGGACGGTGCCCGTGGTTGGGAGCGAGGGACGGTCCCCGGGGTGCAGAGGGCAGAAGCAGCAGGCAGGGCTCTGCCCTGTGCCACCCCAGTCCTTCTCCCACTGTCCCCAGCTCTCCCAACATGTGCTCCTCGCCCATTGCCCTGGAGGAGGGAAGGATGCTCTTGCCTCTGTGGCCAGCAATGGGTCTCCCTCCATGTCCTCAGCGGGATGTCTCAGGCCAGGCAGGTCCCTTGGCACAGCTTTCTGACGTCCCAGCCGCAGGGCTATGGGACCGCAGGAGTTGCAAGGTTGGGGATGACAGGGAAGTTTAGAGGACTGAATGTTTGTGGGGTAGCCATGGGGAGGAAGCAGGGCAGCCACATCCCAGGGCTTCGTGGCACCGCATGGTGCTGCAGCCCCACTCACGGCCTCGTGCCTGCCTGGACACAGCTTCTGTCCTGGCCCACAGCATCCCCAAAGCATCTGGCCCAGGTCCCTCCATGGTATTTGGGGGGGATGGCAGCTCTGCCATCTCTCTTCCCTGCCGCTCTGTGCTTTTATTTTTTTTCTCTTTAACTCAAGCAAGACCTCAGGAACCAAATTATTTCTAGTGTAAATAACCCGGCTTCAGCAGGTCTGTGCCGGTAACGCTGGACCACCGGCTGTTTGATCAATGGTAAGCGTTTAATACCTGTGTGGAGATTTGCTACAGCATGACAACAGCTGTGGGGAACAAAGGCTCGGCTTTTCTCTTCTTCCCCTTTTTTTTTGTGTGTCTAATATATACATATAGTTTTTAGGAGCGATGCCAAAGTTTCCGGAGATCAAAGTGAAACCAATGTCCAGAGATGATCGAGACAATAAAACGGAAGAAAGAAAGAGAAAGAGGGGAAGAAAAGCGGGCTGAGAGGGGAAGGCTGTGCTGGGAGCCGGAGCTGCAGCGAGGGTGCTGCGGGCGCTGCACAGGCTGCACCGTGCCCTCTGCTGGCTGCGGACACGCCGGATCCGGCCCTGCCTGCACCCCTGCCCTGCGACCTCGGGGAGCCCTCGGCACCTTGCACCTCATCCCGTCGCTCCGCTCCGCCGGGCAACGGCAGCCCCCACGCAATGGCCAACGGGACGCCCTGCCTGCGGGGAGACTCCTCGACACAGCCTCAGGGGGACGAGGGGTTCCCTTCTTGTCCTGACCTGTCCTGCGCCTCCCCGGGAGGGGACTGCAAGGGGCCACGACTCCTGCTTGTGCCTCCCCGTACAACATCTGTACAGCTGTGCCCGGGGGTAAGGGAGCAGAAACAGAGATGGGACCCCCAGACTGCGGCCCCAGCCTTTCCCCGCGGATGGCAGCGCTGGGGCGGAGAGCACGATGGGAACGGGGCGAGGGGAGGCATTCGAAGCCCAGCAGGGTTGACTTTATGGGCAGGGCAGACGACGAGCCTGGAAGGTTTACCCTGCAGCTGGGGACTGATGCTGCTTTACATGCTGCTGCCACATTTGTACCCAAAACCCAACAAAGCTTCTAGGGTGGCTTCCTGGGGAGCAAAGCAGAGCAATGGTCTGTCCCCCCTCATAGACGCTGTTCTAGGGTGGGGATCAAAACTGCCCCAAACGTCAGCCCCAACGCCCAGGGACCCCAGGAAGGATCCACAAACACAGCACTTGGCCCATGCCTGAGTAACGTCTCCATTGGTTTCAATTAGCGCTGGGGTTTGGGTTTTTCCTTCCTTCGTTGTATCCTTCACATTTTCCCCCAGACTTCAAGCAAGCCTGAAACTCCAGTCAAACAGAGGCCTATAAATCACGGCCATTTCCCAAGCTTTTGCACCCAAGCCAAGAGAAGCCATTGATTTATTCTTATTTTTGAATCAAAACAGTCCATGGGCCAACATTTGTTGGAAAGCCACGACAGAACCAGACCAGAGCAAACTGCTCTCTCCCCCTTCAACACCCAAAAGCCTGGCCCCTTGTCTGACCCACGTCATGGATTTGGGTGTCTAAGGAAGCTGGCAGAGCTGGTGAAGGCCTGGGGAACAGATGGGTCTTTTACTCAGCTCCTGCACCTCAGTGGGGCTCAGGTTGGACTCCTCCATCATTGCACCGAGGAGCAATTTGGAAACAGCCTCTCCCAAGCCGAATGGAGATGAGGAGCACTTCTTGTTACAGCTCAGCTCTCCCCTCCATCAGATCTGCCTTTAACTCCCCTGCTTTAAATGCCCAGAGTGGTGTGAAAGCGGCTTTCTCACCTGGACGTGCTGAGCAGGCTCTTTCCGAGAAGAAAGACCCGCAAACAAACAAAACAGCAGGATTTGTCTGTGAACAAACTGTGAACTGCGACGGAGTGTCTTTCAACCTCCAAATCCACCTAAGCACCGAGCGCCAGCTCCAGATCGATCGTGCTGATCAAAAAAAATGAATATTTGTTTCAAGGGCTCACCAGATATCCCCAAGACACTGGTTATTTGGTAACTTATTCTGTAAACATCCAGGGGTGGCTCACTCAACTTTCACAAGGTATTTGCTCTCAGCTCTCAGCTCTACGTTCTTAAGGCTGTTTTTGAGCTTTGCCATCCAGCTCTTCCCTCCCTGCCTTTGGCTGAGCTGAGCTCAGCGCCTGCAGCGGAGCAGATATTTGGGCTGGGGACGGAGGCTTGGTCCTGGCTGCTTGATCTGGGCAGAAGCAGGACTTTAATCCTGACCATTAGGAAATCACGGCTCATGTTGCCCCACCTGGGGTAGCGAGCTTAAAAATCATCAAGAAAAAGCAGTGTTTACTTTCTGGGTTTCACATTGCTCCGGTTCATATTTTTGAGCTTTATCTCAGCCACAAGGACAAGAAAATATTTTTTTTATAAAGAAGGAAAGAGATGAGATTTTCACATAACAAGATTACCGAGACTTTAAAAATCTCCAGATTTTGGGAGACCCACAATAAAACTCCTAAGGATTGGTAAGATGTTGGGCTGCTTAGTTTGGCTGGTCATTGTGGCCCAGAGCTTCAAAGAGCCACATGGAAAGGTCTGAGCCCAGGTTTTATCCAAGGCACAGGCCTTGTTTGCAGCTGGGGCTTTGGTGTTGGCTTGTTTCTTGGATGAGCCGGAAAAAAACCTATTGCAACAACCTTTGTGAACGCCAGCGAGCTCTGGATCTGAGAAAAGCAATCCACCATGGTTTAGGTGAACTGTCTCCGTCCCTCCCAGCTTGCTCGTGTTGCATCGAGCAGCACCCAGCACATTCAGTCCCCAAAAAGCAGGTCCCCAGCAGGGCAGGACAGCCTTGCTCAGGCGATCGGGCTCCATGTGCCTGAGCTGGCCCTGGACTGCTCACGGGTCCAGCCTAAGTGGGATATTCACTTCCCCACACTCAAGCTCAGGCACATCCTTGCCTTTCCCCAGCTTCAAGGGTCTGTGTGTGACTCTCCCCTCCCGTCCCCGCGGCTGCAGTGCCTGAGGGAGAACTGAAACCAAGGGCAAAAGGCTTATTGCCCTCTGAGCCTGGCGCTAGATCCATCGATATCAGTGTCTTGCCTTAGCCGATCTTGAGAGATAAGTGAATCCCCCGCGCTGTCTGACAGGCGGGTAGACATTAATAATTATGTACTATTTAAGGCTGATTGAAAATGAAGAGGTGGAGGTGTTGGGACAGATGTGGCAGTGCCAGATGGATTGTGATTAGATTAGCACCGTTCCATTTGACGGGATCTGAACCATGCTTTAATCATTTATTGTGAAAGCTCCGCTCCGTGCCGGCACACGGGCGCGCGTCGCCCTCCCTGTTGCTCCGCTCTCGCAACATTTGTTAGTTTGGATCACCCTGCTACAAGTTGTCTTTACTTGAAACGTGTTGTGTTTACAGCCGGTATTTCAAACCCCAATCCCTCCCCTCTGCCTCTCATCTCCTTGTTTGTACAAAGCCTCCTGCAATTGCCGAGCTGAGCCTGTTAGTCACTGCCGTGGTATAAACAACACAGGCGAGCAGTCATCTCCTCTGCCACGGAACGAGTCACGTAAGTGATGAGCAGGACCCTGACCAAAGAAGGGCCCAGCAGGCAAAACTCAAAGCGGAGCTGGACGTGCTCCTGGAGCAGCATTTTCACCCCCTCTGCTGCCTCCGATCCCGCCCAGATTCAGGGCACACGCACCCCACACCATCCCAACGGCCCTTGGCCTTTGGTGGGGATCCTGCTCCTCTATGACTGGTCTGTTTGCACCAAATACACCAAAAAATGCCTCGCCAGACTGTGCCGCAGGACAGAAGCCGCCGGCTGTGTTACAGAACAACGCAGCAGTCCAGGAGGACAAGGGAAAAATAAAATAAAATGCCAGTATCCACTTGAGATCCCTGGAGCAATAAAGGGAGGCAGAACAGGATTACCTGGGTAACTGGAAACTCGCTCAAGACCCTCACTGGCAGTGTCATGCAATTTTAATTATCATAAGTGGTCTGGATCTCAATGGATGGAAAAACTTATTATTGTTATTATTCCCTTCAAACGTGATAGGTTTTAGTTAAACACACATCCATATCTATTAATCATGCAACATTTAGGATGGAGCCAAAGTAATTAGCCAAGATTTAGACTGCAGGGATCACCTTAAAATAAAACATAATGCAGTTGCCTCCCTGTAGTCCTTATTCAGCCATTCATTTTTAGATTTTACTGTTCCCTGGATGTTAAACTTGGGGGGCGCGGGGAATAGGAAGCTTTTGAATCCCAAAGTCCAGCTTCCCTGCACCCTGACAAGCATTTCTGGGCCGATGGTTGCCCGATCCTGCTGGTGCCAATCCAAATTTGCAGAGATGCAACAGAGGTGGTTGCATCTCAGTGGCAGTGAAAGAGGCTTCTGCATCTATGTGACGTTTGTGAAGCACGTCCAGATGAAAGGCAGACTAACTGTAAGCTATTATTATACTGTCTAATATAGTTTAATATGTGTGCACTACTTTCTATAGAGTGCAATACAATCAAAACCACATTACTTCTCCATGTGGGTAGTTTTCCTGCGTTGACTTGTTTCCAAAACAGATGTGAATTCTTAGCAAGGTCTCCCGCCCCTCTCCTTAAAGAGAATAAAATGTCATCTTTGCTTATGTGTGCAAAACCAAAAGGCCCACAGGAACACAAAACTGCCATTTCCAAGTAGGTCAGGGGCTTGTGTGGCCCAGTGTCCCACCCCGAACCTCAGCTGCTCCCACACGTTTCCAAAATGGGTACAAAGAGGTCTCATAATAAGCGAGAATGGGATAATTCATCTAGCTGATAGCCCTAACCTCAGCCTGTCCGCACTGGTGCATGCCCCAAGGCATAGAGTTAGAGCGTGTTATTCTCTCTAATACAATTTCAGAAGTTTTGGACTTTTTTTGATAATGCTTTCTATTGATTTCTAGACACCTTCCTAGCCCTGGCCTTGAAACCTCAAAGTCTAGAAACTGCAGTCAAATAAATGGGATCCCCTACATATTTACCCCTCATTTTCCAGAGTTCGGAGAACACCATTCTGCCAGTCCTGTCCTGAACCACTCAGGTTACACTAAAGAGGCTTCCCCTGAGGGTTTAGGGCTTATGTCCTGGTTTGGGACATCTCTCATTACACTGTGGTTCTTACAGTGTCCACGGATGGCTGCAAACCATCGACAAAGCATCACCAGAGCCCGCTGCCACTGTCGTCTGTCTCCTTGGGTTTCTGTGCCTTATTTCAGCTGTGTGAGAAACCAGTGCTGGAGCTGGGGAGAAGGGGAGCTGGGGTGGATCCAGCCTTGTCCCACGGTGGCTAAGCAGGACGTTTCCCCCCACCATCCCTGCTCAAGCAGTGTGCCCTGGGATCAGAACGGGAGCGTGGGGGGCACCCAGCGCGGCAGCATTCCAGAGAAACCCAGTGGAAACCCGCCGCACACCATCTATGGATGCTTCTGTTTCCACACAGCCTGCAAGGGGGTTTCCATCAGGAAATGCCGAGTTCCCGTCTAAGGGACACTCCCTTCTTCCAGGCTGGGTTGATATATGAGAGGTGAGGACTGGGCAGATCCCTGCATAAGATTAGAGCATCCCAAGATGCGGGGTTGAGCAGCTGGTGTGAGCTAGGAGTCAGCAGCAGGGCAAGGAGGGAGCTGTACTCCAGCAAGCATCCCAGGAAGATCTCACAGAGGGCGGAGTTGGGACAACAAGAGCGGAAGATGCAGGCTGTCCCAGGAGGAGACAAGGGGACAGCCAAGCCCCACATCCCTTCTTCCAGCTGGGCTCCAGCCGGGGCAGCTCTCAGCGGCTGCACCTTGCAGGGCTGCTCGCTCCCAGCTTGCCTCCCCCTGCTCCGGCCAGCTTCTCGCCGAGCCCCGGCCCCGGCGCTCTCCCCGCCACACGCTGGCCGCCGGCCCAGCCGAGCGGCTGCAAGCAGTGGGTCTTGCCGCTTTACTCCTGTTTACAGAAATGGGAATTTGCATGATGAAAATAACCTGGGACGGATTTTGATTTTACTGCCCTTGGCAAAAGGCTTGGAAAAAACCGGTGCATAGTCAATTACTGGAATTTTTAAACACAAATAATATTTTATGTGATCAGCAGGCTGGCTCAGGGCCTGGGCACCGCGCTCCAACGGCACTTATGAAAGGAACAAGCCATCAATTGTGCTGCCGCGCACAGGAGCCTGTGGGCAGGTGCAGCCTGTGTTGACCTTAGCACACACAGCCCTCTCGGCTCGCTTAACCCGTGAGGTATGGGCCGGGGATTTGCGAGGCTCAGACTTGGCTCTTGCTGCCTTGCGCTGGCTGAAAATGTCTTCCCTCCCTCCCTTTTTCCACCAGAAACCCAGGGAAGCATCACCTCTCGGTAGACACGGAGAGGGGGGATGCGCGAGGCTGAGACACTCATTCCTGGGGCTGGTGGTGCAGAGCGAGGTGCCGACCATCGCACCTTGCCAGAGCCACGCTGGAGAGCCGGGACCATCCCTGTGGCAGGCTCTGAACCTGTTGCCAGTGGGGAAGGGGTTAACCAAAGCAGGGGCCCCATGCATTTCCCCCAAATCCCCACCATCCTGGCAGGCTCCCCAAACCAACAGCCCTGAGACCTCATTCCCAGAAACGCTCGAGCCGGGAAGGCGGGTTCCGGGAAGGACCTGCACAAGCCAGCGAAGCCGTAACGCGGTGCAGGAACCTCCCTGGCAGCCACAGACCCTCCAGGGACGTGTTACTGGGATCAAGGGAATTAGAGGAATTACACTCCCCTCGCTGTTAGGCAGCTGGGGCGAGGACAAGCAGCAAGGCAGTATCAGCGAGGCTGAGAGTTGTGTTTATCCATTGAGGTACTTATATGGTTTCTATCCCCAGAGAGGCAGAGCGAGTGAGATGACTTAGGGAGGCAGAACAATATTAATTCATTAATTTATCACAAATACTTTTTCTTTTAAAGCGCTGGGCAGTGAAAGGGCTTTAAATTTCCAGGACTATTGCCAGTTTCCTCCTACTTTGCCGTACTCAATTTAAAATCTCGCCCCACGGGTCCCCTTGGCAAACATTGGGCTGTTTGGTGCATTCAGCATTGCTGCTTTCTGCAATTCCATTGTGGAACTGCCCCGCAGGACGGCAGCCCTGCAGCAGCCGGGGTTGTAAGTGTAAGAGCTGCTGGCAGAGGCTGGAGGGTGTGATCCCTTGGCAAAGTGACCACTTCTGACTTCAAACAGCTTCAGATGACAGTGATGAGGATGAGGATGCTGATAATTGCCTGCCTGCTTTGTTCAGAAATAGGCTTTAAGGAAAAAAAAAAACCTGCTATTGTTGTTGTTCCAGGGCCAAGGGGAAGAAAAATTCCTTCCCTGGTTAAGGATCTCTAACACCTGGGTAGAGTTTCACTCCTCTCAGCTGCCTGCTTCAAGGTTTGATAGCTACTTCCTAATAACTCGGGGCTGGATCCAAAGCTCACTAAGTCAGCCGGATTCTTTCCATTCATCTAACGCTGATCAGACCTTTCTTGGCTGATTTGGAATCATTTGACACCCTGAGTGTGTGCACACATGTAAGAGCGAGAGGCTGTTTTCAAGTGGCTTCCTGAATGACTTTTTCATGTGCACTTAGCTGGGGCAGAAATCGATGGCAAAAAAAGCTCCAGATGAGTTTCCGTGTGGCGGTGGCATTGTGCAGGGGCCGTTGTGTTCACCTCTCCCAGCTGAAGACACACACACAAGTGTTTCCTGCCTGGCACATGGGCATTCCTTGCCTGCTCCTGGCTCCTGCCCGCTCCCTGCCCTTGGGAAGCCTCTGCCATCAGCTGGCCGCGGTCGCTGCCGGCTGCGGGGAGGAGAAGGCTCTCTGGCACGTCTCAGGCAGGCTGTGCAATGCGCTCGTGGCCTCCCTCCAGTAGATTTCAGCTGTTTGTTCTCGGCTGGTGCAGGTGAAAGCTGCTGGGACTGAGAAAGTGGCTCTGGGCTCCGGGGGAAGTGGTCTGGGTGACTAAGCTGGATGCTCTCCTCTGAGCCAGGGCCATCCCCGGCGCACTCCAGCTGGGTCACAGGGACCGTGCAAGCCCTGTGCTCCCTGCGGCTTTCTCCACCCTGTCTGCACCGACCCCGTCCAAGTGTTGCTGTTCCTGAAGGCTACTTGGATGGGATCTCTTGCTGGCTCCAGCTATTGCAGAAGCTAGAGAAGTGTCACAGGAAGAGCCATATGAACCCCCTGGCCTGGCTGAAACTGCGTTCCTCTCTATCCCTCGACCAAATTGTTATGCCTGGTTGCTATGAGCTGCTAAACAGATGCTGCAGTGCCCCCAGCGAGGGCTGCATCTCATTAGGGGAAGAAATGAACCCTTTCAACAGTGGTCACAATCTGTAAAGGCTTTGGGATCTGTCCAGACCTTGGTGGTGGTCAGCAAGGGCTGACTCTACACCCATAAAAGAGGCTTTGGGTCCCAGAAATTCAACACAAGGCAGTCTTTGAGGGAGTACGGCAACATCTGAGCTGGGTTGGGAAGAACAGCTGGGAAGGAAGACGGCTGAACAACAGGTCACAGACAAGCCTTGCCCACCCCAACAAGAGTCTTGGCAAAAGCGTGACCCCTGAAGTGGCCTTCTTCCCTTTGCAGTGTCCCAGCTTTGTTGGACTTCTCCACAGCACAACGGAGGTGACTAAAATCCATGTATTGGCTACTCTATGCTTAGATGAAAACATGTGCAGTTAAGTCAGTGATCATTTATGCCAGTACATCTGATGGGTATGCAAGGACTCGGGCCCAGGGGCCACAAAATACATAGATTTGTCTCCTGCATCACGTGTTCTTGGCAGATCTGTCTGTGACATGTGCGATGGGTCTGTCACAGCAGTGCCCGTGCCAGCAGAGAGCATGATGGACACTGAAGTGCGGGCAGGTGCCTGTGCCTCGCTGCCCTGCCATGACTGGCAGCGAGGTGCCCTCTCTGCATGCACACTGACAAGCACGTGTCCCCCGTGCACAAGCGTGTGTGTGCCCAAGGGCTGCTCGTGCCCGCATGTGCGTGTGTGCAAAGCGTGTGAGCCTCCATGTATAAACACGGCAGCAGGGAGAGCGCTTGCAGCCCCCAAACTTGGCATTCCCTTTGCAGTGCAGTTGCAAGGTTAAGTAAATATCTGACTGCGAGCTGAGGAAATGAGTCAAAAAACATTGAGAAAGAAGAAACCCAGATCTCTGGAGAGACAAACTCCATGCACAGCCTGTCCTTATTGTGACTGCATGTTCTTGGCCTTCCTTCTCCCAACCAAGCCTTCTTGACCTGCTTCTTTTCAAACAGCCACCAACTCCCCACGCCAAGGGGACAAGCAGAAGAGAACAGAAAGCCCAGCCAGCTCCCTGCCCACCTCTGCGACCAACCCACTGGGGCTCTGCCCACCTCACGCATCCCTTTGCGCCATCCTCCGTGCCCAGGTGCAAGGAGGGGGCTGCATCTCTTCTCTGGATCGCACTTTCATCTGGAACATGTTACGGCAGGAGGAGTTCCCTGTTTTACCTGGGGAAATCCCAGAGCTGGGAAAATGTGCCCAGGTGATGACAACCCCCTCACACTCTCTGACAACTGAATGGGAAGCTGGTGAACACTCTTTGAATGGCATCCAGGAAACGAGATGCAGCGTCTCCAAGACATCTAAAAAAAGGCTGAGAATAAAACAAAAACAGCAATCATGCCTGATGGGAGAGGAATTGGATTCTGGCCTCCCCTCTGCTTCTCCCCTCCTCCCCCAGCCTTCTGGAGGACCAAGTTGAATGCAGCTGGCTTAGTTTGGCTAATTGGCTCTGTCAATCATGTGTCAATCAGGTTGGCTCACAGTGCCGCTCCTGCCCGGGTGAGAGAAGTGTTAAATCTGAGGGACTGCTGGCTGGGAAAGCAAAGGTGACCGGCAGCTTCTGATGTGGTTTGAGGAAGGCATTAAACCTGACAGGTTTTCAGAGGGAAAGTGTTCTGGAGCTGGTCTCCAGCGCTGCTTTGCTGTTTGAGCCTAGACAATTTGGTGCCTCAGTTTCCCCTTTCCTAAGGGGACCGAGGCTGACCACGGGGACCCCAGAGAAGCACTGCTGACTGCAAAAACTAGGACTGCAGGGCTGAAAAGCCCCGTGTTTGCCTGACCACACAGATTTAAGGATTCATTCTTTGTTCCACGCATGGCCCTGAGGTCACTGCCCCCTCCTCTAGCAATGTCTGCTTAGAAATTAGATGGCAGACAAGAAGAAAACTCCCCCTTCCTCCTCTGGGAGAGTGAGTGAAGGGTTAATCCTAGGAAGTTTTTTGGGAGGAGATGGCAAAGTTTGGCAGAGATCCCCCTTCTCTGTCACAGCAAGGAAGCAGTTAAGCCGGAGGTGCCACCTGGGAAGCAGAGACAGGTCTGAAGGTGCTTTGCCAGTTACTTCACTGTATAAACAGCTTTTCCTTCCTGTCCCCCAACACTATCTCTCCGTGATACACTAATTATCCAAAGCATATACCAGACAAAAAGGGAAGAAAAAAGAAAGAAAGGAAGAAAAAATGGATTCTGGTGCTGCTTTTTGCTGTGCCTTGAGAGATCTGGCAGCAATGCAGGGAAGGGACAGATGCTGCTGCTCTGTTTGCCCGAAAACAAAGGAGGAGAAGATTACACTTGGATTTCGAGTTTGTTTATGGTGAGATCAAACCCTCTGCGATCTCTTGTCTGGCTTTCAAGTGGCAAGAGCCTCAGGCTCCGGACTGCAGGGATGCAGACTCCTCGCTGCGGGCCTGGTGGGGAGCACCAGCCAGGTGGGTACCTGCCTGGACATCGGTGGCACTGTCTCTGGCCACCCCACAAGGACCGATGTCACAAGCTGAGCGCTGCTTTCTGCTGGTGCTTTCTCAGCTTTCTCCCCCTTTTACAGGAGGGGAAACTGAGGCACGGGGTGATTCGGCGCACGCATCCGGAGCACGGGGTTGGGAAGAGATCTATGTGGGTAGCAGAGAGGACGCAGTGTGAGCAGACAGGGTTGTGGGGACCTGACGAAGGACGCCTGGGGTTTAATTTCTTGATGCTGGGAATTAAGGGATGGGCTGACATCGCTGTGAAGGACAGAAGAGTGAAAATGCCACATTTGGTGGTGCTGGTCCAAAGCCCCCCCCAACCTGTACCAGTACCTGCTTGGCCCACACACCAAATCCTTCTCCCCCAGCTGTTGTCAAGCCCTGAACCCCTCCTTTTGTAAACCCCTCCATTGGGCATCAGCCAGGGATCCTCACAGAGCAAGTGGCCTGAAGAGGGCCCTAAGGATCCCCTAAAGCATCTTGTGCAAAAATCCTGCCCTGCTCCCCAAACTGGAAGTGTGTGCACAAGTGCTCAGGGAGGGCTGGCTGGGCTGGCACATCTCTCCTACAGCACACAAGCACCCTTGCTTCCCTCCTTCTGCTGCCGGCAGGGAAAGCAGGCAGCTGTATCCAGATCTCCAGCAAAACTCTCTGATACTTTAACCACAAGCTCCAGCCAAACACATCTGGCGACGAAGGAGTTAAAAGCTCTGGGCCGAGCAGTTTTCTAGCCTGTGGCTTCTTCCCCCCCCACCCCCACCCCCCGGTTTACAAAAAAACACATTATCAAAAACCTGCCTGGAATCCTCTCAGCCAGTGACACAGAAAATTCACATTGCGGAGGCTGCCAGGGCGACAACAAATAGCAACAGTAAATACAGCTGCCTGGAGCTCCCCGGCTGGTGCCCTGCCCGCAGGCTGGGGATCAGGAAGGGCGTCACGCTTCAACACGACACGCTCTGCCTCCAGATTTCTAGAGGACACTCTGCTTTCTTGTTGCCTCTCCTCTGGTCTCTGCTCAGGCACCCGCAGCTCCCGGACTTGTCCTTTGGAGGAGTGACAGAGCCAGCCTCGCGTCCCCTGCCCTAGCAAGTGCAACCAGCTGCCTGGTTCCCTTTGAAGCACTTCAGCTCCCTCCTTTTCTCTTTCATCCCTTTCCCTTCCATCTCTCCAGGGTTATTTCCTCTCCTGAGCCCGTGTGAGCCCAAGACGGGGACACTGCAGACCTTACCCTCCCCGAGCAGCTCCAGGAGTTGCCAGGGGGATGTCCCCCTACGTGGGCACACAGTTTGAAGCGGGCACTGACCAGTCCCCAGCACAGTCCCAGGGCATCAGCGGTCCCAGCAACAGCAGGATGCGCACAGTCTGTGTCGTGCAACCCCCTGCCCAGAGGTGGGCCTTGGCAGACCCACTTGACCTTGGTGAGGCTCTCGGCAGGACCCCGGGGGGCCGGGGAGGGATGTGCCTACAGAGAAATCACTGTCCTCTCCACCGAGGAGCAGCTCAGCTATTCCTTTGCTCACCAGCTTAACGCTGCATCTCTACTGTATTATCACCCTCTTCCCCTTCCTCCTTTTTGCACGTTCCCCTTTTCCTTCCCCCTGCAGCCATCACTCGGCACATCACACATCTGCCACACTCACATTAGCAACAGGTAACCAGGCCACGTCTGGCCTAAAACTGGTAATGCTAAAGGATATATATTTTTTCCAGCGTCACTTTTTTTCCAAGTTGCCACAGGTTCCAGGCCCCACTTTGCAAATCTGATGTTTATTTTAAGTTGGTTGCCGGGTGCAAGCTGTATCCCTGCAGTTCCTGTTCTTAATCTCTGCTTTTTTCTCCTCTTTTGCTTTCTTTCCTCCCTCCTCCCCCCAATTTACAAAGTGTAATTTGTCATCAGGGTCACCGAGGCAGCTGCAGGAGGAGGTACGGTGGGTACGGTGGGACCGAGACCATCCTGCTGCTGGGGGAGCCCCCAGGAGCAAGGGAAGAGGTGACCGGAGCACAGGGGCTCCTGGCAGGTCTTCGCAAGCGCTGGACTGGAGTCCTGCTGCTCCCCACCTCCTCGGTGCAGCCCCAGCCCCTAAGATTGCTGAGATGGAGGGGCCCGTCCTGGTCCTGTCTTAACCGCTCGTCTTTCCCATGTTTTACACCTTGAACCTCATGCATGGAAATGAACCTGGCTCCACTTAAAAGCAGCACCACTAACCCCACCATTAAGTCAAAGCAATGAACATAGAGGTAGAATTAAAAGCCAATTACATAAAAGATGGGAAAGCTTCCTCTTGGCTTAGCAGGAGGGCATGGAGCAAGTCTGGACATCCACACAAATAACTGCCTCCACTGGGCTATTTTATACCAAACCCTTAACGGCTGTGCTACCCAAAAGGGAATCCAGCGAGAGGCTGCACTGGTTCCCAATGTTTGAGAGGGGCTGGTTGCTATTAATCACTTGTATTACCGCAGCCCCAGGAAGATCCAGGACAGCCCCTGTAAGCCACACTGTCCCCACCGGGAGACCCCACAAGACAAGGTAAGAAGAGGCACTGCCAGATGCCACCAAGGTCACAGCAGGCGAGTGGCAAGGCAGGGACAGAAAGGTCGGGGTCTCCTGCCTCCCACCTCGGGCTCTTGGCATTACACGTCTGCCTCCCAGTGCCTCACCGTGGGGAAAAGAAAGGAAGATGGAGAGGATGTAGACAACGGGCCGCCTGAGGGGTTTGGGAGGTGAGATTTATGAGGCTCTGTCTTGGAGAAGCTTCCAGGAAGGGGAAAAAAAAAGAAAAAAACCACCTCCTTCAGGTAGCTGGAGATCTGTCTTGCTGGTGATGGCAGAGATTTTATTCTGCCAGTCTGCACAGAGGAGGGTCTCATCTCTCAGGGATGTTGCAGAGACCATGGGAAGGTGGTCTTGCTGCTAAAAGTGGCTTAGTGCCGCGTCTCAGGCACAGGCAAGGGGTCTCATGGAGGAAATCTCTCACAGGCACCGGTTACCTGCTGTGGACACTGCTGCTGATGTGGCCACTGGGCAGAGGCGATGCTCTCAGGGGTACAACTCCAGGGTTACCCAAGGCACAGTCCTCTCAGGAGAGCACCTACTGGATGTCCTGTGTCTCCCAGGCTGCTCTGCGCCCTGCTCTTGAGGGTTTGCATGGCAGCAGTTCATCCTGACAGCTAAGGACAGGGAGCAAAGGGAGCCGCAGGATAACGGGGAGGTGAGGACAGGGCCGCGTGCCCCAGCTCTCCCCACTCATTCCCTGGCTAAGCGAGGGCTGAGCACAGTGGAAGAAAGAGCAAAGCCAGGAAAACTCCTTCCCCATCATATTTACTGAACTGCTCTGAGTTATGACTGGAGGCCAAGATCTGGCTTCAGGCGATTGCCTAAATCATTTAGGAGCTGACAAGGTAGGGAGGGGGGAAAATGTTCTTGTAATTCTTCAGTCTGAGGTACATTAAGGAGCCATAAGCCATGTCGAGAGCTTGAATTACATTAGAGAGATTATCCTGTTACAGTTCATAATCCTGGATAATATACCATCCCGCAGCACACCTGCCAATGATAAATCTCGCCCCGTAATGGGGCAGTCGTGACCCTGGCGGTCCTGTAGCCCTCTTGGCATGGAGCGGTAGCACCATGCAGACAGATGGAGTCAGGAGGGAGAGCACGGAGGAATAACAGCCTGGCAGTGGTGTCTGCACCGAGGGAAATTCATAGGCGGGCAGGTCCTTGTGGTTCTCAGTGTGCTGCGATTCACCGAGCTGTGGCAGGTCCACGTCCACCTGCAGACAGCGCAGGCATGGGATAAGAGGGATCTCTGGGGAAGGAAACCTGGGGTCACCTGTCTCCATAGGGAGCCATATGGGGCCCCAGCACGTGTGCTGGGCTCCACTGATGGGGTTGAGGACGTGCCCCATGCCAAAGCCCACAGAACAAGGAAGGGAGCCTGGCAGCCAGATGGAGAGCAGCACCCCAGGCCAGAGTAGGACATCTCCCCGAGAAGAGGGGACTTCTTGCACAAGGCATCACACATCTTTCAGTGAGAAATGGGGAGGGATGGGGAGGAGCCCCAAAGGGATGAAGGAGCAAATCAGCCCTATGAAACAGCCTGTCCTTCTGGAGAAGGGTATAAGGAGTTAAACTGGTCTCAGCCCCTCTGGAAAAGTGGATGCTAAGGGTGGGATTTGCAGCCTGGAGATCCTAGGGGTGGTGGGGTCTCCCAGCAGGGCAAGGCAGGGCACTGCCTCCAAGCCTTTAACCCTTTCTGGCAGCAGCATTTGGCTGCCAGTAAAGGTGGAGCTGTGCCAGAGGCCAACTGCCGCAAAGTGCATCTTTGGGGCCCTTGGGCTGCAAGTCCAGGGGACGGCAGCCACTGCCCGCTCATTGGGACTGGGACCTTCAGTTCTGCTGCAAGATCTTTGCCTTTCTCCAGCATATATAACTCTCCTTCCCTTCCCGTGCATTAGGAAACAACCCAGAGGCCTGTCCTCCCCTCTCCATGGCATAATCCCGCCTGTAATCTTTTTTACAAGAGGCCCGGCAAGCCCCAGGCCTCCTCAGGTCTCCTCTCTAACTCTTCCTTAGCTTACACCCTCAACTGCTTGCTCTCAATCATCTCCCAGCCATGCTGTCCTACTCCACCGACTGCAGCCCCCAGGCTAACAAGCCCCCGTTGTTTCGGATCTCCAGTCCTCCTCCAGCCCAAGCCACTTCTTTGCCCTCGAGACCATAAATCCTGCTGTCCCCCTTGATGTGAACTGACCATGCAAACATGACCAGGCAGCTCCTGCTTCTCTGCCAGGCAGCCTCTCCCCCCTCCAGCCCACGTTCCCCTGCACTGGAAACTGCAACTGCTCCATTTAAGTCTCCCAACACGTCCCAGGGGAAAATACTCTATCCCTGAGGCCAGTCTGGCTCCTGATTTTGCAGAGAGCTGCTCCTCTAAACTGCATCAATCCGCTGACTGCAGAGGGATGACACTGATTTACGCTAAACCCTCAAAGGAAGGGAACGGGACTGTGTCCACCGATTCCGGGATATCTCCTTGCCTCCTCTTCCCTCCTGCCCCTCTCCAGACCTGCATCCTGCTCCCTCTGCCCTTGATCTTTTCTTTAATAGCCGCTCACTTCCAGGCCGCTCCCCTCTGATCTGTGGTTAAGCAGCTCCCATGAATTACTGTCGTCTCTGCACTGGCTGCCAGCCTCCGGCCAAGGTAAATCCCTCCTGCCCCCCCTTCCCCAGCGCCCATCACCTGCACTGGCCCCAGCTCCAGGGTCTGCACAATGTAAAGAAAGAGCCCCTCTATCTTGCAAGGATTTGCAATCTCTCCTATGGCCCTGGCGGATACTTGACAGAGCCTCTTCTCTCAGGCTTGTGTGTTTTGTTTAAGTGCTTTGAGATAAAGCCCTTTTATCACGTTAAGAGCTTGGTTGCCCTGGTTTCTTCCTCTGGCCTGAAGGCCATTCTTTTCCTCCCTCTTGTTTTTGACCTCAGGTTCAAGAGTGCTAGACCTCCCTGGTTTAAAGGAGACCTTGGCGGCGAGCACGACAGCCAGTGTGGGAAAAGGCAGGGCAAGGGTTGGAGAGGGCTGCCAAAGGCCCAGCTTGCTCAGGGAACAGTTTCCAAACCATTTAGGCAAGTAGGAAAGAAAGAAACACAAGAGCGGAGCAGACTTCGGCACTTTTTCAAGCCTCTACTGCTCTCCCTTCCTTTTATCTTTTTCTCTCTGTTCCTTTTATTTACACCTCCATCCTTTCTCATTCCTTCTCCCTCTTTCCCCTCCCCTCCTTTCCCTGGCTGTGCCTCCCTTTCCCCCTTTTTCTCACCCTTGTTTTGCTTTCCTTCCCTCCTTCTTTCCCTCTCTCTCTCTCTCTCTCTCCCCCTTCCCCTGCGGCTTGCCAACTGCCAGCAGATGACATCTCCTTTCATGTTTGGGGCTGAGCAGAGGCTCTGAATGTTCGTTTGATTCCGTTAAGATAATAGCTGGTTCACTGTCAGACGCAGACTGATCAGTTAAAACCTTAATCACTGCCTGTCTACTCACATGGCACTTATTTTTTAAGAGATTAATCCCCTAAGCACTGCACCAGCATACATTCAGGCTCAAAGAAAAGGGTGGGTTTTTATTATTATTTGATGCGTTTACTGTTTCTTTTTTGCTCTTTTTAAAAAAAATGCATCCTCTCCCCCACCTTTTTTAATCTGATGCTGAGAAGACATCTGACCTTCGCCACCTCCACGCAACGCCTCTCCCCACACGCCAGGCACACACGGAGGCCGGGGGAGGCAGCAGGACATGGAGGGAATGCTGCTCCTGCCATGGGCTTTGGGGGCTGAGGGGAGATGTGCAGGACGGCACGGTGGGCTGCGGATTAAGCCTGGTCAGGGACTCAGAGCTGGGCTCCGTCCACGCTTCCCCATTTGGTCCCTGTGTCTCCTTTCCCTTCCCGATTCAGATGCAGGAGACGGCTCTGGATAAATATCGCAGAGCAGCAAGTGCCGCAGCTCAAGCGAGAGGCCTCCGTGAGCACATCAAAGCTGGCTGGGGAAGTTAGGTGTCCACCTCTGACTAGGATTTAGGTAAAGCTTCTTTAAAGCACCTCGGCTTAGCACCTGCCTGCATTAAAGCACCGGCTCTCCAGACAGGCTGTGCCGACACCCGGCCACGGTGGCTACCGCAGCCCCGGCTTTCCCAGCCACAAGGCAACCGCGACCCGAAACCACTGCTGGCACCACACCGGCACTTCCAGCACCTAACCACTAAATACTAAGATAACAGCAAGCTTAAATCTCCTCCTGAGCTAGGATTTTAATTAATGGAGAATACCACATCCCCCTCAACCCATTAGATGTAGGTGAAGAGAAAGAGATGGGATTGTGATACGGAGCCCAGCTCCCCGTTTGCCCAGGGACAGCACAATAACCTGCTCTTAGCACTTTGTATTCACAGAGCTCCCAGCATTTCACAGAGGCGGCTGCCATCTTCACCTCCTTCTTCGAAGGGAAACGGGTGCTCATTTGCCTCAAAACCACCCTGCAGGTGAAGGGAGAGCTGCCAGACCCTGTTTCCCAACTCATCCCCCTGCAGCTGTCAAACAAGATGCTGCTTCTCTCCCCCTGTGAGACTCAGTCCTGGGGCTGAGTGGGGCTGGGGAAGGGGGTGGTCGGGGAGGCAGGGGTCTTCCTTACTCCTTCAGCATCATCAGAGAAGCGAGGCAATGTTTTCTGAATGCTAAAGGTTTGTGAAAATTTTTCTTTACGTTTGACTTGAGATCAAAGAAGGAAGAAAAGTAACACCCCCAAGCCCAAGGTTTGCTTTAGCACTTGTAAAGTTCAAGAAAGCAAGTCTTTTACTAACTCCTAGGTAACAGTTTTCAGAGTCCCATTCCCTGCAACAGCCACGAGACATGACTGATTTCCGCATCCATCCCACAACAGCTACCACCCTCCTGAGTACCCAGTGTTTTGACCTGCCTCTCGCTTGAGGTCATGGCTTTATTTGCATGATGTACAGCGCCAGGGACATAGCAGTCCCGGCACACGCGAGGGGTCCCAGAGGTCAGTCCTCGGCTCACAGGGTGCTGGCGGTCCCCATACCCTGATCAGCACAGCAAGAGTAGCTCGGCCACGTGATATCGTGCTCTTCCTTGAAAGGGCTTCTCTCCCTGACCCCCTGGCGCTGGGGAACCTCTAGCAAGGTCTGCAAAAGCTGCTCTTGGGACAAACCAGCTTCCAGAGAGCAACTTCTCAGCAGCTTCCCGCAAAATACAGTCAGGGTTGTGCAGCCTCAACTTGTGATCTGGAAGGACACTCGGCTCTGGAGCCTTCATTTCCACCTCCTGCTTCTCACCCCACACCTGCAACTCCAGCAAAGCAGCAGCAGCAGTGTCACCAGCTCCCCGATAAAAGAGGTGGAATTGCTGGCAGTAAAGGATAACTCAGAATCAAGTTAGAAGTATATGAGAAGAGGTTTCTGTCAGCTGCCTTTGGCGTTTCCTATTTAAAATGAAAATGTAGTGAGAGAACAGGCTCTGAGTGTATTTTGGCAATTTTTGGTGAAGTAAAACAAAGCTGTCAAAAGGATCCATACCTATATATAGAAGCAGAGTTCACCTGCAGACCTTATTCTGCTTATTCCCCAAGATATTCCTGAGGCCAGGGTTCAGTGGAGTTGGAACAAACATAAAGAAAAAAACCCACTGAAACTGAAATAAATGATACCTGGTCTAGTGGGAGATGTCCCTGCCCACGGCAGGGGGGTTGGAACTAGATGGTCTTTAAGGTCCCTTCCAACCCTGACAATTCTATGATTCTGTGATACCCAGAATCATAGGGATAAAGTTTAAGAAAAGAAAGCTTATAGAGGAAAGGGATGCAAAATTCCTTGCTACAAAGGATAAAGCAGCCTCTAACTAATGGAGGTTAGGAAGAAACTCTCCCAAAGGACTGGTTATCCCATAAATTAATAGAATCAATAGTGTCGCAGAGCTCACTCACAGGGTCCCGAATCATTGTACTAAGTGCCACAAGTGCGTGAGCATCCCCCTCTGAAGCAGCTTGGGCTGGCCACTACTGGAGATTACACCGCGGACAGACGGAGCCCAGATTTGAACTGACCATTCCCATGTTCCAAAGCAATGCCAAAAAAAGGCCATAGCAGTGAATGAGTGAAAACACATGGATCTTTTCTGGGGGAAAGGGTGCTAGCTCTAACTCAAGCCTGACCTGACTTTGATCTTGTGTGTTAGACCTGGCAAGAAATTTCCTAGGATGTGCGCAAGTCTTCAGACACACTAGCAGTGATCACCAGTGTTCATTCAGGCCTGAGTTACTGCCTCCGCCACCTACTGAAGATTAGCCCCAGCCCACAGCAAATACTCTTTGCCTGCAGGTTTAAGTTAACACACCTGCTTGCAAAGTGGCTTAATTTTTTTTTTTTGTGGAAATAATTGCTATGCAGAAAGGTAGACTAAACTACAGGTCCCAGATCTTCAGGTGAGCATCTTTCTAGGGGCCGATGCGTCAACTCAGCCCCAGGGTATGGTCTCGTGGGAGAAACATTTGGGTTTTAGTCTCTGGCCTTCGTTATGTGGGAGGCCAGGCGGTTGCGTTAGTCTCTTCCTGGCCTACAGTCTAAGAAAAGCTGGCTGCCTTGCAAACACAGTTACAGGGTTATTTAGAGCACTGGCTTGCTTAATGACATTTTAGCACACAATTTTGTTAAGCAAATCCAGGTAGCTGTTTTATCATAACTGCTACACCTTTGCTCAGAGATCTCTGCTCTCTCAGGCTGACCCTGTTGCATAGCTACAGTCTACCAAGATCCTTAATCTACCCTGGAAAGAAGATTAAACTTCCTCCTCTCTTATCAAACTGCAAAAGGATCCTCCTCCCCGACCCTACAATACACGGGCTGTGCACCACACTCAGAATAAACAGCCTGATACGCTCAGAAAGAGCTGCTTGCTAACACAGAGCCCACGGGGACTCCGCAGAGAGACGCCTCATTAATAAAAATGATGAATTCCTACTCATCCAAACAAGCTCATGTTCTAAACTTGCCAGAATGAGAGAGAGCCAACTGCCCACGCCTGCCTCTGCCCACCATCGCTCAGAGAGAGGAAAGGCTGCAAAAGGCTTCCCTTTACACTGCCAGCGCGGGACCACGTGAGCCCCAGCTCCCGCAGCCCCTCACTGCTGGCGGTTAACGGGGCACAACTCCACGCTCAGAGGGAGAACTGAAAACCCACAGCATCACCTGCAGCTCTGCTCTTCTCCATCCTTGATGATTTTTAAATCTCTTCCTTTATGCAAGCAGGGCCTTTCCCTCCATACTTTGGAACGCGAACATTTAAAAAAAAAAATCTTAAACTTTTAAGATACCAAGGAAACAATTATCCAATTACTTTGTTGGTTATTTACTATTGTTGCTCTGGCTGCGCTTATTGCTTCACAGCTAGAGTTGAGCATTACACTTAAGGTTGATATTAATAAGTAAAACCCATGAATTAACAATACGCCTCTTGCCACCTTAATTATATATGTGATCTCCATTCCAGGGCTTTTACATGTGCTCACACCACTGCTGGGCAGGGTTACCAGCTCCCGCGTACAGAGGGGAAATTACTGCACATGGAGCTTATAGCCAAGCTTCCCAGGGATATTTTAGAGTTTAACTCCCACTGAAACTGCAAATTGCTCCAAGGCTCCCAGCCTTAGAGACTTGCCCAAGCCTGTGGTGGATTTGGGAGTACAACAGTGCTTCCCCTCGGGTTCACACCCTAACTGCGAGATCCTCCCTTCCATATCTCAGGATCTCGAGACCGTTTAGAAGCGTTAATAAACAAACCAACGCAGCAAAGGGGCCATCTCTGTTCTCGAAGGGGCACCAATGCAAAGAGACAGATGAAGTAACTTGGACGAGACCGCATTAAGGTTTGCTGGAAGCTCTGAAATTCAAGCGTCTGTCTCCTTGTTCCCACCCCGGTGCCTTGACCTCCAGGACCATCTTTGCTCTCTTGGCAAATGAAAATAGGCAGGCTATGACAGATTGACCAGCCAAGCTTCCTGGAGGTATTTCCCACAGATTGTTGCAGAGACATACAATGAAAGCGATAAATATCCCAGTGGGAAATATATGGCACCTCATCTCCCACTTGTGTCGCTGTGAAGAGCTGGGGATAAATTTTAAAAAGGCCTTTTCCCTCTTAGGGGATAAATCCTTCAGGACCAATCCTCTGGTGGGAAGCAGAGAACAACTAGAAAACCCCGTGACCCTGCCTGAAATCATGGAGTCAACAAGTGGTCAAGCAGAGGTCAAGAGGCCAACGTGGGGCCAAAAAGGATGCTTTCTGCCAGGCCCATCTGCTGGCAAACAGACAGCAATCACCCAAAAGGTGCAGCATGGATCAAGCTCCAGGACTCAACTGTTTCTTCCCCCAGACAGTAGCAATTATCATAATCAAGCAGTTGACTCCAATTACGCCTTCCTCTCATTACAGCCGAGGGGATGGACGCAGCCACAGCAGCAAAGGGAAAGTTCGCAGCCGTGTCGACTTTGCATATCTTAATCTAAAATGACAGGGTGTGACACGGGGGGCCGGTGACCCTGCCAGCCTTCAGCTGTTCGTGTGGCAACAATTTCCAGCACCAAATTACTCCCAGGCAGGGCTTGATTGGAGGTTCAAGGCAGCAGGAGAGAGAAACCATTTAGGGGACTGAAACATTCTTCACAGCCCTATTTAAATACAATTTACATTCCAGGCTCTACTGTTTGTGCATTGTTAATTGCACCTTGTACCTTAGTTTATTTTATAGTTGAAGGTTTTTTTCTTTGCTGTTGTTTTTCAAAGGCATGCTTGCTTGCTTTTTTTTTTTTTTCCTTACGGCACTGTTGTTCTCAGAATATAGTTATATTTCCCGGAAGGGAAAATAGATTAGTAGATTTAAAGGCCAGAAGGGACAAACAGATCATCTAGATGACCTCCTGAAGAAGACAGGCCAGGACATTTTACTCTGTAATTCCTGTGTCTTGATCTGTCCAGACTTAACCCAATGCCTTGTGTTGACTAAAATACCCCTTCCAGAAAGGCAGCCGCAATCCAAAGACATCAAGAGTCACACGAGTCACTAGTTCTGGGGTAGCTGGTTCCAGAGCACAATCATCCCTCACCTGGAGCAGGCACAGGCAAATCTGAACAGCTTCTGGGCTGGAGGGACAGCACGGACACCTGGATCTGCCTGTTCTCATGGTGTCAGCTCAGTTGAAATCTGGTACCCGCAGTGCTTGGCGCTCGAGAGAGAGAGGAGAGCACTAACCCAGGAGAGCTCACCAGCAAAAACGGACAAGGCAGGCATGGAAGAAGCCCTATTTGATGGAGCCAATATCCCAAGAGGCCAGTACTTTGCCTGTGCTGAGGTCAGAGGCTCTCAACTTCCAGCACTTTTGATCAAAGTTTGTATCAAACTTAGGATGACTCGGTCACTCTTGGACAGACAAACTGGTCTTCCTTTCCTGTGTGTAATGATGGAAAAGTGTTCCTCACTTTTCTCCAGCCCACTCAAAAATTCACCGCCCTTTGTGTGCTGGGTCATGCTGGCGAGCCAGTGGAGGATGGGATGCATTGGTTAGAGCTCGAAAACTGGATAATGCATGAACCACTTTCATCATCTTTCCACTGACCAAAGAGTTGGTAGAAGATACAGCAATGTGGGAACAGAAAATTATTTATTTAGATTTGAAAAAACATGCAAAAGACAGAAGGCTTCTGGTTTGAGTGGCTTTTTTCATTCAATTGAAATGGGGCATACAAATTAAAGTAAGAGCATCCACCCAGCTTTTTGCATTACTAAAATATGGTGCCGAGATCAGCTATATCCCACAGCCCTAAAGCCTGTGGACACTGGCAATGAACCCTCTCTTCTGGCTGGTGACAAACAGCAGGTCGAATCTACACAACATAGCTGGCTTTCCTACTTAAAATCCCACATTTTTGCACTATTTATTCATTACTGCATGTTACCACACATCGTAAGAGAGAAGCGTCATTTTTTAACATTACTTTAATGCGTATTATGTTAGTTCCCTTACATGAGGTTAATTCAATTAGAGTACGGACAGAAAATCCTACACAGCTGAATTCTGGGGGTGCAGAGGTTTACCTCTTCTCAGATGAATTCTATGAACCGACCAAAGGCTGACTTCTAACCTGGTGCTAATCTAAAGTGAAAAGTTTTCACAAGTTCCTTTTCCTTGGCTATGCAGAAAGGGTGACTGCAGAAGTGGAAAATGGACTTTGAGTTTCCAAACTGAGGTGGAATTTCAAATCTCAGCTCTGCCTGCAAAAAAAACCACCCCAAACCCCAACAAAACATCTGTTGGTGGAGCACAGGGGTGAAACATTGCAGAATTTTTCACCCCTCTTTTTACAACCTGTTCTGCTAGTGGGTTTGAAAAGCCAATATCTTTTGCGATTTGACTGTGGGCTTTCCACCAGGTTAAAAGACAATTCTGGATGCCTAGTAGTTGGAGCTGGGACCCATTTCTGGGTCACAGGACTGTTTTAACAAAGCTCCAAGAGCTTCGACTTAGTTGTACAAGTCTGAAAACAATGAACTATCATCCAGGTGACAGCCAGGAGAAAGGCAACACTGCCCAGTGAAGGACATGAGAAAGGTCTGATTCTGCCCCGAATGACACCAAGCAGCACTGTCAGTTCGCAGCTATTTTGGCATTCTTTTCTTTGAGCCCCATCTGCTGGAGTCCCATGATTTCATGACATAATTTATCTTTCGCTCATTTGTTCATATTTAAAAAGCATCTTTTTTAGCCTTTGCGGCCAAGGACAGAAGCTATAAGACCAAAAAAACAAATGAAAGAAAAATGATCAAATCTGATGAATTTCAGGGTAGTCCCATAATTTCACAATTTCTGAATGCTTGTGGCTGGGAATATCTGGTGCTGCCACTTGTAAAAATAACCTCTCCGGCCTGGTTCTCATTTACATGAAGGTCCCTTCACACCAGTCTGGCAATGTTGGAAGCTGGTGCGATATAAAAAGAGGTGTCGCTGTAAATGACAACTAAGCCCACTTGACCCCAGCGAGCCTACTCCTAATTTCCTCCAGCTCTGGGGAGGTCTGAGTCAGACATCAGCTCAGTAAAACTTGACGGAGAGACAGACAAATGTACGCCACAACCTGCTGCTGCTCCAGAGACCTTCCAAGCCAATTATTTTGGTGATCTCACTCCTCCCTTCCTTCTTCTTTCTCTCCCCCTTTTCCCATCACGTGCTCGCTTCCAGCACACGCACGTCCTTCTGCAACGAAAAGCAGTGCCGCAGAGGAATGTGGAGGGTTTGAAAGCCCCCTGAGAGCAGGTAGATCCATCTGAGCGAGAGTGCCTGCCTCCTCCAAGTCAGGAGGGGAAGGCGGGAGGAGATCGGTTTACATAAGTACTTTGCCATATGAAGAAATAATTTAGTGGTATTAATAGAGGTTAAAGTTTCCCAGGAATCCAAAACAGGCCCCGCAGACACAGGTGGGTTCTTTCACTCACAGGGATGGGGAGAGTAACCTGACTCCCTCCAGCGAAGGGGAGACCGGAGGGCGATGGGGGGACCGGAGGGTGCTGGGGGGCAGAGGCTCTGCCATGGTCTGCGGAGGGTCGTGCTGCCTGATGGCTGATTTACTGCGGGGCACGATGGGCTGTTAGACAGGGGCTTTGCTGAGGGATGAGGGAACCACGCTGCTAACCCTCCATGCTGGCCGCCTGGAGGGGACAGGATTTGCAAGGCTGCTGGCTATTCGGGAGGTAGAAACTGAGCTCCAGATCAAACTTGTGATCAGGAAGGGATCTGTGTGGACGGCATTGGCAACACACACACGCACGCCAGGCACTGCCCGGCACATCTGCCATGGCCTGAGCACGCTCTCCACGACAGAAAGTGCACATGACCCTGCAGACACGTGCAAACAGGCTCCTTGGACGGAGCGTGCACCAAACACATTCAGCAACGCGCATGGAGTGTGCTGCGCTATTACCTGTGCTGGAAATAGCTGCCTTTTCAGAGCTCAGCTACCACAGACCAACCTGAAATCACCTCCCGCTTCGGCAGAAAGTCCCAGCTGATGCCCAGCCATGATCCATCTCCAGTGTCTTCATCCCAACTAAACAGATAAACTGGCATGGAGCAGAGAGGGGGCTACAAGCAAGAGACCAGCAAGCCTAATTCCCCCTTTGTTTAGATTAGGATCTGAGATAATGTTACTGATTCTCAGACACGGAGTTTTTTAGAGCCCAGGGAGTTTTACGCCACCCCAAAAATAATAATCTCTCAAAGCTCTAGTGATTACAGTGCATTCACTCTATAAAACACATGGCACCAAGCTCCAGCCCATCCTACATGGGACTGTGCTGCCTTGCACTGATTTGGGATTTTGGCCCACGGCCTCCAGATCACAGACCTTCTCAGAACACGTGGCTGCTGTTCTGCTCCGGAAGGGACTAACAAAGAAATAAGAATATTTGTTAATATTTTTTTTCCACTGAAAAGCAGTTAAACCTCCTAAGACACTTTTTCCAGACATCTAAATCCTTTAAAAATATTCTCTAGACTCCATAAAACTTACATTTTCCCCGGGTTCTCCCGTGAGTTATTAAAAAACTGAAGTCCCTACCTTAAGAGCTTAGAGGTTGGTCATGATCAGAAAACCAACTATGTAGAATGGCACCTTCTTGTGTATTCAAAGACACATCTACTAACTTAGTGGGGAATATCAGAGTGAACTGCAGGACCAAAGGAGAACAGCCAAGACACTAGAAAGAAATAAGTGATTTTTTGGGTGTCCAGCCTAAGGCAGGTTGAGGGATGTGTGTCTGAGATGGCAGGGGACTGGCACCCTCTGAAAGCACAGGGTGCTTTGATGGATACCCCAGACTGGCGCACAACATGTGTAACTGTTGGAAAACAGCTATCACATTCTCAGCGTTTACGCTTTTCTTGACAAACACCTGGCAAAGACAGAATTCTAATGGCAGCATCTTTGGTTTCTTCCGAAAAGGCTCTTAACAATTAAAATTTTTTTTCAAGAAGCTCTCAATACATAAGCCAGAAGAAAACCTGTATCCAGCCATCCATCTACCCAGGCATCACCACAGCATCCGAGCGCTGCTGTTACTGGTACGGCACAATGCAGAGCTTTTCCCTCCCAACAGAGGTACCTGTACGGAGCCTGTACGGTCCTGTACAGACGGCTGTGATGGGCACAAAGCATCCCCTGTGCATCAGGACAAGCAAATGACGTGGCTCAAAAGGCACCCGGCACAGAGGGGCTTCAGAGAGTCAGAAGAGGGTGGGTTTTTTCCACAGCTGCTTTTCTAGACCAGAACTGTGCTCCAACACTGCCGGAATCAAAGGCATCGTAATACCCTCCCTGGTTCACTTAAACATCAGTTTGTCTGGGGCGTGAACTCTGCCAACAGCAGCTCCTGCAAAGTACTTAGCTCTTTCTTTCTCCCCTTTTTTTTCCCTTTTTTAAAAAGCTTTCTCTTTTCCTCCCTGCTCTTACCTCGCTCCCTGTCTACCTCCCCATAGCCTCCCAGAAGCACTGGCATGTTTTTAACCCAGGCATGAAACAATCCCACAGCCACAGATTGTGATGTTTCAGATAACATACGGAGAATGTAAATCCTGTCAGCAAGTGCAACAGCCATAAAAGGCTAAAATGGATTCCTGCGGATTAGAAATAAAACACAGAAAGGGCCCTGTTCTCTCACTTTCCTCATCTCACAACCTCCTCCGCCTCCCCTAACCCTCCCTCTCCTCACTCCCCTTAAAAAATCGCCTGGAAGGGTGGGTTTTTTTTTTTTTTTTTCATCAACTTAAAAGAAAAATAAAATACATTCCAGGAAAAGGACTGCTGCTAAGAAAACTAAAACCAGAAAATGCTTAAAGATGTTTTAATGACTTAAACACAGGGCCGGGATTGTGTCTAAAAGTTTCCACATTTAAAAAAAAAAAAAAAAGGCAAATTCAATATTAAATGTCCCCCACTACCACTGCTGCTGTATTTCTTTCTTGAACCATCTGATTTAAGCAGTGTATTATTAACACAGCCAGTGCGAACAGACACGACCCTACATTTAAGCAAAGTTTACACTTCTGTTCCAAAGCAGAAAGGCACAACTGAAAACGCTCCTAAAAATAATGAAGGCCACGTGAGCGGGGGTCCGAGAGGCTGTTAACAAGCAGCTGACAAGTTTCTGCTCTAGGAATTAGACCCTTATTTAGAGAGAGATTAGCAGAAATCTTCCTTCTAATTACAGAACAAGCCCAGCGATCTCTCCGGTCCGAATCTGCTGCCTTGGGCTGGAGGCTCAGCAGACAAAGAGCCTCCCTCCAGCCAGAGGTGTGGTTCAAGGGCTGCTTCAAAGCTGGGGCATGAGGCGAGCCGGGTTAGTTCTCAGCTCCCTTCTGAAGCCAACCCATGTAATTTGTCACGACCGGTAGCTTGTGTTGTGGAGGGGCCTGACTGCTGATCGGGCATGAAGGGCTGAATCAAATCCTTTCACGGAGCAGACAGTGCGGTTCTTCTAGGTCACGGCAGAGGTTAGAGCAGGGCAGGGTGCTACAGCTGCCCGCAGCGTGTTTGGCCTTCGGTTATGTTCAAAGTGAGATGTGGGGAAAGCCCCATGCTAAAATGTTGGCTTGAGTGCAGGAGCGGGAGAGACAAACCTCCTGTTAAAACCAGCAGCTGAGAAGTTAAGGCACAGATACGCCATCTAAAATGCACAGCGTCCGGAGCATTTTGTTTAAGTGAAGGAAATTTAGAGTATTCTGGGCAGAATGTGTAAACCCCAAACTTGAGTTGCTGCTTTGAGGCTGTATAAAGAGCAGACAAATGATCAGACAGGCTGAGCTTTGCCTATTGAATGTCACCCGTCTTATTGACAGATATGTAGGCACACACATGCTCCACACAGACACAAGACGTAACCCCCAGATACAGCTGCTCCCCCAAAAAACCCAGTCCCTTCTCAACGGTGGGGCAGGGAAGCTTTCAGTATCACAGAGCAAAAACATTGCCTGGGTGGGAAATCTAGAAGATCCCTGTGTCCTGTCTAGAGCCAGGCTTTCCACTCCTGCTCCTACACCCCACCTTTGCTATACCAAAACCAGCCCGCACCTGGAGGGCGAGAGCCTGCTGAGAAGCCAGAACTGCCCAGAAGCGTTGGAGAGATGAGCAAACCCTGGACTAGGGCCAGGACATACTGTCTGAGGCTGAAGAACAATCCAAAGATGCACATGTCCCTCAGGAATTCCCAGAAGGGAAAGACAGGGAATCAAGGGAGCTTCTCGCAGTTCACCACAATTTTCCAACCATTTCCACTGGGTCTGACCCTCCGTTTCCTTCCAGCATACCTAAATTTTTTGGGGACAAACCAACAGATTGAAATCAAAAACTTCCTGCCTGCACACAAAAGCGTGGTTATCTAGTTTCTGAGCTAGATCATCTAATGGTGTAAAGGAGCCTTCAATGGAGCCACACCAATTTGCACCCACGGAAAACCTCCCTTCCTATTTGCAGCCTGGCCATGAAACCAGCTGCAAGAGGAGTTGTCACAGAGAGGGAAAAAAACCACGTTTATTTTCTTTTCCCTGAAGTCAGACCTGATGGAGCAAGACTCTTCTCACAGCTTTGAGAGATGGAAAGTCCTCTCCTGCAGGGACCCTCTGGGAAACTAAGCCCGTGTGGGACCAGGGGATCTACCAAACCTCAGCTGAAAGCGACCCCCTGCTCTCCACCCCATCTCCCCACTGCAGGACGGACCTGCTGAGACTCCAGCCCAAAACAACTCCTCAGCAGCCGCCCTGACAACCTCTCTCCGTCTTCATCCAAAAGCTTATTTCTCTTTTCAAGTCAGCATCGGGGAGGGGTGGTTAGGTTGTTGGTTTTTTTTTTTAATTGAGAACGTGCAAGCGTGTTTCAAACCCAGATTTCCATCCAAAAGAGTAGGAGGCCGTAGTCAGACTTCCCAGACCACAAAGACGCACAGCTCAATCTCTTTCCAGCCAGAGTTTCCATTGTATTCTTCCCAGATGAACTTTTAAAACGTGTGTGCATGTGTGAATACGTGTGTCAGTGTGTGCGCGAACGTGCGTGTTTTTTCTTCTCTTAAAAAAAAGAACAGAAAAAAGGCAAGCAAGCGAGTGAGGCTTTTAGGAGGTTAATAAACCGACCTGTTGCCAAGTTGGATATGTGTGTGGACGGGGGGAGTTGAGGGTTTTAATCCCAGTTTTTGATAAATAGAAGACATTCTAGTCATAATAAAACGTGTTTTACACTTGAGGGGGGGAATAAGGGGGAGAAAAAAGGAAAGTTTTGGCCAGGCACTGCAAGCTCCTGAGCCCAAACAATGAGGTTAAGAAACATAACTGTAACGCATTAGTAAATTGACAATGAAATTGCAGTTACTTCACTGGCTCTTTATTAAATAAACACAGCCTGAAATGGACCTGTCTGCCCCGGAGGTATTTGTATAGGGTTCAGATTACTAACTCAACACTGCTGCTAACGCGCTCTCCGGCACTGCACACCCTGGAGTGCAAACACATTCCAGAGCAGACCCTGCAAGGTGGGGCCGACCTTGCTTTTTCCCCTTGTCACTTTTTCCCTTTCGTTTAGACCCCGGATTTTATAGCCACTGGCTGCTACCAGGCCATTTTATCCCCCCATCGCACCTCCTTCCAGGTCCAACTGAGAGAACGGCGGGTGTGAATACATGTGCTACGAGCACGCTCGTGGACTCACGCTCTCCCACACATGCTGCCCCTCTTCCTGCCCCACTGTTACCCCGGGGAAAAGGTCCTCCTCTCCCAGCTCCTTCCCAGCCTGCCCCCAGCTCACCGTGGCTGCTTCCCCTCAGCTCTCTCAGTTGCTCCTGCTCAGCAATCAGCTCTTCCCATCTATTCACAACCCTAACAAAAACCCCAAAAAATAATAAAAACCCCACACAGCCGATGACAGCATGCACAGTTCAAACCAACAGCCATTTACAACCCCAACCAGCAAACATCACCACTTCCCACTCACGGGCTGTCACAACGCTCCATTGTCACACCAACACAAGGGGCTTTCAGCAACATGTCCCCATCCCTGTCCTCATATACATCGATGTAGTCAACAGCCCTAACACTTGTGCTGTAGCCTTACCCTCAACCATCCAACGCTGCAGCTACGAGTGGCAACCACAATCAACAAGAAGAAGCTGTTGCAGTTGGGGATACAGCTGCAACTCGCATGCAAGGTGAAAAGCCACCTTACAAACCCTTCACCTGGAGTTCCAGCTAACCATCGATACATGCTAGCCCAGCCAAATCCCGATCCCACTCGCACAGCAAGCTGGGGTAATCCATCCCCGCACACATGCACATGTTGGAGACAATAGGAACTTCAGCATGTTCAGCACCTTGCGAGGCCTTGAACGGCTGCCAATGTCCTTTGGAGATGCGCCAAACCAGTTCATAAGATGTGAATGATAGAGATTCTCAGCAGCCCATGGGGTCTGTAGCAGGCTGCGCTACTGTTGGCTTGCATGGTCACGACACGCTTTTCCCCTTGTTCTAAGACATACCTCATGTGGAGTCAGGTTTTCTCAGTGAGGAATTCTGTTCCTGTCTGCAAGTAGAATGAAAGCACTCTGCTCTTCTTTCGTATGTGACCAAAACCAAAGAAGGAGTAGGTTAAGTATTTCGTTGCTCCCACTGTCAACAAGGGCTTTATGGGAAAGGATCAGACTCTTACGAAGGTAAAATACAGAGATAGGACTTAACGAATCGTGCAGAACAGAGAATTTACCTGTCACTAATTCCATCCAACTAGTCTTCACCTAAACTTGACATTTCCCCAGCTACTCAAGACTCGCATTTTCAAACCTTCACACAGAAGAAAAGTCTGATGTGATGAGAAAGTGCACCAAAATTCAATTTTTCTGGAACAGTTTCTTCAACACCTTCTACACAAACCCGGGCCCTGGAACAAGAGCAAGGCCATCCAGCCCATGCTGAGCTGCCTTCACGCATTGTTCTTGCGGAGAGCAGCCAAAGTCAAGTGGATGAAGAAAAAGCAGGAAGCAGAGATGCAGCTACTGACAGGAATTTTAGTAATATGAAAGAAGAGATGGACATTTTGGGAAAATGTCTGACACAGAAGACGGCAGATGAAAAGGCCACTGTAAAAGCACAGTACAATAATATGATGTGGCTTCACTAAATCTAAGTGTCAAAGACAAGGATAGGGATGCTTTGCAGTGCACTTACAGACAGGTGTAGAGACCACTGAATAATTTGGGCTTCTCCTCTTTGTCCCTTCTCCTCAGGTGTCAAACTGCATTAAAATCCATCAGGATCAAGCTCACACTGAGTATTTTCTTAGTCATCCTGTTTTTCCATATGAGCAAATGGTGTTGTTGGCACGTCTAGCCTTTGGAAGAGCTCACCAAGGGGGATGAGGGGCATCAATTCTCAAATTGTTTGGGATCCTTAAAGCAAGGCTGAATGTCTCTCCTTAAGAGACAATGCCCACGCTCCACCAGGGGCTGTTTGGAGCATGCAGGAACGGCGGGTGGAAATCCCTGGCCAGCCATATGCAGGAGGTCAGCCCAGCGGCTCTGAGGGATTCCGTCTGGCCTTGCAGCTGAACGTGAAATCACAGAGACATCTCCTGCCTTGCCAAAAGCAGTTTTAATTTTGTACAGGAGTGAAAGGGAGAGCTTTCCACGGAGTTCTTTCATTCACACAGACTGGTGGATTTTTAGTCTTCCCCCCCCACCCCCAACCTGTTGAAGCCTCCAAGTTTCCCTCTGGAAATTCCATCCTGGGATGGTTTTCTCTTTCAATTACCTTTTGCAGACTTCTCAGGTGCAACCCAAAGGCCTCCAGGGGCCAAGATTGAAAAGCTCTGCAAATTTAAGTGGATGCAAACAGGAAGATGCCCTGTTCATACATTCAAGCTGCCTTTGACAGGAGTCTCTTGGACAGGAGTCAACCTTGGCTGTGGATGGGAGGGAAGGTGGCTCTGCCCTATGGTGCTACTTGTTCACAGAGATATTGTTGAAATAAAAACTAAGAGTAAAGAAGTACCTTATGTATCCAAAGATTGTTTAAAGCATACAAATATTGCACAAGGGTCCTGAAAGCCTCACCTTCCTGCTCCTGTTAACGCAGGAATTGCCAGAGTCAGGGAGTTGGAGCCAGGGAGCCCAATATCCATCTCCAGAGGCATGATGTTCGGACCAGCTACAGCAAGTGGCAGTGACATGGCAGTATCAGCCTCAGCTTTCTTGTTAGCTTACCTTAACTAAAGCAACATCCATCACAGGTGGCCAACTTGTGAGCCTCCAGCACTAAAACCAAGAGCGGAGGCAGCTTGGACCAATATCTTGTCTTCCATTTCTACAAACAGAAGTATGAAACTCCTGGGTTTACTGCGCACTTTGTGCAGCTCCCAGTCCTTGCAATACGCATAGCAGGTCCACAGGAGAAGGGGCTAACCAGCTCTTTAAAGGGGTTCCAACCTTTTCCTAAATAGGGATAGGGTGAATAGCTCAACTGTGAGAAACTCTTATCCTTTGAGGGTAAGTCATAAGAGAGAGAGATTGCAAGGCACACTTTACAGTGGGTAATACCAGTCGCTTCTTGGAGCTTCTCTCTTTCCCCATCCATCCAGGTTGTTTTACACATCCTCTATTCCTCACAGTCCCTGCTCTCAGAAAGCCCCCACCTTCCCCTTACCCATTTTCCAGGCATTCATCTGACATCTGGTAGAGAGGGATATAAGCCACTCTGCAATGAAATCTTACCCTGCCTCTTTTTCCAGCCTGTCTGACAGAGAACAAGTCAGCTGTGGGCCTCACCAACAATTTTAAACAAAACCCCACAATCCAGCAGGTCAGGCCATTTTAGCATATGTACCTTTTATTTGTAGCAGACTGTTAATAATTAAGTGATGCCTTTCATACAGACATTTACAATAATTTAACCTTGCCCTTGCTGTGTAATTTATTCTTTGCAGAAGCCAATAAAAATAAAGGCCCCATATTTCGTCTCTCTCTCTCTCATTCTCTGTACATATATATAAATATATATATACACACACATATATCCAGAATAGTGTAATAGGTTTCACATATTGTTCCATAGGTATCATTAGGGTAACAGAGCCAAGTGTCTCAGTTCATATGACTCTCTTTATAGGTGCCTTATAATCCACATAAAATTGAGTTTATGTTTCCTATCCATCCACTGATCCTAAAACAAGATGAGGAAGGGTTCTCTCTTTCTCTTTTTTTCCTTCTTGGTTCCAGCCCTCACTGCACCAAATTCAAAATTTGCCATTGGTGGTAAAGACCAATCTTTAAAGAACCCAACAATTACCAAACTGGGTATCACTTGCAGTCCTTCTCTTGTAACATCTTACTTCTGACCATGACAAGTATAAAAGGCTCCAGGAAAAAGGTTTGAGCAATGCCCATAGTAGACAAGTATGAAATCACCTGCCCAGGCAGGAAAATCCTTGCTAAGTTTGTGAGTGAGTCATTACTCCTGTTTGCAAAGCCACAGAACAGAGAAGACAGCAGGTAAGCGGAATAGGAGCAAGGGAAGGGACTAAAACCAGAGATTTACTTCCTTTCCAAAAAAAAAGAGCGGAAAAAAGCACAGTACGGGAAAAAAAGAGCCAAAGCTAGTACTATTGGCTTCACTTCCACAGAAAAGTCCTAAAGAGGCTACACAGAGAAACAAAAGAAAAATATTTTCCCCTAAAGAAACATTAGTAAAAACACATTCATTAAAGCACAAAAAATTCCATAACACTTAAGAGACCTGATGCTCTGGAAAGTGCAGGGCTGACCGCTGTGCGTTGGCCAACGAGGCTGAGCAGACAGGGCCATGTGCCCGTGCGGACTTGCTGCTCCAGCAAGGAAGAGCCGGAGAGCCCAGTTTGCCAGTCTACCCACTCCACATCAACCGGGGCAACCAGCACAGCCCAGCACAGCCTGATCCAGGCAGCTACGGGAAGGGGTCTACAACTTCAGCTGGACTTTTTTGTGCTCCCAAAGTAAGATCAGCTTTACTGTCCGTCCCGAGGTCTAACCTACTCTTAAAAAGTTCCCGCATTAGATATTCCACCTTCTTAAAGGGAACCGTACCGTGCAACTAAGACACTCAGGCCACGCTGGAGAGGCCGAGACACATACAAGCACTATGGATCTCCAAACACATGTGGCCTAGAACCTATGGGTCACATAGGGGACATGCTTCCCCCATGCCATATACCCATGGTAATGCTGCAAAAAGTTTCCATTCAATCCCAGCCACAGCTTTTTTCCAGGATGCTTTAGAGCAGCAGCTCCTAAGGGACGTGAAAGCACGTCCGTATTGTTATTGTTGTTATTATTCAGCTGCGTGGCAGGGGGAGAAAGGGGCAGGGACAACACGGCTACTGGTCCCTGGTGCGTGGCCGGCTTATGGCACACGGCTGTTTGGTCCATATGAGGTGATGGAAAAGTTTCCCCAGCATCAGGTGTTGCTGCTGAGTGTGAGCTGCTCCAGTTACACTCTCGGCAAGTGTTATAAACACACAGGCACAATCTAAATATTTATGGCACATGAAATCTCCCGTCTGCTGTTCCTCAGCAGAGAGAGAAGAGAGGAGGGAGGGTGGGAGGGTGAATTAAGAGGTGATTATTGTGCAGGGCCTGTTAAATCAAAATATGGAATCAAGATGTATTCAGTCCCCAGGAATGGTGACCACAGAGGAGCCAGGTGTCAGCTCCCTGACATTGATCCAGGGGGTTTGCCACAGAATGGGGTCAGCCGGCCCAAACCACGGCTCGGGGAAAGCGCTCAGCTTCCACCAGCTGAAACACCACTATTTTACACCAGATGGAAACATGGCCCTGCTCTCGTGGTCTCCCTTTTCCGCTCAAGCACCTCCTGAGAGACTGATTGCTTCAGCTCGTAAAACCTTTCTGGGGCAGGGAAGGAGTAGAGCAGGCTGGGAAATTATTCTCTGCCCTTGACAAAAGTTATGATAGAACTTGTTTTCTTATTCTTTCTATTTTTGTTCAAATCTCCGGGGGTTTTGGTAAAGGCTGAAAAAAAAAAAAACAAAAAAAACCAAAAAACAAACAACCCCCAACAAAAAAAGAGAGACCCAGACTGGGGAAGTTCAATGTGTTTCTGGAACAATTGCCCGTTGATACAACCTGTAAAGCACTGAGTATCTGAGGGCGGTAGGACTGTCTTGCCAGAAAGAAGTGGAGCTGCTTTAGGAGAAATGGTCCACTGCAAAGCTTAGGAAGTTAGTATTGATTGAAAAGGCCCCACCAACAGAAATCCTGTCTGCACTGGTCTCTGGTGCTAGCAAATGCCACTTCAGCCCATTTCACCACCATGGCGGAATCAAGGACAAAGTGTTTACAGATGCACACTAAATTTGGTTGGGTAGCTGGACAGCCCACCAACAGTCTCCTCCAGGTTGACACACTGGAGGGAAGGGATGCCATCAGAGGGACCTGGTCAGGCTGGAAAGGTGGGCTCATGCGAACCTCATGAAGATCGACAAGGCCTGACGAGGAGAACAGATTGCAAATATATTTTCAGAACCATAACCCACTACAATTCCCAATGATGTATCTGCCCACAGACGAAGGACATGGAGGGCGAGAGCATCATCCTTGCTGATAATGTAAATTCAACCAGGAACGCTGACCCATAACTGCCTTGAGCAGCCAGCCCCTGTGAAAGCCTGCCTGGAGGGCAGACAGACGAGCTCTCAAGGTGCTGCCCAGACTCCTTCTTTCAGATTTTGCACTATTATTAGAAGAAAAAGGCAATACAGAGGGCAGCTCCTCTCCAGTGGAGTGCTTGTTCTTTACACTGATGTTAAGACATCAGCAGTATTAGTTACTGCATTGGCGGCTCTGACTGAAGGCTTGGTGATGTCCAGCTGGAAATAATGCCAGTCCTTCCTCCATGTATTGGAGCTGCCACTTGCTGTGTTCCAGAAGACCCATTGATTTCTATCAAGAAGGTGACACCACAAAGAGTGATAGTTTTCCAGCTTCTGATGATTTTGGTTTCTGGCTGCCAGAAATCTGAGAGAACCAGCCCATGGGAATTTGTATACTGCTCTGTTTTGAAGGGAGTGTATTTCAGTTAAGGTGGGGCCCCCAACGTTATTTTTAGTTCAGCACAAAAAACGGAGCAGAAGGCTTTGACGTTCTTCCTGAACGAGTCCCAGGACCAAATTAAAAAAGCTAGCCAATTTAAGCTCTGAACGGGAATTCATACAACCTTTCACCTTGATTTGTGCCAGCATTGGTGAGTTTGAGCGGGTGACAGCAATGGGAGCATCAGCAGGAAAAAAAACTCATGGGGTACGGCTGAGGTGAGCTATACCATTTAAGACCTCATTTTTCTGTCCAAAAGATGGGCTCAGTTTCTTCTCAGATCTGCTCTGCAAAGTTGCTGAACAGCAACTCTTCGACTTCAGGGAAGCACTCCAGTGCCTCAAAGGGCTGACGGCTCACTGTTGCCAAATTAGAGCAAACAAGCCAATTTCCACGTCCCCCGGAACTGCAAGCATGTCGATAATCACTCAGGAGAAAGTTTAAGTGGAGCCAGGCCTTAGTAATAACAAAGCCAGGGCACGTTCTAGTTGGCACACCCAGATGGATGTTTACACTCACACCCACGGAGGCGCCAACCCCAATCTCCTTCCATTGCAATGACAGGCCTGACTTTGCAGGGCTTCCAAAGGCATAACACCTCCTGCCCTGCAGAGGAATTTTACTCCCAGAAGGCTGAGAACGTTTTCCATAGGAATCTGCAGTTGAGAAAGGCGCTATTTTCCATGTTTCAAATACGCAAAGTGAGACATCATCTACTGCTTATGTTCCACACACCATCTCTGTCAAAACCTGGAACAAAGGAACTGACTTCAGTGGACTTCTTGTGGACTCACCAGGGTTGCTTGTCTGTGAGACAAGGGGTAGCTTTTGAATTCCTCTTATTATGTATTTTTAGGGTCTCTCACTTAAGCCTCTCCTGCGCCTCTCTACAATCAACCCAGGGAAATAAAGTACCTTCCTCTAGGGAGAGCTCAGCTGCCTGCACAGCCAAAGGTAAAGCTACTGTGGACATTAAGAAGCCTCCACGCTACCCTGTGTCAGAGCTCAAATCTCAAAAAAGCCAAAAATCTCCAGCTCAAAACTAATAGACACATCTGCCAACAACTTCTTCTAATTTTTTGGAACTACTCTATAGATTATTTCATTGCCAAGAAAAAGAAGAGATATTTATGATGGTGACTGAAAAGCCTTGAAATTCCAAGTCAGATCCTCAGTGGTGTAAACTGGAGCTGCTCCAGCGAGTCAAGGGGACACTGCCAATTTACACAGGTTGAACTGGCTCTCTAGTTTTACCTGCCCGACTCTCTAGCACACACGGACAATTAAAGGTAGCTTATTGAGGTACTATATGAATATCTGCCACTCTTTCCTCTTGAGTCATCCGGTTGGAAAAGAAATATAAGGGCGCAAATACAGAAGTAAAACCAGACATTTGCTCCTACCTTGAACTTAGAGGTAGCTAGTGTTGCAGCTTTAGCATGAAAACGGGAACTGAAAGCTGGGCGGACATAGAACACCTGCTGATACAGTGTCAGGTAGTTTCCTTGAAGGCACCAAGTTTGTCCTGTAAACCAGGGGGGGCCGGGGGGGGAGTCTTTAGTTTGTCACTCAGGGTTGTGAGTATCAAAAACAGTTAAGACAAGGAGGTGTTTCAATACCAAAGCAACAGGAGCATGGGGGAGTTCTAGAAATATAGAAAACGTGCTTAACATTCAGCAGGTGCTTAGGTTTATATAAAGTGCAGCTCAATGAATTTCCAAACTTTCCTGTCCTGAGGTTCTTCATGAACAAAGCTTCCCCAGGTGGGTCTCATTCAGAATCGGGGCCTTACTGAACATCAGGGAGGTTCCTTTGATCTGTCACTCTCCTAGCTTTCATTACAACTGAGACATCTTTTTGGGAAGGTTAAGGGAACGTGTATTAAATAATGGCCTTTATTCTTAGTCTTTGGAATTAAAAAAAGAAGTATATAATCAACAGAAAATACGCGTGCATTATGACAGCATGCAGCTGAGGACCTTCCTGAAGGTGTGCGCCAAACATGTACCAGACTGTGGTATTAGCAAACACATACAGATATGAGTAACTTTACTCATGGCGATAGTATCCTAAACTATTGCAATTATCTTAAACTACTCACACTGGTAAAGTGACTCCCAGGATTGAGAGTGCCGCAGGATTGGGCCCCATGTACTCTGCAGAGCATTTTTAAAAATTTAAATACATCTAATCCCTTAAAAAAATGTCAACCAGTTGTGACCTCTTGGCATCCTGTGAGTTTAACGGGGAGTTTTGTCTGCACAAGGAACGATTCCTTTGTTAGATCGGAACATGCTGAGTTTAATCTCAGAATGAATTTTTATGGCCAAGACATAACCCACCCTTGAAAAGAAAGAGAGTTTCTAATGGAAAGGCTGACACAATCTGAATTATAGAGCTATAAATGACCAGTCACTTCCAACAAAGGGGTGCTTGAGCCAAAGCTATTGCAGCAGGTGGAAGGATCCTCCGCTGACTTGAGAAGGTCTTTGGATCAGGCCCAGATTGCTCGTGGATTTCAAGTACTTTTATAATCATTTCAATCCTTATTCAGCCAGATATTTTAAACACATGCTAAATATTTATTGTTTGTGTAACCTGGAACTAATCTCAAGTTTTAAATTAGGCCTGGGTGTAACTATTTTGCCAACTGGTACTGGGATGAGCTAGTTTAAAGAGGCTTTTACTTGAATTTGGTATCATATTTTACTAAGCTTTTTGGTGTTACCCCGATTGCTTTAATGCAGTCGTCATCTTTTGTTAAAGCACATATTGACACTGCAGTGCAGAGATTTTAATTGTGTGGATTTAAAAAAAAAAAAAAACAAAAAAACCAAACCACCTCTCCAATTATTTGGGGTTTCATTTTCATTTTTTTTCTTATGTTTGGGGAAGAAAAGACACACACACACAAAGAGAAGAGAAAATGGAAGGCTGAAAATGATTGGGTTTCAGGAAAAAAAAATATAATTTTGGCAATGAAATCAGGAAAAGCAGCAGGGTTTTTGAATAGTGAAGCTCACCAACTAAGCCAGGGAAAAAAACCTGAACTGAGCTCTGAAACTTTACCTTCCTTTAATTACACAGGTGACATTTCAGACATTTAGTCTGATTTTTTTTGCATCTGCATATTGAAAACACCCTTTTAAAAATACTTTAAAAAATAGCTGCTACAGAACATTTATTTAGTGAAAAGTAAATCTTATAAAAATTCAATTGCAAAGTAGTTAAGGTATTTGAATTTTTTTTAAAGAAGAAGAATCCCAAGAAAGAAAGTATTTGATGGCTAATAATCTCATTTCAATATAATAGGACCTTTCTTTTGCAAAGAGCAAGACAGGTTAAAAGATATAATTATGACTTTGCAAACTCTCCCAAGTGCTACGAGATCATCTGACAGTTCTGATCCCAGGCTCAGCTCTCAAAGGGGAAAAGTCTTTGTCTAGTTAGAGAGTTAAAGAGACAGGATCCCTATTCCACCCTCTGCCTACATTGCAATTTAACTGTCAAAAAAATCCAAGCTGCAAAATTGTCTTATTCCAACACAGCGCAAGAAAAGAGAGAGAGGTTTGAAACTGACCTGTCAAAAGCACCCTGTTTAAAAATGTATAATATATTTTAAATATTTTTTTCCGGAGGTACTTAAAGGTTAAAGATGTGCCAAAGAAGTAGGATGGATTTTTTTTTCCCCCCTTCACTAAAGCTTTTTAAAACAATTAAAACAAAAATCGTTTCAAAATTAGGGATCATCAGTGTAAAAAATCCCCTGAAGATCAAAAGGAACACATTAGAATCACATTAATTCTGATTAAAAAAAAAAGAGAATAAATCCCCTTTTTCAATGGAAAGAGAAACTTCGAGGACATTTAAATAGTATTTTCATTGTCAGAATTTACAAGAAGGTGGAGCAGAGTGTCTGGAAGAGATGAAGACCAAGGCAAGCACTGAGCCATGAGGAGAGATACAGAGGCTGCTGTTGACAGTCCGTCCTGGATATTCTTGGGCTCTTTAAAGCTTTGCTTTTTTCATGTTTCAAAATAGTGAAAGAAGGAGGGGAAAATATTTTTCCCAAGTAACCAAACAAAAGAAGCCATTCCTTAAGGGGGGTGGGGGGGGGGG
>VYZM01013463.1:0-13542 GCA_013398915.1 Dromas ardeola | reverse complement strand
AAACAAACAATTCCAAATCATTTTTTTTACCAAATATAGATGGCAAACAGACAGCTGGACGTGACCAAAGGCTTTTACAGAGTGCCACCCGTGTGGCATTCCACAGTACCAGCAGCACGTGGTGTTGCACTGACACAGACCCGGTCTGTTGGACTGCAGCACCTCCCTCTCTGCCCCTTCAGGGCTGCCCCAGCAGGATCTGGCCCTCAGGTGCATTAGTCAGTGGGGTCTGGGGGCCGCAGGAGTGCCAGGGTGGGAGCCGTAAGGTGTGAGCTGTGTGTTCATCTCAGAGCAGGCAGCAGGAGCCGAATTTCCCTATTTTTCATCCTACTGCAAGTCAGGAGTGAGCTCTTCATAAATCAGGAGTCAATTCCTCAGACACAAAAATTCCCCCACCTGACGGAAATCAAGTGAGAGTGTGTTTGGGTCCGTTCATCCACATCATCAAGCCCCAGCAAACACCTCAACACCTCAAATTGGAGCAACTGAGAGGGCTCTCGCACCAGCAGCCTCTTTGTAGCCTTTATTTGCTGCAGGGAGGCTCGTCCTCCAAGGAGCCAGTTGGGTTTTCCTCCCTCCTAATCAGCAAATTGTGACCTGCTCCTTCCCATATGTGGCTTGACTAATGGTCCTGCCGTACGTCTGGCAGGGCACAGGCCACGCTGTGTCACGGACGTGACTGCAGGCACCTGGCAGGAACAGCGAGCCAAGGGACAGGCAGAGCCCCGGGTGAGAGATTTGTAGCTTTTGGACAAAAGGGTTGCAAAATAATGTTGCTTCCCCTTTAGATCTTTCCCATAAATGAGTCCTCTCCCAGATGCCTGGGTCCCAAACCCACCAAGAAAAATGGGAGTCTCCTCTGGGCTCTGCAGTCGGCCCTTCTAACCAAGGGCTGACCAGCCTGTCCTAGCCTCAAAGGCACGAGCTAAAATCTTTCTAGGACCGCGAGCCAAAGGACGCTATCTCAGGGAGTTCCCCAAGTCACAGAAGAAGATGAAAATAGTCTTAACTAAATAGCACTCGCAGACAGACATACACTGCCTGCACAAGGGCCATGCAGCTGGGCTGATGCCATAAACTTTAAAGTGCTTTGAAACATACATTTATTTAGATTTATACAAACACTGGGACCTTGGGCTTGGCATACCCAATAAACACGCCTTAAACGGTATCAGTACAATCCAAGATAACATGGCACCAGCAAGTCAAGTGGCATAAAAATTAACCTACTCCCCCTGCCAAATTTCCTGCCTTTCCAGCCCTCTTCATCCTCTCATTTCCAGGTGGGTGGGGAAATAGATGAGCTTTGCAACAGCACTGAGCGTCACCGTCAGACACAGGGAATTTGGGAGTAAGGGTAAAGCCACAGCTGTGTATTGGTGTTTATCTTCAATACTTTAATATATATAAAACTGGTAAATTGGGGTGTGACCAAACTAAAAACAAATAGGGATAGGGGACCTCATTAAAGCATCCTTGCAAATTAATTTGCGTACCTCCTGCTCCATTAGGAAGTGTGTCAACACAGTCCTGTGTTTCCATAGGACCTGCAGGGTGACCAGGCTTTAAGTATTACTCACTAAAAATTAAAGCCAAACTGGACTCCTGCCCTAGGAAACTCGCCAGATTTCTGGTCTTAAAGGAATGATAAGCCTTTGGGATGCTGCTTTTCTGACTATGCAAAATCAGGGTCAAGTCTGGGACAAGAGCACCTCATTGAATAGCTCTGATCCCACTTCCCTTAAATCTGGAGGAAATTCTTCCTTGAAGAGCTGGACCAGAACCCACCAGCAAGACAAAGGTGTGCTCCTGACAGCCCAAATGGATTACACTAGGGCAAAGGGCTTTTTAGAAGGTGTTCCTTTAGTGTATGTTGCCCATAAGAAGATAAGAAAGCCTTCCCCATCCCTTCCATTAAGTCCTCCAGTGCCAAATTCTCATCAGTTTGCCTCAGCCTTTCAATGGATGAGATGGTGATGGGGCTTCCCTGGTGTAAGCAAGAGCAGGATCTGGGTCTCCTTGGTAAATACTGTATGCTAAAGGTGGCTTCCTCGTGCCACTGGAAAGCTGTCACGATTCTGCCTGTGTATGAACCAAAACTTATCTGCTTTGCACATTTTCCTCCTAATCCAACCCATTCTCCAGCTCATCTTCTCTTGTTTGTGATCAGTTTGGAAGGATTTGTGCTTTTGTGTCAGGGACAGTCTAGTCGCTTGCTTATGACAGCACCAAGAGGGCTGCAGGTGTCAAAAGGGAATTCCTGCAGTGAAAATCATGGATGTAGTTCTGAGGAGACACGGACAGTGGGGAGTAAGACAGTGTGAGTGTCACCTGGTGAGAAAACAGTAGAGAGTAGCAAAGAGCCATGGCACACACTGATTCGACATGTGTTAAGTGTGTAGCAGGAGCAGAAACATACACACGAAAGGAGAGAGGAAGTCAGCAGGTGTAACCTCATGAAATTACACAAGACAACTCATGCTTGGGTTTACCATTTTCACCTCATCACCTCCTTCCTATTGCTGCGGAGACCACCCTCATCTGAACTTCCCCAATGACCCATTCCAACTAGCACCCTCTTACTGGCCAATTCAAAGCAAAGGCCGTGGTCAATACTAACAGCTTTGCCAGGATTTTCTCAGATAGGGGAAACTTGCAGGTGGTGTGAAGCTAGGGATGCTGGCTTCACACAGCAGAGTCCAACCCTACAGAAGCAGAGTCCCTGTCCTCGGAGCAACGTCTCACCATCAAACCAGACAATTTCAGCTGTGCTATGAGCTGAGCTGCCTTCAGGCTGGGACAGGCTCAGGTGACGTCCCCACTCTGCAGTCGGTCCCCCCTCAGCGCACAGCACACGTTTCGGTTTGATTGATTTTGTAATTGCTCGTTTAATTGAACAGTTACAGCAACACTATCAGGAAAAGGTTTCAGGGCTGAGAAGGGGGGTGGGAGGGTGTGGGGGTGGAAGGGGAATTGGAGCTGGGGAAAGAGCAAAATGGGTTTTTCCCTTTCTCTTAAGATGAAAACACAGAGAAGAGGAGGCAAGGAGCTGAGTTCCCTTTAGCAGGCACCGAGGAGGTGGTGAGCCGAAAACAATGAATTACAAAAAGAGAAGAAAAATGAGAAGTGGGTTGAAAAGTGTGGCAGGGCTGGAGGGTCCCAGGGACTGCTTAGCCTCTAACCGACATCCTCTTCCTGCTAGCTGTGAATGCTGGCATGAGGAAAATGGGCCACAGAGAGGGAAAGCTGGGAAGCTGTGTGAGCTGGAAGGGGGGGAACAAGCAGGAGAAGGTGGGAGAAGATGGCTGTGTGCCTAAATAAAAGGTGCACAAGCAACATGGAGAGCAGGGAAAGATATACCCGTGTTAGAGAAGCTGTAAAGAGCAGAGTGTATGAAAGCAAAACAGATGCATCCAGGAAAGTCTGCATTTCAAGCACAAAGGTGGCATGCGTAGCATGTCTTGTGTGAGAGGTAAACCTCCAGGGAGTGGGAGAATGGACCAGCAGGTACACATAGGAAAGCTGGGATGTGCGAGAGTGAAGGGAGAGTGCACATATATGAAAGGAAAGCAAGAAACACAGTGAGATGGATGGACACCTCCGCAAAAGGTGGTGAGCGTGAGAGAATCAGGACACATGCTGGCTGGGTTTATCAGTAAGCCTGCTATTGCGTGTGCTCTGCTGTCATGCTGTGATATGAGGCTGCCACTTCTTTGCAGATCTGGTGCCATGGTTCTTTCCGTGTCCGGGACTGTGCGGGCACTGCTTCCATGTGTCTGTGAACTTTTTGGAGCACTTCTACCTCCCATCTGCATGCACTGCCTAGGTGGGTTTCCCAAAGGGGTGAACATCTTCTAGTTGTTGGCATGGTGGGCATTTGCATCACTTTTCCCAGAGTGTCTGAATACACCCGTGGGCATGGGGTGCACGTGGACATGTGTGTAAATCCACTACATAGTCATCTATGTGGTGGGCACAGCGCACCTCTGCCTCAGCTTCCACAAGTCCAGATGTGGCAGTGTCACTGTGTGCCCCTCTGTGGTATGTGTGAGTCTGAGCCAGGAGCATGTGCTTGTTGGGTGTGTGTCAGGAAAAGGACAGGAGAATCCAGACAGGGTCAGGGGGGAAGGTGCACACAGAGGCCATGGTGTAGCTCCACAGCAAAGGAGATCAGGTTTCAGGAGAGCCTGGAGCTAGGGCTGGAGGGGGACAGGAGGTGGGCTTTGCTGCCTGCATTCCCTGGCAGGCAGCACAAGGCAGGTTTAAAGAATATCCTTCCATTTAGGAGTTTGTTTATTATTCTTAACTAAGCAGCTCAGACAGGCAAGCCGGCAGCACCATATCCACACTGACTTCCCAGGAAGGCAGGGAAGGGAGGGACAGGAAGGCAGATTTCCAGACTAGGGGACAAAGGGATTTATGTACCACTGGGCTAGGGAAGGGGGCAAAGCTGCTTTGCCAACTATTTAGAAAGAGTGTGGAAGACACTCGGCTTTGGGACGTCAGAGGGGAGTCTGGGTGGGGTGCAGCTGGAATATGGCAAACAGGATCATAGCTGACTCGCTTTTCCAAAACCCAGCAGCACCTTTGGGTTGGCTGCTCCTCTTATATTTAAGAACTTCAGACTTTTGTCTGAAATTCCTCAGAACCAGGAGAAGAAACTCAGCTATGTGTTCTCTAGAGAGGAGGGAAAAGTAATCTCTCTTCTGTTATAATCCACTTACTCTGTCAGGAGTCACAGGGCAGCAAGATATTTGTGGTAGTAGAAATTCCCTCACCTTGCAAGTGTGTCCATACCAGGAGTCAATGCACTCTCCCAGCTCTGTGTTTTGGCTTCTCTGTCTCATCTAGCAAGTTTTCAGCTACTGCAGCGATGACCAAGAACACAGCAACCTAGACAGAAAAGAGAGAAAGTATTGGTGTGCATTTCTCACAGGGACAGACCGTATGTATCTGTGTGCTCCCTTGAAGCACAGGTGATGGAGAAGGGAAAAGTTCTGCACATCTATACATAGAGTGAAATACACAGGGGGATTTTCCTGCACACTGCTTGTGCATGCACGCCAGCTCAGCTAAACACTGTCCACATGTATAAAGATACACAGATAGCATTTTTCAGCCAGCACCTTCTGCGTCTCTGGACTCTGGTGTGTAAGGGAGTGGTGCAGATCCAGGTGGTGGGGCACCCATCTGCAGCGTGTGAGCACACCCCAAGCCCACCCCACGGCTGGACGGGAGAGTTAGTGTCCTTGCAGCTCAGAGGGCAGGACTGCAAGGGAGGGACTATCCTTGCCATTTGCCGAGTGCCGATGTGTGTGCTCACACTGTCATGAAAATGAGGTCACGGAAGGTCATTCAGTTCAACAGTATAAATCAAGGAGGAAAGTAGAGTGGAAGCCTGTGAATACTCGGGAGATCTCACCAGTGGGGGGTGGCCGGCAGAGCGGAGGAAGGGCTAATGAGACCAAGAATGCCACACGCGGGTGAAAGCAGAAAATAACGGTGAATGAAAGCAGCCAAACGGTGGCAGCCAAAACAGAAGGCAGGAAAGCCCAGCCTCAGGTCCTTTATCCTGTGCAATAACCAATGCTTCGTGTTAACTCGCAGGATTATTCTGCCAGAGCAGGCAGAAAGGCTCCACGCCCTCCAGTCCCAACCCGCTGACAGGAAACCTTTCACTGGAAACTCACTTGCCTTCAGTGCAAAATGTCTCACTTCTGTTAGCAATTTGTTCCCCATCATGAGCATTCCTGGGAGAAGTTTGGCGGGGGTAGGAAACGGGCCAGGAGGGCTGCATGCGGGGCGCTTCCACCTGGCGACCTGGTTAATAACACAATGGAGCAGACAGCCAGCCTTTCACCACCTCGCGTTCTCTCCGTGGCCCTCATTCCACCTTTCACCACCTCCCCCTCCATTTCTCTCCTTTCTCCTCCCTTTTGCCAGCCTCCTCGTTCCCCTTCTCCACTTTCCCTCTTCTTTCATCCCTTTATTTTTCTGCTGCTATGTGCTCTTAGCACATTTGGACCTCATGCTCTCTCCCCTGTCTGCAGGTCTCACAAACTCACCACACCTGTGCCCCACCACACTCTCAGGTATGGTAGAACTCAGTACTTTCTCCTTGGGCTTGATCTGAGCCTCCAAAATGCTTTTTTGTGATCAGTCTTCCCCCAGCACTCTCTGGACAGAAGTCTCCCTCTTTCCCTCTTCCCTCCCCCCTTCTCTTTCTCTCTCTCACATAATATTTTCCATATGAAGAAGCCTTCCTGAAGCCGCACACTGCCCTCTCGGCAAGTCTTAGGCGGGTTAGAGGAGACCCTGAGAGCCTTTAATCCTCTCTCTCTCGCTTGCTTTCATCCTCAGCCACAGCTGGACGCCCCATTGATGTGGAACAGACCAAACACCAGGCCTCTTGCTAAGCTGCTGCTGTGGGGCCTCTTCTCCTTTAGAGCCGAGCCGAGCCCGTGGCCCACGTCCTGCTCACAGAGTGCCTGTCTGGCGTGGCCAGCAGCCTCTGCACACACAACCAGTGCCTCCAGCCCCGGCTTTGCCTGCCTCCCCCAGCCACGCTTTTGCTCTCACTGCTCACTATAGCTGCCGTCTCCCCGAGCCATCTTCTACCACCTTGTTCTAAGACAAGCCCCCACCATCCCCCTTTCTCAAGACTATTTTAGCATCAGTTCCCCACTGCCTTGCATCCCGGTGGAGCATCAGGCCTGGATGAGGGTGAAGGACTGGTTTGTGTTGCTCTGCCAAAGCAACAACTGGTAGTGATGCCCCCAGGAAGGGCCTGGCAGGCTCCATCATATGGCACATAAGGCCTTAAGGCTGCAGCCTGCTTACAATTTTGGGAAGAAGGGTCTTTGCTGTCTGTTCAAGATCTCTCTTAAGGCACCCTGCGGGGTGAGGAAAGGATATACAGCTTCTCTAAAAACTTTCCAGCATGCACAAGATGGGCTCACATGGTCACCTGCCTCCGGGAGCCAGGGGAAACAGAGGAATGACAGACAAACTGCCATGCCGGGGCACCTGAGGCCCCGGGCTTCGGTCACCGCACAGCCCAACTAGCTGAGCGGGGTGTTTTGTTTTCCTTGCAAAACATGGGGAATATAGCAAAGGCCAGCATTTCACCTGGGTGCCAAGCTCCCCGCAGCTATCCGGCTGCTTAGGAGCAGAGACGGGACTGGGCTGGCAAAGACACCCCCCCCACCCCGGCTGCGAAGCCCCCGGGCCCGGCACCCCATTCCTGATCTTCCTCTGCCCTCTAGCGGCTTCATACCCCAAAACCAGCCCTTCCCGATGGAAGGCAACAGAGATGCGTATGTTTTTATGCTTGATTGGATGAAAAGCTCGAAAGAAACTTCAGTGGGCTTTGAGGACTCCAAGTAGATAGGCAGAAAATAAGTGGTTTGATGGGAGAGCTCAGAGAAGGGGAAAAAAAGAATGATCCAAGCTGTCAGAAACACAACCTAGGAGGGGAAATTAAAAGACTTGGGGATGGATAATGTGGAGTGGAAAGCCTGAGGGAAGGCACGACAGGCGTCATTATATACAAAGCAAGAGAAAGGGAATAATCCGTTCTCCGAGTTCACAGCGGATACAAAGGGGAGCAAGGCATTTAAATAGCGGGGACAGGCAGACGTTCAGAGAAGCTTTCAAATAAGGATGGTGCAGCACTGGAATAGGTCACCAGGAGAACGCTGCAACTTGAACTAGTTAAACAGAGATCTTTAGAAATTGCACCGAAAGAGCTGATCATACTGTGTGTCACTAGGCTAGATTAAGTGGTTTCCTGAGATAACATTCATCTAATTTTCTGTGATACTATCATTAAAAGCCATATTGATCCTCTGTCAGAGATGCAGCAAAAGGACCAACTTCATTACTTCCTTGCTGCTCCTTAGTGACCAACATGCTAGGTCCTGGACAGGCACCTCTTCATGACCTGTCCTGCCCCAAAGAGCTTCTCTCCCCAAAAAGAGGACCTCCAATGGACATGGCGAATGCAGATGCTCTGGGAAAGGATGAGACATTGCAGCACAGTTCTTGGCTCAGTTTGTAGGCAACCAGTTGCAGAAACTGAACTAATTGCAGACTCCTGGGATTTGTTCATAAGAGAACGAGTGCGTTCCCCCTTCTTGTTACTGAGCATCAAGTGCCTGATGAGAGAGGGATTTGGGGACAAGACAATGCGGAGATATCTAGCACAAAATGATTAGCCAGAATGTATTGTTAATAAGCTGCTTATTCATATAATTGGAAATTATTTGCAGCCAGGGTGTCAGTACAGTCTTTCTGCACTGCTCTGATGGAGCAAGGCAGGTAGGTACTGGCCCAGGGGACACGACTGTCAGCATATCTGCCAGCAGTGGGGAGGCAGAGGAATGTACTGCCATTACACTTCTTTACTGCCACTGCCTTGAAGGGCACAGAAGGGCACAGGGATTTCAAGGGGAGGCAGAAGGGAATCTGCCAAGCCCCACTGACTAGGGGCATGTTTCCCAGTATGGCAAGCACAAGGCGTCTGGCGAGTAGAGTGGAAGGACAGTCCTTCTCCAGTATCTTTACAACAGCTAGAACAAGAGTAAGGCCCAGAAAGCATGGAGTCAAGAACAGTAAGACCTGCCACTACACGTGCTTCCCAAAGCAGCTATTTGAGGTGGAGCCAGCTGTGGAAGACCCATGAGTAAGTCCACCCCAGAGCTGTGACAGCCATCACTAAAGGGAGACTTCAGTTGTGGCTATGGTGCACACATTGTGGCTTGATGACTGAACTGAGGTTTCCAGAAGTAGCTTTGCTCACCTTGAGGAGAGCTGGCTTTGTCCTGATTTCCAGGAGGCAGAGTTCCTTGGGGAGGCCAAGGGAAAGAAAGGGAAAAGCTACAGAAGCCGTCCCCCTCATTAGCTCTGCCCAGTGGGTGCACAAATACAGGCATGTGGCATTGCACCACCCCATGTCCTTCTCCTTCCCTCACCTCCACGGTGGTTGAACCCAGGCCTTGCAAAGCACCCGGGTTCAGGATCAGCCACATCAAGGATTTTGTGCCTCTAGAAACAGAAACATTTCTGCATTTTTCTGAGGCCGAGGGCTGGATGTTTTTAATGATCTTACTAGTGGGAGTGTCAAGCGGTCTTTCCCAGGGCTCCTTCGGGGACAAGATTGAAAGTGTAGCAACATCGTGAAGTGTGGCTTCCCTTGATGCAATGGTGAGAAGAAAACAGCTTCTCTTTGAATTCTGCCTAAGGCATCTGTGTCTTCTGAACTGGCCAAGCTCTGTTGATAGGGACAATTCAATTATTTAAGCATGAATTTGGCTGCGAAACAGCAGTGAAGGATTTCTGTGCCAAGCCAAGTGGTAAGCCACTAACCTCAGCTTCTTCCTCCAGCAGTACCAGTGTAGGATGGGAGGGTACAGACAGAAGACATCTACTAATCCTCTGATCTGCCTTCAGTGTTGCCCTTTCTCTTGGCTCCAAGACAGGCATGGAGCCAAGATGCCTCCTGCTTCTGCTCTAGTTTTTCAGGTAAGAGAAGGGGTGAGGTGGTATAAGAGGCAGGGGAGCTCAGGTACAGTGTTTCTCTTGCATTTGTCTAAGGTCCTGTAAAATGCATGCTATTCCAGCATTAGGAATTTTCTGAAAGTTTCTACCACCAAAGCGAGTTTCTTTTCAGATGGAGAAATTCTCTGCACTGCTACAAAAGGAGATGGGCCAGCTCCGGTTCCTATTACCTGGAGATTCTGGCTTCTCTGGGCCAAGTCACTCTGGGCACAGGTTCCTCTTCAAAAATAGATACAAGTGTGTCATGCAAACGACATGTCATTTGGAACTCTCTGGCCCAGCTCCACCACTCCCTGAAACGCCCATGTGGTCACTGGCTCAAGGGGCAACTCTCTTGGCAGTGATTCCTTCTCTGCAGGTGCAATATTTAATAGAAATCACAGCTACTTAAGGACAGGCTAAAATGGTGTGAAAAAAGGAAGGCCTTAAAGCATTTGTTTCATGGCTATTAAATGCCTCTTAGGAGCTGATTTTTAAGAGGCAGAATCCCAGGTACTGAGGCACACCAGACTAAGTGCACAGCACACTGTACCTTTGATCCAGCACAAAAAGCAGTGCTGAGGAGAATGATCCCTCTGAAAGCCTCTGTCAAGGAAAAGGAGAGTCTTTGGGAAGCAGCAAGGAAGCAAATATACATAAAGGAGTTGCTAATAATTTTGTAACCGGGATCATCCAAATGACAGCAGTGTAATGCTATTTCAGCAGCCCCCAGGATGTGATGAGCACAGATTTACTATCACACACGACTGACACAGTCTGCCATTTCCTTACCAAACCTTTTATATCCTCAGCCTTTTGAAGCCTCTGCAGAGCCAGCTTAGGCCTGTTAACTATTCCATACAGGAAATATAATTCCATATATATTTGTGCTCACTGTATCTCTAGACACAAAACTTCAATAGGTATGAAAAGACAGGTGCCTGAGCACAGTACTAAGCTGTAACCAAAGCTGGAGAATCTCCTCGTCTTTTGACGACCACAGTTTCCTGACCGATCCCTCCCTTTCTCTCAAACACACCCGCTGAACCCACCATCCATCACAAGAACATGGGCAGAACTGCAGCAGAGCTGGCACCGAGCCACGCAGCACAATTCATTCCTTCCTTGGGACTGTTTCTGACTTATGCTCAAGGGGGACAAACTATCCCCCAACACTACAACGCAAAGAACAGTTTCTACACCAGATCTTCACAGTCAGTGATTTTTGGTTGAGGAAAACTATACTTCAGTGCAAAATTGTGATTTTAACCCCCAAATATATTTGATTTCTGTGAGAGATAGAATATTTTACTTAAAGTAAATTTGTGTTATCCTTTACAATACAGTAAAAAATTAATTTGGAATAAGGAAAAGACCCCATTTTCCTATTAGCAATGCAGACGGATGCTGAGATACAACATTCCTTCTCTTCTCTTTCCGTGGAGAGAGCTAAATACTAGAAATTCTGAAAATATGGCTAGGAAGACTGTCCTCCCTATGTGGCACATCACAGCCTCTTGAACAGGGAAATGCTCGTAAGCCGGCACTGTAACAACAGCATTCTCTCTGCCAGCCTGGCGCTTTATCCTCTCGCACAACTCCTGACACTGCATAGGGCACAGATGGACCCGCACACTGCAAAACTGGCTTCTGCAAATGCTCCGCTGCCCGCTCTCGTACAGTCCTTTTCCCTAGCCTTGTTTTGGCTTATTTACTGAAAAGACTGTACTGGCAAAAAGGTAAACAGCACAAAAATAATGGCTATATGAACTATGCATATGACAAATAACCACAAAACCTGAGGGAAACATTTGAACGTTCCCCAGACTCTCCTTCCCCCTAACCTTTTGTTACATTATTGCTAGATCACACACTCCACAGACCAAGAATTCAAACATAATGCTATTAAAATTTGTTACCTTAGTCTCCTTTCTCTCTATTTCTGTAGAAAAAAGAACAAGTTATTTTTAAGGCTTACCTCAATTTTATGTTCTTTCAAATATTTTTGCAAGATGCCTTCTTCCCCCCCAAAAACCCACAACCTGAGATAAGGCAGCCTAAGAATTTACTCAGCAGTTCCTAGTTCACTAGATTCTTCCACAAAGTCTGAAAAAGGGAACAACTTCCTTTACCAGAGGCTTTACACTAACTCATTTGATAATGGGTTGAGGCTGCTCAGCTGTGAACACTGATGAGCATCTCCCAGCTCTGCTGTGATGGTGGTAACAGGAAAGGAGAGATGGAGTGCTTTTATCCTAAAATTGCTACTACACCTAAATCCAGCAGCTTCTTCCTGATAGAACTTGGGATACTACGGGAAAATAAGTTTACGGGAGAAGCAGAGAGAGCAGGCAGCGTGTGAGGTACACAGGACTGAGGTCCCATCTGAAGCTAGGGTCTGTGTTTCACCTGTGAAGATTTACCCCATAGCGGATATGTCATTTGTGGAAGATTGGTCATCATGGCTCTTAGCTGGGAATTATACTGTGAGTCTTACGTACTGCAGTGGTCCGATACCACTCTGCTATGGAGCCAAAGAGTCTCTCTGTTGGATGTCCCTATAATGTCCAGAACTACGATGCTACAAGGAAAGTCTGGTGCTGAAGGAAAGGTAAAGATAAACATAGTATCTTGGTCAGTGCTGATTACGATCTATCAGCGTATCAAAACAAGGTTCATTCTGAGAGAAGCGCTATACTTGGTAACGCCCAGAAGGGGATAATCACTGTCACAATGCAGAAACTGCAAGCTGAAGACTCAGGAGTGTACTGACGTGCACGCTGTACCTGTTCTCATTTTTCCCAAATAATTGAGGTTATGCAGTCTCTTTCCAAGAGTGAGTATTTCTTTTTAAGGAAAACATGGGACATTTTGTAGATTTCTGCCTCACTTTCTCTTCAGTGTTTTGGAATACCTTCTCCCATGTTACTGAGGACTAGCCATAGTAGGTCAGACCAAAGGCCTCCAACACTGGCTAAAGCAGATAATTAGGAAGGAGTACAACAACAGAGAAGCACATAGAAACAGTTCTCCAGAATACTCTCCCAGCCTTCAGTGATTTTCTGGAAAGGATATTTTTGTTATAATAGCAAAAGCTGAATTATCTTTTCTATTTAATTCATCTACTCATTCTGCTGACGCATAAAAACATTTGGTATATGAACATCCTGTGGCAATGAACTCTACACTCAATGCATGCATGGAGAATTTTTTCTCCTTGTCTCCTAACTAGAGACTTCCTTCTTATAACGGACAGTGAATTATTGCTTCTGTTCTCTCTCTCCCTGCTATCCTGGTTTTATAGACTTTTGTAGTATCACTGCTGTCATTTCCTTTCCAGGCAAAAAGTTTAGTCATTTCGTGTGCATAAAGTGCATCAGACCTTCCTCTGTCATGGCTGTTTTTCTCTGATCACCAACTCAGCTTTCCAGCAAGGGCCTGGGCAGAGGACACTGTGGGAGCCCAGAGAGAAGGGCTTGGCCAGGACAAAGGACCTGCTCCATCTCCCATGGCTCGGGACAGCCCAAGGAGTGCCCCACGGCCACCAGCGTGAGGGCAGAGCATAATGATGGTCTTTGCTATCAGGAGGGGATGAGCTCTGCTCTCACCCGCTTCCCTAAACTGTTGCTGAACATGGTGAAGGATTTCCGTTTGATGCAAGACCCCTGGCACTTCCTCCAGCACTGAGATGCGGGAGGGCTCACAACGCAGACACTTTTGAAAAGGACGCCTTGGGCAGATCCTGGACTTGAGGCCCCTTGCCTGGGCTTGAGGACGGCCATGGAGCTGAGAGCCCTCCTCCTGCTGCCGCTCTGCTTCCCAGGTAAGAGAAGGGCTGGGCTTGCCACGGGCTTCCCACGCACCCAGGGGGAGCGGGACACCCTTCCCCACCTCCCGCTGCCCGGGGAGCTCCACACTGGGGGGGAATCCGACAATGGACAGACTCTGTAACAGTCTGTACCAGACGGACTCTGTAACGGGTAGTAACAATGGGCTGGGCTGCTG
>VYZM01013462.1:112681-130369 GCA_013398915.1 Dromas ardeola | reverse complement strand
AAGGGAGAAGCACAACAATATTGTCAGCTTTTGGCAATTTGCTGAAAATATTTTTGTGGAAGTCAAGGGCCTCGTGGTGGTTTCCATTCTGTTGCTAACAGCCATGCCCTGGGGCAATGAAGAGGATAAGATAGCGAGGACAGAAGGGTAGGGAAAATTTCCCTTTTGGCTTCCCTTAAATTAATGAGCAAACAGCACAGATGGGATAAGTGAGGCAGAAGAAGAAATCCAGCATAAATGTTCCCAGTAGAGTGCCTAAAATGAAGACATCTTTGTGTGGAACAGGACAGTGACCAAATGACATTTTCACCTCTGTTGTTTCTGTTTTGGGGAGAGCTCTCTGAAGACTGCTCAGGTCTTGTTGTAGAAGAGGACAGCGACAGTAACTATCAGCCCTGTAACCCTCCAGATGTGTATTTCCATCCTTGAAATAACACACTGGTTTTTGTAGGCGCCCTGCCTCTGCCACCGGCGCGGCAGCCCGTGCTGGAAGGGGCAGGTGTGGGCGCCGGCAGAGCCGGTGGAGCCCAGCGTGTGCTGCCCTCCCTTGCACCGGCGGCTGATGCAAGTCATTTGGCCTCTCCAGATTTCCATAGTCTCAAAGTTGTGCTGGAGTTGCCAGGTGTAACGCTTGGATGTTTGTCAGATGTGGCAATTTTTAACTTCAGACCCAAGGAATTGCTAATAATAGGCTAGCAAATAGCGTGCAGTTAACTTTCTCAGGCTGTTCATTAGTTTTACCTAAGCCACCACCCGTTTTTAGAAGCAACTTGTTTGCTAGAGTCTTCGGTCAGATTTCTTCATACAGTATAATACTATCAAGCTTTTATTTAAAGTGTGTTGTACCAGGTACCACTAACTAGGTAATAAGTAGTCACAAATACATCCCAGGTGAATGTTACCATCTCATTTGCACTGCAAATGGTAACTGTAATATTACCGCTTTGTACTTCAGTACATCCTGAAATTAAGTCTGAAAAATGATTGTGTGCTATAAGCACATGTGGCCTTTATGGTAGTGCCCTGCACACGAACCTCATTTGTGTGTGGAGTCATTGCCACCACCACAGAAAAATCTAGCAGAAGAAAACGCAAAGAGCAGATTTTTTCTTAAAAGTGACTCATTGCAGAAGTACACATGGAAAGAAACACATTACCAAAAAAAACCCCCATAATTATTTTTTATCTAATTTATTAATAGTAGAAATAAAAACAAATTCATAACAGGCAGATAATTGCTTTCATTTGTAAATTGCTATTAAATCTCTCTCTAGATTAAACTGCAGATCTGCCTGGGATTGAAGTCAAGAAGATTTGGTCTGGACTCAAAAGCCAATCTTGTAGAGAGATCCTGAAGTAAAATAAATTGACGTTGTTTCCTCAGCATGAGAAGAAGTGTTAATAGTTCAAGGTAGCTTTCCCTTCTGGTTTTCATTCTTGCATCCGGGTGTTTGCATCACTCTGTGTAGCCAGGCAAGAGCAGAGCGCTGCCTTTAGTCATAACGTACTGAGGAAGGACTAACACATCATGAACAAAAATCAGCCCTACAAGCACCATAGCTGAAGATAAGTAACGGATGGTTTGGTGACAGTGGTTTGAACTGCACGTTAATGTGGTCTCAAACATGTTCCTTTTATAAATGATGTTTCAAACATTTTAAGAATAATTTATTCAAAGAACCAGGTGGAAATCAACTCTTATCTCACACGGTAGGTACATCTAAAAAATCTCTTGAAGACAACGAAGTGCTTTAAAAGTATGTTCTCCTGTCTTTACTTCTATTAGTCCATAGTACATCAAGCTCATTGTTATTTCCTACAGAGTAAAATTATGTTTGAGATGCTGGAGCAACTGTGTTCCAAAAATGTCTATTTTAGTAATTCATTGTGCTTCTGCTGTAAAAGGAGTTTCCCATTTCCAGGTTTTCATGCTGGGTTTTTTTGCATTGGACTTGTGGCTGAAAACTCACAGCAAGCCATACCTTGTAGTCCACGAGCCTGAGGTAGCAGGTACCTGTATTCAGACAAAAGCCCAAATAAAATAAAATTTGTGTCAGCAAACGTTCAGCTGAATGACAGAACAACTCCTCGAGGGATTATCTGATGTAATCTGAAGATACGGCCTAGACGCAAAGAAGTAAATTCACTCATGTGAGCAATGCCATTGAAATTCAGGCATTTTCCTAGACAGTGCTGAGCACTCCATGCCCGAAGAATAATGTAATTTAAGATTGTGAGCTTAAAGTCCTCATGGGCTTCACAAACTTCTTGAACGTGCTTTGAGAAGCAAAGGGAAACTGTGGATCTATTTATTTCAAGAGTTTCAACTTATTTTTTCCACTTCTTTTTGTGCAGTAAGTTAGGGATGTAGGCAGAAAGCCTCACGATGTTTGAGGAAGACACTGACTCACTGTCCTGAGTGTCTGAATGTAAATGGAGACAACTAACGGTATGTTAAAAGTGTGAACAAACTCACAACGTCCATGCATTCAGACCTGTGGGGCTTTCGGTTTACTTATTTTGGAGATTGGGAACTGCAGCACTGGTTAAGAACATGAAAAATTAAATCATCAGTTTTCAGTTAATAGATTATCCCAAACGATAACATTAAAAATAGCAGTGTGTTGTTTGCATCTGGAAAGTCAAGTTCTTACTGAGCATTTTTGAACTGCCTTACGTAGTGCAGATACAGGCTCTGTCTAAGGACATCCACTCTCCACTGACTGCGAAGGAAGGAATCCCATTAAAAGTTCAGGAGGTAATATAACTTAAAAATAATAATAACATTTTCAATAAGTGCATTGTCTTTAAATCAGTGTATATTTGCATGCATTGGGGCTGAAAACCTTTAAATGATGACCCTCCGTCAGGTACTTACTGAATCTCTCTCCCCTTTTAACAGAACATTACAGATATAATGCGAATTTTTGAACAGCTGCCTGCCTATTTTGTGGTAGATGTATGCAGTGTAATAATCCATTAGCACCCCAGGGGTTCCATTAGCACAGAGACAGGTACCTCAGCAATTCTTCCACCTCACCGACATCATCTGCATCAGCAGTGCCTGGGGAGGGATAGACCTCCTTCTCCCTAGCAAAATAAGAAATTACCGCACGCCCTCTGCAGTGCCTCAGACTGATCAAATCTATTGCATTTAGAAAAACCGCGTAGCTTGGTCTAACTCCCACTGCCAGCAGTTTCATGCCATGTATTTTAGACTTTGCTAGAGTTACTCCTGCTTTCCACTGGGTGATGCAGAGCAAGGTTTACACAGGCACCTTGTTTCTTTCTTTAGAGAATAGTCGGGGTTTTGAAGGTTTAATCAGAATAATTGTTAAAGATTGTTGCCACTATGACATTCCTTTAATATTTTTTCCAGTTTCATTTCTTTTACTAATCAAAAATGCGTATTTATCTTACATTCAGTTAAGAAAATACATTATGATCTAATATTGCAAAGACTAATTTTTCTTTCATGGCTTCAGGATCACGATGAACAACTACAGCCTACAGAATACTAAGCTGAATGCCCAAAGGGCAGCATCAGATTTTCTGCAGATATTACCTGTCGTGCTTGACGTGACTAGTTTTTACTTCACTTTTTCTTCTGATGTGAAAATGTCATTATGTAGTAATTTAATTCTGCTCCAGCAGAAGCTTTGTAGAACAACCTAAGCCTGTAAGCTTTTTCCATCAAATGTCTATGCTGCTGTTACTGTCTTATATCTAGCAGCTTGTGAATCAGCATGAAAGTTATTTATGTAATGCTGTAATTTTTGGTATCAAAAAGTACATATTTAATAACTTAAAAATGCTTTCAAAAAGTCTGTTACATCAAGTAATCATTTCAGAATTTATCAACCAGATTTGTAATTTTGTCCAAATGTGCTTGATACAGTTTTGTTCAGATGTGGATTTCTGGGTTCCTGGTGTAACACCTGGTCTTCTCTTTGGCTTCTCAGCAAAATACATCAGTTACCAGAAGCTACAGAGGCATTACGGCACTGTGCAGAGCTGGAAAGCCTTCGGTTCCTGACAGCTGAAAATATGACACGATCTGACGTTAGCAGGGTTAGGAAGAAGCCACATCCGTTCCACAGCCTTTGTACCGGGGCAGTGTCTGCCCTTGTCTTGTTGACTGGCATTAGTTATGATACTGTATACAGCATGTTCTCTACGATTTCTCCTCAGGGCAGACTGCATGGCCTGTAGTTCCCCATGTCATGGCATTCACCCGTTTTAATTACGGGTAAAATGGTAAGTTTTTTCCAGACTAAAAATAACTCCTTCAGGGTTCAAGCCATTGTTTAAGTTCAAAATTATTCAGTTTATTTTTTAGTTAAATCCTTAATAAATTGTCTGCAGATTAACTGCTTCCCCTAATTTGGTGGGGTTTTTTTCACAGGACTAGTTATTTCTTAACAAGCTCTAGTAGATAATGATGGAATATAAAGTATCTCCCCCTTACTGCAATATATTAATTTTATCTTCCTGCTACTTTCCAAAGAAAATGCTAATTCAGTGTAACTCCATTTTCTGCATCATGACTGACAGCTTTACCCTCCCTGCCCACTGCCTGGTCTGTTCGGCTCTTAGGGGTTCATCTGTTCCAAGTTTACATAAGGACCTTCGCCGCTTGTTTTTATCCCCATAAACAAAAGGGGTTTTATCAATAGCTTATAGCTTTAGGCATACTCTAACTCTAGCAGTAGGGGCTTATGCCAAAATCAGTATTTTATAATATAAACTCAGCATAATGTGAAATTACTGAACCATTGATATTCTCTACTCGGAGGTAAGTAGCTCGGCACAGTCATGTTAATATTGGAGACCTCCACATTATTACATCTGGATTACAGCAGGGCCCAGCCAGAGCTCGGCCAGACTGAAGCCCACTTGTGCTAAGCGATGTACCAATGCAGACCATTTGCAAACGTGTGCGGTGGCTTAGCCTTACTAATGTGGCTGTTTCCATTTTTTTTAGTATGGCTGACTGCGTAGGACAATAAAATTAAGAAAGTGTGTCAGGGTTTACAGAACCAGGGACACAACCAGCAGCACGTGCAGGTTTGACAAAACTAACAGAACAGCACATGAATTAAAAATGTTTTTCCCAAGGCCACATCAGTTACAGTTGTAGGATTACAAAAGAAAACTGTTATGTTGATAGATGAGAATCGAGCTCTTCAGTAGATGTTTTGCATGTAATCTTACCCTAATAGCTCTTAGGGGTGACATCAATTACAAAGCAAAATGTTTGCAGCCAGGAATGGAAGGACATGATTTGCAGCAGCTCTACGGCACTTACACCACAGTAGCTCTCAAAGGCATATTTCCTTTCTGGGTTTGGGCATCTTTCCAGATGTAACAGAGACGCGAAATGCTATCTATGTAACATAAGGTTATAGGTAGGTTTAGCTTGGGAGGGACCTCTGGAGATCATCTAGTCCATCCCCCCTGCTCTGAGCCCGTCCAACCGTGTCATGTTGCTCAGGGACACCTCTTCTGGTGTTTGACCACCACTGTGGTTGTTTTTTTTTTCTTACACCTAATTAGAATTTCTATTGTTCAAAATTGTGTCCTTTCCTTCTCATAGATAGGTGAAGAGAAAAATGGTTTTTTTCAATAATCTTCTGAAATAAGAGAAATAAAATAAAGCTAAATAAAAAAATTAAATTTGTCTAAACTGTCTGAAGTAAGCAGAAGTTCCTTACAACATATCTGAGAGGATCTGTTAGCAATTTTGTCCTTTACTAGAGGACTGATAATTACTAACTATCTCTGGAACAAGACAGAATTAGTATTACTTAAAACCTTTATCAGTTTAGTTTGCCTTGTGATAATTTGAGGCATCAAATTTGCTTGCACACCATTTTAACATCAAGTCAATAGAACTACTCAGAGGATGTAAATTACAGAAAGTGTATTTTTTATTCAGGTTTTGAACTGTATTTTTACTTAGTTCAAGGGCACAAGAGGTTAGGATACTCCAAATAGATAGCCAAAAAATTTAGATAACAGATGCAGACAGCAAAAACAAGTCACGCTAATGACCCTGCATGGCATTGCCCAGCACTCCAGATTCCCGGGGAGATAGTTCTGGCTCCTCCTCAGCCCAGGCAGGTTTCTTGCTTTTGTCCCACACTTCACCCGGGCTACTAAGTCCTTGTGGAGAGCTGGGACGAGGCTACTGGATGGACTAGGACTTTGCTGTTTGTCGCTTACTCCTAAGCATTGGGGCAGTTTGGTTGGGAGCGATGGTTCAGACCCAGCTGCTGGACATCCTGAAGAAAAGACTGTTTGGACCTGTGCCGATCAGGTCTGCAACTGGGGACACTGGGAGCTTTCGGGTGCAAACCCTGTGCTGCAGTGCAGAGACAGCCTGCTAGCACATAGCAAACCCGACTTAGATGTACAAGACCGGGCAGGTAACAGGCACGGTGTGCATGTGGAAGTTGTGAGGAGTCGCGCCTGTGCCAGATTTTATGCACTTCTGCCAGGGACATCACAGGAACGCAGCAGTCCTACTGCAGGGTGCGATGCAGATGCTGCCGGCTGCTGCTGGACTCTGGCTGGTTCCGACAGGGGCAAAACCATGTTTTCAAACCATGCTACATAAGGTAATAGCTGTGGCTTCATTATTGACCATTACTGTTTAGAATTGAACCTATTTCTCACATATATTTGGATTCTAATTTTTTTTGAGAAATGCTGCAAGAATTTTTTCCCTTCTCAGTTCTTTACTTCAGTCACTTCTAAATCTCTGAGCTGAAACTAAGCCAAAATATTCATGTATAGGCTATAGTCACAGCTCATTCAAAGGGGAAAGGATGATTATGAGTTCCTGAATAGTAAAACCAGATGATTTTCTATTTTAACTCATTCTCTTTGTTGCTATATTATTATTAAAAACAGCTTTATTATTAACTAGGCAAAGCACTGATTTTATTAGGAGTTTTCATCCAGTCTTCTTGTTCCAGAAATATATGTTTTGTCATCCATGAGAAAATACGCCTATGTCTGGAAATAAATGCCAGGAAATCTCCATTTCGTAGAATCATAGAATGGTTCAGGTTAGAAGGGACCTTAAAGATCATCTAGTTCTAACCCCCCTGCCATTTGTACGTGCCCATTTGCAAACTTTAGACAGCAAAAGCCACTGAAGATTGTATTCTGGTTCTGCATTATCTTTTCTGTGATATTTTCATAGAATGTCACCAGCTGAAGTCTTCTGGACACTAAGTCCTTCCAGTATCTGGTTCAGTTTTCACTGGGACATCTCTTGAGGATAGGCAGATGCCCAAATTCATATGCAGCAGCATCTGCCAAAAGACGTGACAAAGACTGCCTGACCCCCCGTAACTCAATATACAAAAAATAATTGACCTTAGGAGGCAGGTACGTATTAGGAAGCATCCACACCTCTGCACATGTGGATGCCAAGCTTGGGACAGGTAAACTCCCTTCGCTCCCACACATGCTGTCTTGCCTAACAGGCTCCAGTCAGTGGTTACTGATGCTCATGCTGCGCCTAACAGTCTTTCGGCAGTTGGTAGGGCAAATCCACCCTCTCCATGGGAATGCAGAGCCATTCCCAGGAGGACACTTCCGTGTGGTGCATTGTGAGACTTGCTTTTTCTTAGCAGGCTTAAGGGCAGAAGTTGTGTTATTCTGCCAAGGCATATGGCTTTGCAGGGCCTGCACACTGTTTGGTTCTGTGCTTACTGGCAGTTGTGGTTTGGGACACTAGATCAGAGAGACAGTTCGTCATTATGTGAAGGCATTGAGTATGGAGACTGAACACAGAGCATATGATAAATCTGGCAAACAAGATGAATGCTGCGTTCTCATCCATCAACACTTAAGGAGCAGCAGAACAAGCCACAGCGTGGTAGGTGGGATTATACTGCCTTGCTGACATGGGATGACCAGTAATGGCTCCACAATGTCTGGAGGATGCCATGGGTGTAAGGGAGGTACTCCAGTCTTTCAGGGCCATGGTAAGGACTGAAGAAATCCACTCAAGTACTGAAACGGGCTCTCTGCAATTTTACTTTGCAGTCCAGTACATTTGGAAGATTGAGGGTAGGGTTGGCCTGTCCATGTGGAACACAAAAGCAAAATGTCACTGGTTCGAAAATCACCTGGATGTCAAGACTGCAAAAGCATGTATACACAGGCGTGGCTTGCCTTTGTCACAGTCTGTAACTGGAAAACTAGAGGCGAATATTCTTTTGCGGAGCTGAGCCTACATACTGATGGATCCCTTAACCAAACAATGTGCCCTCATAAGAACTATAGACTTAAGGTTAAAGCAGGCAATGGAAATTAAGGATGCCATATGTGCTCAAATTCATGCCACGCCTGACAATTCTAATGAGTAATTACTCACTGCAAATGCATGGGCTGTTTTGTGGATTGTGAACTGTTGTTAGACATGTTGTACCGATAGCTTACAGATTTTAAAGTGTTTCTTTTGCCTTTTGGGGCTGGGGTTTTTTTGAGTGCTTCTGGGATGAGGGCACTGTTAATCTTTATGGAGTATTTTGTGCCTAATTAATTGTAAGGACTTAGGTAGCTGAGGGCTTTTATTTTCCTTTACAGAATAAAATATCAATTAAAATGTAAATCTCTGTGATTGCTGGCTTGGGGACATGGGGATCCCTGTAATTGAACTGTGTAAATTACTCACTGTTCTCAAATACATTAGTAATAATATGTTGGCACAGCTGCTGCTTCTCATTTCCTTACATTTACATGGACAATACGAAGTGTTAAAAACAAACGATGACCTGTATTAATTTTGCCAATGTATGCAAAGGGGTTAAAATGGTTGTGTAGTTACAACAGCTGATTCATAATAACAGTTAACGGTCCCTATCAAAAAGACTGCAACCTGCATGAACAAAAACTGATGAAAAATGCAGGAGTTTCACTTAACCTTGCCTTTCCTCATTTCCTTTCCCTTTCAGGTCTTTACTTGTCTTGGGGCAGGCTGGCTGGAGACTACGTGGATGACAACTGTTTCTCCCCTTCACTTGCTTGTCCATCTCCCTGGAATCGTCTTCACTCTGTGGTAGCAAAAATGGAAAGGCCAGATTAGCTCCCTGTTAAGCATCTGCAGAGGAATCTTTGCAGTGAAAGGTACGTGCGTCTCTCCAGAAGAAGACACCGAGGTCTGACCCACACTGCAGGGAAAGAGGAGCTGTGTACTCGTAACCCCGTACAGAGTCACAGAGTCCCAGACCCACAAGGAAACGTGCTGGAAGTTCCTTAGGGTGGCTGTGAGCCGGCGTTGCTGTCCCTCACTTCGACTCTCCTTTTTATTCCACAAACCTGTGTGAAGTTCTCTTTCCTCCTGCATTTCTCTCCCTCCTGGAACATGGCCTGTCTCCTTTGCCTTTGCGGCAGTATCTTCCACAGCTCTCTTCCCAAACTCCCTCCAGGGCAGCAGCAGTACGCTCAGCCTTCTGGCAGCACAGCTTATCTTGCAGATCTCAGAGCTCCGTGCAGAACCCACCCAGCCAGAATTCCTTAACAAACAGGCAAGAGGAGGAATCCCTCCAGTACTACTTCTGTATGTCAAGACGTATGGTTAAAACCGCCCTTCCTCTTAATATACCATTTATTTGAAGGCTGATACACAGAAATAGCAAGAAAACAATAGAGCATAATTGAATGCTCTGAGCAACTGCAAAATTACAACATTAGCATTTTTCATTAAAGAAAATTCTGATATCCTGTAGCAGAGAAGACAATGTGATATCCTAAGGGTTACAGCAATTCCCTGGGAACTGAGAAATCCGAGTTTTAGGCCCTCTTCAGCCTGAAGAATGTGAATCTCTACTTCTCAATAAAATGCCTAATCATGCTACAAAATAGGCTACAGCAGTGGTGTTCTCCGTCCGTCCTGCTGAAGCGGAGCAAATGTGCAGCAGAGAGCGCAAGATTAATGGGACCAGGGAGAGGGGACAAGCAATAGGGGATCTGTGTGTAGCACAGCGAGATGAGGACTCTCGGCAATTTATGAGTCCTGAAGAGTTATGTTCCTTGCTCCAAATGATATTTATGTATTTTGGCTTGTGATGCTCAAACAAGCAGGACTAGCAGCAGAAATCAGGGCTCTTACCCCTTCATGTAGGGTTTAATGAAAAAAAAAAAGCCATCATCATCTCGTCTGTACTTCTTCATTTGCATTATGAGTTTACTTCAACTTTAAATGCTCCTTGCTACGCTGAACTGGCATTATGACGGCCTGCCTTGTGATACTTAATACCACTGCCTGGCAGGATGAAGCCTTTACTTTGCAAGCTTCAGAGTGGAGTTTGAAAGAATGTTGCTGATTGCAGTCTGTACTGAGCAAAGCAGTTAAGCATGTGCTTTGCTTTCTTTTGTCCAGAATTTGAAAATTTGAAGCGAGAGGCTAAAACAAGAAACAAGCTGTCTTCTGTCAACAGAAAGATACAAGTATAAAGACACCATCAACTCAATACACAATCCATTTATGTCTTTCATCTCCTCTGAAGTAATAAAAACTGCCAAAATTAATTTCAAATCATTTGTTTGGATGCTGTTTTCTTTGGTTTTTCCCTTGGTGTTAGTTTCTGTATTTTGGTGGGCTCTGCCTGAATGTATCTTCAATCTCAGGTTAGTAATTTCACCTCCAGGTGGCATGCACCATCATGCCCAACCTTTCTAAAAGTGTATGCATTTCCTGCCACGAGCAATCTGTATGCAGCTGCAGTCTCTGCTGCTGAAGCATTTCAGCACCGTCTCTCACTGTCTTCAGCCGCGGTATTGAGCCCCCACAAAATATCCATGCTGAGACTCCATATAGCCTTCTGGCTTGCACCACTGAAAGCTCTCTTGACCCCACAATGATCAGTGCCACAGTGGTATTAGAATAAAAGCACTAGGTAAATGCTGAAAAAAGTCCCACTTCACAGGACACAAAAGTACTCCCTGTTTTATTTTCTTGGGTTTTGTGGCTAACTAGTTGGGAAGTCTTCAGGAAATTAAATGGTTTTAGCTTTTTGCATACAAAATAGCTTTTAAAATAAGGATGACGGTATATTGTGTGTCTTTACTCTTCTCCTTTAGATTAGAGACCTAAGATGTGACTGATTAACAGTTATGATGTTTATTGATTAATCAACACATCTCTAAGAGACTGACAATACCTTAACTGGTTAACGAACAAATGTCTAATATTAGCAGTATTCATTCCCAACTGCATCACTACAAACACAACAATTCTGAGTTACAATTCTATTGCCTGTTAGTACTAGTAGTAGTAATAATTCACAATTATATTACTATGAAGGAATCACATAAATCGCATGCAAGCTCTGTCACATTCCAATTCTATTGCCTTCTCTTCTCCACTTAGTACTGGGGCGTGAGCCCACCCCTTCTCACCCCAGCCTTGCACACCAAGCCTTTGGGACGTAGACCTGATGAGAGTCCTGTGGGTTGTCCCAAGGGTGTTGTCCAGCATCCTGGAGGGCTTGGGGCCACAGGTCAGCTTTACCACTGCAGGTGTCCACACTTCTGTGACCGGAATATCCCACCCTTCTTTCTTCTCCACGGCATTATATCTAATTCACATTATTTTAATTATTTCCTGGGTTTTTTCCTTTTGAATTATTTTAGTTTCTAGTGTTTATTCCTTATTTTCCTAAACCCACCTTTTCACCAACCCTGCACCTCCCTTTCTCTGCCTCTCAGACAAACAGGACCTATTCAATGGCCTGTCCCTAATTATTTTTTCTTCATTGGTCCCAATTCTGCTACATTCGCACACAAATGTGATGTTTCTAACGCTTATCTAGGCAGTATTGATTCAATATGGTATTACTCATACTGTTATCTAGATAGTCCCAAGACTCCCTTCAGTCCGTTTCATTCAAGCTGGTTACAATTCATCTATACCACATGCTTTTTGGACAGAATTATCTGACTTTAGCCTTGACTTCCCTCCCAACTCTAATTAAGCCAAGTAGTTTCTTGTTTTATGCAGAGACAGCTTGCATACCAGAGCAATAGAATATCCCATTTTGTGCTCACAGAGTCTTTTTGCGCTCCCAGCTCCCATGGCAGGCATTAGCTGGTTGTGAAGCCCAGTGTCTGAGCAGGACCTCTCACTCACAGCGTGGCCCTCCACGTGCCAGTGCCTCCATACAAGTACATCCCTGCACATGGCAAGCAGAGGGTGCAGAAGTCACTATGGGAATGTCTTGCTACTTCAAGGCCTTTCTTAGCACAAGAGGACATGAGGAAGAATGTGAAGAGGAAGGCAGGAGTCAGTCTCCTACAGCCTGCACTGCTGACACGATGGCAGTGGGAGAGCCCAGGCCAGACGATGTCTTCCTGCAGCGATCTCTCTTCCTCTGCACAGCAGAGAGAAGCTGGAGTAGAAGCAGCAGGAGGGCGAGCGAGCAGCCGGCCAGCCCAGCACCGCGCTGTCACCAGCCAGGCCTGCAGCATCAGCACCATCTCCTGCCACCGGCACCAGCCTCTTCTGCTTGAACATGTTACCGACACTCAGTAGATAGGAAAGGGAAAGGGACCTGGAATCAGTACTCCTCCAAGCATTTTAATGAGGCTGGTTGTATAATCTCTTCACACAATCATTTCATCTGAATGAAAGGGCGCAAACCTTGCTTTTGATCGCTCACTTCTACTTGAGAAATAATATACAGCACAGCGAGCAGAAACTTTTATGGTCCACTTGAATAGGATTCCTTAGGGAACTGCAGAACTGGGAGGACAAGAGACATAAGTAATCCTAGAAGAGATCCATTAGCAAGGAGACGTGCGTTGCTGCAAAAAATACCTCACCGATGTCAGCAACGGTATGACATCTTACTGTTAAGAGTCCCTTTTTATTGACAGGGAGCACAGAGCCTCCTCTTACTGCCAAAGCCTCATCTCGGTGCCAGCAGCCCCAGCCAGGCTGCATTGCCAGTTGCCACTTTTCACTATCATCTGGCATCTCACTTCACGTTGCTGCCAAAACCCTCGCCCCAGTGCTAAGACCCACGGTCACAGCTCGCTGCCATCTGCCAGTTCCCACTGCCAACCCTACACAGTCTCGCCTCCCTGGGTGCATCTGCAAAGGCAGGACTGCTCTCACCAAAGGCACGGCTGCTGCTCAGGCAGGCAGACAGCAGTACTTGCAGAGCTGTGGCACCACTAACTGCAAACCCTGCCTAGCGAGAGCACCCGTGCAACCACGGGAGTAGCTGCTCTGCGCGAGGGCCACACTGTCCCCACGCCATGGCTCAGTGAGTGATACGATTCCAAGGGCGGCTGATGGGGTAAAGGCTACATGGATTAGAGTCACTGCCTTGGCTGAAGGCAAGGAACGCCCCACAGCTGCTTCCCAGTCCTTCTCCACGACGATGTTATCAGGGAAGCTGCATCCTCTCCATAAAGACATCCTGGGGGACTGCATGAAGGATTAATGGTAGCATGACCGATGTTAAAATCACCAGATTAAAAGGCAGCAATTCCCAAGTGACTAGGAACTGACAAGGACACGGACAGCACGCAGTCACCCTTGGGGAAATGGCTAAGCTGGGACAAGCTGTAACACAAGAGACAGTGAGTGGGATTCATGTGTAAACTCTGGACACCTACAATGTGGAAATGATTCATCTCATTTTGAAGAGGACATCTGCATTTGGTCACATGAACTGCACCATTACATTTACTTATTTCTCCTCATACATGATTCAGGAATAGTACTCTGCAATATCTAGCTCAGATGCCTTCTCGTTTGAATAGATAAATCTCACCCTGCATCTAGAGGTAGCGTACCCTCTGCTTAGAAGGCAAATTCTGAAGGCTACAAGTCTCCCCGCCAGAATTTGCAATGTCTCTCACTTTTACTCATTTGCTTTCAAATTTCTGAACTTTCAGAACTTCAGAAAACAAGATTTTGAAAAGCTACACTTTACCTTCAAGGATCAATATACTCTATATGATATTATCAAATGATTTATTCAAACTGTCTAAAAATAATACTCATTTTTGATCTTTTGATAGAATTAATTAGAATTCATTCACATGGCTTTCCACTTTGATCTGTAAATCAATTTCTGACCCTACCAGCATCTTGTGAAATATTTATTAGCACAGGATTATTATCACAGCCTGATTATTGTCTAGATTACCCAGCAGCACACATGCCAGCACGTTATTGCTGAGAAACTTGGCTATGGTGTTTGTCTATAAATTGTGACAATAATTTTTTGTGTCCCAGCCTCTGCCCTACTACAGGTTTCTCTTTACCCACGTGTTTTGGTTTGACAGTACTGTTCCATCTTGACTGTCTCTTTGGCTTGCTATACAGACATAATCTTGGCCAAGTAAGATTACAAAATCGATATGATTAAATCAAATAATGGTATTATAATGAAGCAACCTTCAAAAGAGAAATTTAAATTATTCATGGATGTCATATTTATTTTAAAAACAGAGTGTCTGATTTATGGTTATTTTTTCTATGCCAGTAGGACTCCTTGCATACTAAATGTGGAACTAGATACAATTTAGGGGAAAGATATAATAGATGTCTACAAAAGCATATGTGTCATGGAAAAGATGGATAGGGATTGATCTAAACACCTTCCCATTAACTGGGGCCAATAAATTAAACTATGTTTGAAACAAACAGATCAAGGTGGGTTTGATACAACAGGTTGTAGGCCTGTGGAATTTCTTAATAAAAGAGGCTGTGGATGCCTGAAATTTGCACAGTCCCAAGGGGAGACCAGAAAAAATACTCCGAGAAGAGACCTTCTGGGGGTTATTACACCACCACAAGCTCAGGAAATTCCCTGAACATAGTTGGAAGCTGGGACAGTGATGGGGAAAAGGCATCAACGCAGGTTGCCTCATTTTTATGCTTCCTTAGTTGTCCAGTTACAGCCACACTTGGAGATATTACACATAACTAGATGGACACAGGATGGCTGCCCCTATGCTCTTAAAGTTTGTAGATATTTACACCGAGCTTCCTCAGAAATGGTTACTAGAGGCTGGCATTATTTCCTGATGGGAAAACATAAAGAAGCACCTAGAGTGAGGATTTAGATAGCAGACAAGTGGTAAGGCCGGAGGCAGGGGAATATAGGAGGAGAAATGCCACAGGAAGCTTCTGAAAGCAAAAACCAGGCAGCTTGTTTTGAATTAAGTAACTGGACAGGCAAAAGAGAGGATTCAAAAAGGAATGACGAAGTGAGGATTAGGAAAATGGTCTGTCAGCAACATTCTCAATGAGCAGGACAAGATTGTCAACAGCAAAGCATGGTGAAATGATTACAATGTTGAAAGTCTGAGCACAAGTTTTGCGGAAGATTAGCTGTACTGCCTCAGGCTATCAGTCCATCGTGCTCAATATCATCCCTCCAGCAGCAGCAATAACAAGTGTATAAGGAGTTTCAGTTGTTTGTTGTTAGAATGGAAAGCCTGTATGTTAAGGGCTGATAAAACACATGCATAGCCCAAATACAGCTATGGCAAGAGAATTTGGTGCATCCATCCCTCACCGTGAGCAGGAAAGATTGTTGTGCAGGAGCTGCACAGGGATTTGGTGATGTTTGCCAGGAGGCTTGAGGCCTGAACCAGCAACCGCCCGCGCCCCCCTCCCCGTCACGTGTGGGAACGACACAGACTGTACCACATTCCCAAGTTCACCGCACCAGGCTCCTCACTGCTCTGACTCCTACCTCACCCTGCCTGGGATACAGCTGGTGACCATGAACTCTCTGCTGCGCTACATCGCAAGTACCCGTGGAACCTGGACAAGGGGGTGAGAAGATGGTACCTCTCATCTCTGTCTTCTGCCCATGAGGCAGATACTGTGTGTTGGTCCTTACAGAGGACCAACAAAGCCACAGAGCCTACGAACAGTGAGGAGCAGGGAAAATGAAACAAGTGATGGTGACAGCTTCAGGTTTAGGCTCTCCTGGCTTCTCATCCCCAGTGCTCTTCAAGAGCGTGTGGCAATGACAGCTTTGTGTCTGCCTGCCTCCAATCACAAATAGAGGCTGGGTGGAGAATGGATTGAGAGCAGCCCTGAGGAGAAGGACTTGGAGTGTTGGTTGATGAGAAGCTCAACATGAGATAGCGATGTCCACTTGCAGCCCAGAAAGCCAACCACATCCTGGGCTGCATCAAAAGAAGCACTGTCAGCAGGTTGAGGGAGGTGATTCTGCCCCTCTATTCTGTTCTCATGAGACCCCACCTGGAGTACTGTGTCCAGCTCTGGAGTCCTCACCACAAGAAGGGCATGGACCTGTTGGGGCAGGTCCAGAGGAGGGCCATGAAGATGATCAGAGTGTTGGAGCACCTCTCCTATGAAGAGAGTTGGGGCTGTTCAGCCTAGAGAGGAGAAGGCTCCGGGAAGACCTTATAGCAGCCTTTCAGTATCTGAAGGAGGCCTACAAGAAAGCTGGAGAAGGACTTTTGACAAGGGCATGTAGTGATAGGACGACGGGTAATGGCTTCAAACTAGAAGAGAGCAGATTTAGATAAGAAGAAGAAATGTTTCACTATGAGGGTAGTGAGACACTGGAACAGGTTGCCCAGAGAAGTTGTGGATGCCCCATCATTGGAAATGTTCAAGACCAGGCTGGATGGGGCTTTGAGCAGCCTGGTCTAGTGGGAGGTGTCCCTGCCCATGGCAGGGGGGTGGGAACTAGATGATCTTTAAGATCCCTTCTAACCTAAACCATTCTATGATTCTACAATTCTATGATCCTACGATTCTATGATCCTTCATCAGGGCTGTCACCATCAGGACATCCCTCTTGCCTTGCTCATTACATCCCTGCCTGGATGGAAGGACCCCTTCCAAGAAGTATTCTTTAAAGCCTGCACCCAATATTTAAAATCGACTAACAAGCAGGACCACCATATTGTTCACAGTGACTGAGGAAAGGGAAATTTCAAGGCAAAGATGAAAATCTCTGCCTTACTCATGCTGCATTGCAGATGACAACTGCAAAACTTTGAGAGAAATGTCAGCAATACGGGTTTAAGCATATCTCTGGTTTTCATCTAAGTACTGCTAAATATAAAATCCATAAACAACTTGAGAACTGTGACCTGGAGCTTTTGTCTGAATGCCATAGCTCCTGGCTGCGACGCAGCCTGCATGTCTTCTTTTGATGCTGTGTGGTCCAGCTTTTGCCCATAGGGTGATAAGATATGGTTTGTCCCCAGCCGGTTCCAGAGATGGACAGCAAGGTCTGGTCACCTCTGTGAAGATACAGGCCTGAACCCCATTAGGCTGAGGCAAGCTGAAAGCTCTCCTCTGCATCTCTGGCAAGCTCCCTGCCCCTGAGGCTGTTTTATCAGGCGTGACTAACCCCACATGAGCTTTGAGAAGCAAGCAGCTGGAAGGGTTTCTAATGGGAGCACCCAAACCCTGACCTGCCCGCAGGTTCAAGCCCTTCAGGTCACAACCTGCTGGGGTGAGGGTCTCCCTCACCACCACCCCCCTCTCCAAGCCTCGGGGCTGCGGAGCTCCCCCGTGCGCGCTGCGGGGCGGCCTGGGGGAAGGGGAGGGACGGGGCTCGCGGGCCTCCTCCTGCCGGGGTCTCCGCCCCCGCTGCCCCCGGGTCCCCTCCAGGTCGCTGGTGTCCCCGCTCACCGCCCGCCGCCGCCGCGCCCGCCCGG
>VYZM01013462.1:57558-111516 GCA_013398915.1 Dromas ardeola | reverse complement strand
ACATGGCCACCGCGCTGCTGGCGGGCGAGAAGCTGAAGGAGCTCATCCTGCCGGGGCAGCAGGATGACAAGGCGGGCGCGCTGGCGGCTCTGCTGCTCCAGCTGAAGCTGGAGCTGCCCTTCGACCGCGTGGTCACCATCGGCACCGTCCTCATCCCCATCCTCCTCGTCACCCTCGTCTTCACCAAGAACTTCGCCGGTAAGGGCGGCGCGGCGGCGCGGGCGGGGAGGGGGCCGCGGCCTCGCGGCGGTGGCCGCTCCCTAACGGCCGCTCCCTAACGGCCGCTCCCTAACGGCCGTAGCCGCTCCCTAACGGCCGCTCCCTAACGGCCGCCAGCGCTGAGGGGGCGGCTGCTGCCTCCCTCCCGCCTCCCGGTGGGGAGTGGGCCGCCCCTGCTCGGCCGCCTGGGGCTGGGCCTGCGGCAGCAACAGCGCAGGGAGGCGTCCGCTGCCCTGCGGCAGCTGAGAGCTGGTGTGGGTGACAGGGGGAGTGGTTTTATGGACCTCCAGGTGGACCCTGGACAGGCCCTGAGCTGGACCCTGGCTGACTTCAGGCGTTTGTCCTGACATTAATTCAGGCGTCTGCAACGTGAGTTTTCAACTGTCCTGCTAGGGAGAGGTAGGTGCCTTCACGGGGACTGATACACTGAACGGAGACACATCCGCTCCGTGCTTTGCCATATTGCGATAATGGAAATCATGGGTATCAGTTCCTGTTGAGGGCCTACATCTTGCATTCAGCCAGCAACAATTTAAGAAGCCTCGTTTGATTGCCCACCACTGCCAGGGTGGAGTCCTTCCAGTCTAGGAAGGTCAAGTTTTGATGAGCCTTGAAAACTACTGACCCAGTAATTATGACACCTTTCGGACTTTCAGCATCTATGTAAACAGTGTTTTACTTTCTGAAGTATTGGCGTGATGAGTGTAGCTGCCAGTGCGTGACTGCTTTTAAGGTCCCCTGAAGCTCCACGCTGAAGATCCATGTGAAATTATTAGCGCTTTAATATACAGGACTGACCTGGCAGTCTGTAGCTTGTGAGTTTAGTGGGAATTGGCTGTATTCAGTCAGACTAAACACACCAGAATCGGGCTCTTGCTTTGCACGCTGCTTTGGGATTGACTTCCAACACTTACATATCCTTAATACTTGTTTTCATTTTAAGTTAAATTACCTAGAAGAATAACTGCTTCCAAATGGAGTCTTGAGATTTTTTTTAATTATAGTTAAAACTTTTTTGATGTACCTCAGTTTTTAAACGTACAGTTATGTAGCTCAAGATCTTCAGCCACAGTTAATGGTAAGAGCCTCATTTTTTGGTTGGTCATCTGGAGATATCTCAGAGAGACCATTATTTTTAAGGCATGCCAAGCTTGCTAAACACCTGAAAACCATCTCTTCATAGCAACTGAAAGGCAGGATTCAAGGTCACCTTTGATGATCCTCTGTAGAACGCAAAAGTTTGTAGATTTTTTCCTCTATTTGGTTTGTAGAGGAGTAAACTAATGACGAGGCAATCGTACAGAAGCTCATGAGACTGCATACCTATATATGTGCCTTGATACTGTTTGGGATGTACAGGTTTGAACCTCAGTAGGCCTAAAGATAACCTTGTGTGCAGGAAAGGTCATGCCCCTTCACGTGTGCTCCTTTACATGGTGCAAGTTTCCCAGCAGAAGTCCTTTGATGACTCACTGCTTGTGCAGTAGTTTGTTCTCTACGAACAAATCCTCCGAGACTGCAGATTGCGGAGGAAGCCTCAAGTGTAAGAGACTCAGATTGTCCCTCTGCAAGCCTGAGCTGTGGTCCACGCAAGTATGTGGAAGAGAGGGGGTCTGCTGAATTTCTGCATTCAAGTTTATTTTAGGCTGTGGAAGACTGTTCTCCAGGCTGATGGTTGGGTTGCAAATTCGTTTTTCAGAAGTACCAAAAGCAGTATCATTTTTGTCTACTTACAGACCGTGTATGCTCATTTGAACCAGTAAGATACAAGGCTGTAACCTATTGTGTCCTGCCAGGACAAAGCTTACAAGGCAACACAGAAAACTTATGTCTTTGGAAAAATGTGGGATAACGCTCTTCTCTCATATGATGTCACGTGTTTGTTCAGATGGTCTGCAGTTAGAAAAATGAGAAAAAGGAAAAAAAATTAAAGATACAAGGGAATGTAATAGAAACACTCTAAGGGTCTGATGAAACTAAATAGATTCCTTTTTGGAGTGGAGTTGAAGAGTTCAGGATTAGTGAATTCAGTTCTGCTTCCACAGAGTTCAAGAGCAAAACTCCTATTAATTTTAATATGACCTGAATCAGGTGTTACTCTGCCACCAAAACAGCATGTACTCGGACTTCTTTACTAAGTCAAGCATGTCCAGAGACACTGGTGGTGGTAGTAACAACAGTCCAGCTGGATACATGTGAATTACGGATTCTGCAGTTTGTGTTATCTTTCACCCGTGTGCTGCCACTGATCTTTAAAAAAATCTGTCTTCGCTTGCTTGCTTTGATGCTGCTCCCTGTGTGAAATTTAAATAATACACGTGAAAAGTGCAAACTTTGCCAACAAAATTGAGTAAGGTTCCTGCTGCTCCTTTGGTTGTCAGTATCATAGTAGCTTCCCAAACTTTGCTTTGGGCCCTTGTATGCATCAGTTATTGCTTCAGAATAGGAAATAAAAACTGATGCTTTTCATTATTCCTATTTCTGTTAATGGTGTCCAGTGGAAGCCATGGAAAGCTACCATCATGCCGCTAAACTGACAACAACCCCCTTTCCTGGGGTCTGTCCCATCTTATTTAATCAGTGTTGGTAAAGCTCTTGAAACAGTGGTGTGTGCGCTTGAGGCATAAAAGTGTAGTGATCAAAAAGCAGTGGTTTCTCCAAAACTTTTTGCTCTGGATTGGAAGAGTCTGCATGATTAGTGCACGGAGGAGATAGAAGCCTATGTACTTCTCTGATCTACCTTGGCGTTTATGTGCGTGGGATCAAGTGTAGCTTAAAGTGTAGTCAAGAGCAACTGTACAGTCCAGTCCAACGAGTGCAGTGAGAGCTGCTTGGCTCAGCAGCGTGGGTGTCCTGACCTGGGGGTGTGTGGAAGGCACCCCATCGTCCCAGGAAGCCTGGGCGTCCCAGGGCAATGCTCTGGGGCCAGAGGCTGTGGTGAAGCATGTACAAAAGCAGAGTTCAGCCTCACAACACAGGACAAAGAGAGAGTGTGGTGTTTATTTAAAAGATGATAATTAACAACCTTGAAAATCATTGTGTCTGTAATATAAATTATTGTATACAGTAGTTTGCCTGTGGGTGAAGATAACGTTATTTAGTTAATTACGTTGTTTTAGTGCCATGGGCAAAGTTGTTGTTTAGGTTAATGCATTTGCTATTCATGTAAGTGATTTGTTTGTCCTCATATTGGAGTGTTCTGATCTCTACATCACTTTTGAAAAATTAAATCACAAATTTCTGGTTTAGTAGCGTAAAAGGCAAGACCTAATTGTTTAGCAAATACTATGCTGATTTTCTGAATAAATCAAAATACAGCTGAACTTAATGTGTTACAAAAGGCTTTAAATTAGGTATTTGTCTTTTCTTCTATTCATAGAATCCTATAATGGTTTGGGTTGGAAGGGATCTTTGAAGATCATATAGTCTAACCCCCCTACCACGGGCGGGGACATCTCCCACTAGACCAGGTTACTCAAAGCCCCATCCAGCTTGGTCTTGAACACTTCCAATGATGGGGCAGCCACAACTACTCTGGGCGACCTGTTCCAATCTCTCACTACCCTCATCATAAAGAATTACTTCCTTATGTCCAATCTAAATCAACCCTCCTTCAGTTTAAAACTGTTGCCCCTTGTCCTGTCCCTACAGGCCCTGATAAAAAGTCTCCTTCCATCTTTCTTATAAGCCCCCTTTAAGTATTGAAGGGCTGTTGTAAGCTCTCCCTGAGCCTTTTGTTGTCCAGGCTGAACAATCCCAACTCTCTCAGCCTTCCTTCATACGAGAGATGTTCCACCCCTCTGATCGTTTTTGTGCCCCTCCTCCGTGTCTTTTCTGTGCTGAGGGCTCCAGAGCTGGACGCAGTACTCCCGGTGGGGTCTCACCAGAGCAGACTAGAGGGGGAGAATCGCCTCCCTCAACCTGCTGGTCACATTCCTTGTTATGCAGCCCTTGATGCTTACAGTATCCTTACAGTATGACTCAATGTAAAAAAATGGGCTGTCATCCTTGATTAGCTTTTGCCTTACAAATGAATCTGTAACATAACCAAAATTTATTGGGAGATAAAATTTTGTTTCCAAACTTCACTACTAGATGGCAGCGCATTTGGGGTGAAATTGAGCCCTCTGCAGGGGGAAGGCGTAGGGCATACACACCACTAGGATGTGCTCCTTAGAGTTAAATTCAGGCTGCGAAGGAGGCACTAAGAGTTTGACTGTTGATTTCAGTGGGAAGAGGGCATCACTCTGAAGGCTGAAGTAAGATAGAATTCTTATACTGGCCCCTCTGCAAAGAAATGCATACAGCCTTCCTTTGCACTTCCTAAACTCTCTTTCATAAAAGAAAGTCACTCAGTTACCCTCTTACATTGTAATTTCTGAGTCTCCCAATTCTCCTTTAATGTTTTTCAAGCAAACCAGTCTCATTTCAGAAAGAACACCCCTAGAAAGTTAATTAAAATAAATCCACGTGCTGTATTTGTAATGGGCATGAGATCATCACAAAGTCATTTAGGAGCAATAGTCAGCTACCCCACACAAAGAAAGCTCACACGAGTACCCACAAGAGAAGAATGAATATTGTTTCCCTTTCTAAAACTAACCCGTGGACAGAATTCATATAAAACCAGGATATCCTGTACTTAGGGGTCAGTGTATGTTGACCTTGAAAAGAATAAGGAAAGTTTTGAAGGTTTGTTTTTCTGACACAGTGGATGGATCTCTATTTAAGTGGAATTGGTTTTCTGGAGTCATAGGGTGCTCAGCCCTGGTGAAGGTGCCTACGGAAGGCAGCGTAGTCTAGAGGAATCCTCTCCCATAGCAATGTTCTTGTTGAGAACAACAATGCATGCAGTTGGTAGGCCCAAGGGAACTTACTTAATGTTTGCTCTGTTTTTGTTTGGAAAGTGTTGTGTTAAAGATAGCAATTAAATTTTTTATTTAAATGTGAATGTGTTTGAATTTCTGTCAGAACAGTGACATGACCCCCATTATGGGCTATATATTCTTAGGCATCTGCTGGAACACTGGTGTAGTTGTATATACAGTGCTTTGCAAAGGCCCATGCTTGTATTTGACTCATTAGAGGTTTGATTTCTCATACCTGAAGATCCAGAAGCCTGACTTTTCATTCCCTAGCAGCTTGAACTGTTAGTTATTCCTGTACAAACTAGAAGTAAAATACAACCAGTATGAACAGAGAGTTCAGACTTGATAGTACTGTGCTGTCCCAGTGCAGGAATAGGTGACTATACCAGGTACTGGCTGGTGGAGAAGCGAATTGTAAACCTGTGAGTATAGATTGTCACTTTTATCCTTCCATTTTATCTGTGTTGGAGCCTGCTGGATTGTTTCCTTTCCCACAGTAAAGGGTTTGGGGTTCTTTATTTATTTATCTATGTATTTTTAAGGCAAGTATTAAAAGTGTTTTCGTGTTGAAGCAGACTAGCCTTAGATTAATATATCGTGAAAAAATGGTAAAACCCACCTATTTAATGAAACGTTGGTAGGTAAGACTCTGATATACGTCATTCCAGTCTAGCTACAGCCTGCATCAGTGTTCAGCAGTTGTTTTTAGTGACAGTGTTTCAGTATCTCTTACCAAGGCATGGTCAGTGTAGGGATATATGGATCTAGATAAAAAGGGATTGGTTCTTTAATACATCACCTTTCCATTTTCACTTCTTTTCTAAAATGCACAAAATGTAGAGTACTATTAGACTGCAACATTCATTATCAGTTTGAAGTGGGTCTGTTTGGTGTTCCGTGTGGTATTCATCCTTTCCTCTACCCTCCCTGTTTTTACCATGGAACTAGTACACACAGACCGCAGCCATGAGTAGGATGCTGTTGGGTACATAACACAGGTCTTCACCAGCAAGTGCTGTATTCCATCCTCCATGAACGGCAACAACACTACTGGCAGCGAGTGGCGGCCTTTTGTAGTGAAACACCTCATGGCATTTGCTGAACTTCCAAGACTGTTCTACAGTCCAGTAAATGAAGTGACACTTGGCTATCACGATGTGCTGCATAGTTTGTTTGTACTGTTTAATGTTTTTACTAAGTGATTTAAATATTCCAGTTCGGTGTTGTGCTATGTTCAGAAGCAGCACTATCAGTAGTGTCTTCGGGAGGTTCTCTGTATAAGGGAACAGAGACTGGTGGGCCTCAAAGGAGAATATGTTGCTGTTTCTGTTCTGTGTTACCTACGACATTGAAATATTTTGGTTTCCAAACTTTCAAAAAATTTAAGACTGTTGTGGTCAATTACAGGGATAGCTAAGTCATATCCTTCTTGTGTAGCGCCTCATGCTTTCTATTCACAGTGAATTATTCTTCCTGTATTGCAGTCATGTTTGCTTTTCCCTCAGAAGCTGTTAAATACCAATACTTTATTAAAATAAAGCAAAACTGTCATCCAGCTGATTTTTGTACTTCAGTCAAAAGCCAAGCTTTGGCATTGATTTTCTTGCTAGGTTTATAAAACAATGCCTACAAAATACCAAAAAGTTGCTCATAAATACTGTATTTCTATGTCTCTTAGCAGTTACGTAGCTCAGCCTTCTACCACCCTTCTGCTAGAAAATTCTCATGAGGAAGTAATGGAAGGAGACAGTAAGTTAAATGACTGAAGGGTCAGTTCAAGTTTTTCTGTTTTCTTTTCTGATTTGTAATCGTTTTGCATAAGCAATGCTTACTTCACTGTGTAGTACAGTATATGCGTGAGTTCAATGTCTTTTTATGCATTTCACCCTACAGTATGTTTGAAATAGTATACGTTGAAGATTTCTCTATTATAAGATGGAGTTTTATTTTGTATTTCTGGTCAACTTTTCTAATTCGTATCTTTGTTTCAAGTTGTGGCCAGCATATTTACACATGCTTACTTATGTGACTTATCTGTTAGATTGCTTTTGAGCTTCTCTTCCATTTTTTCTCTTTAACTGCACTTAAAACCACACAGAGTAAGAAAGCGAAGATGACATTTTTCCAAGTGATTATTGTTAGTGCTAAGAGTACAGAGCCAGGTTGTTTTATGTACATGATGACACCAATGCAGAAATTGGTTCTGAGGTGGTATTAGCTGTGATAAGAGGATTTAAGGAGTGTCTCAGTACCACTTGTGTTTAAGTGCTTTTAGACACGTGTTTTTAAAAAGAACTGAAATAGTACAAGCAACCACAGGCTGGCTGCGGTTCAGCCGCTGGCTGTTTGCACTGCTGATGGAATTTTCCCCAAAGGGTAAGAGCAATACTCACATACACGCACACACAAACACAAGGCGTGCACAAGATACATAAGCTGGCTTTCTGTCAGTTTTGGTCATTAAAAGATTTAAAGTCACACAGTTGAATGTTAAATAGAAAGGTGATCTTGAGGAAATGCATGAGCCTCACGTGTAATCATTCCACTGCAGTTCCTGGTGGCTACAGCTATTTTTCTTTCATGAATGCCATTTCTCAAACTTCATTGACACACATACATCATCTGTTTTTCATATGGAATTTCATGACCCTGTTTGCACTATTAAACCCTTTACCTTTCCAAGTGTCACATACGTGAAGAGGTCCAAAATGTGCATGAGATTTAGCTCAGTACGTGCTTTCAGATAACTTCAGCAATTTGAACAGATGGTCAAAAATATTCTTGTTTAAGAGCTACTTAATTTATTCATCTTAGTCAAGAGGAAACCTTGTGAATAAATAAGTGTAAGGTCAAGACTGTTTTTCATAGCAACTCTGAAGTATTTTGAAGCTTTTTTTCTCCATAAACTGGATAGAAATTATGCCTTCATGATCTAGAAGAAATCTAAGCTTGGACTGTTTCTTAGAACTGTAAAACTCTTCCGGAAGAATCTGCATCATCACTGAGTTCCTTAGCTTTTGTCAGCATTAAAAATGACCGCAGTGGGCACCTTCAGTAGGTATATACGCGTTTAATTACAAAAGCTGAATAATTTTGCAGTACACTGGCATGAATTCTTGTAGAGGTTTCCTTTTATTTCCCGTGATACATGATTTATTCTAAGAAAAACACCGAAATCAATGCAGATATTTCCATCATCAGGGATTTTGTGGCAGGGTTGTATTATACTCTTGCATTTGAACTGGGGAAAAATAGCAGTTCATTATAATAGCAAGGTTTGGGAATCCATTTGCTTTTCTTTACTGGCACCATGCCTGTTGTGCAGATTCTAAGTTACCAGAGCAGTGATGCAGCCAGGTGCTGAGATGTGGGTTTTTTGCAGCTTAGAGCTCAGTGACTATTTCTGGAGCTTTTTAGTTATATGCTGAAGTAATTATTTCAGCATTTTGAGGCTGAGGTGCCTTGTCTTCTGTGGGATCCGTGACTTGTTCAGGAGGGCAGGAGACCTCCACACTGGTGATTGCAGATCCCCTGGGAGCCTTGGGAGGCTGATTCTCCTGGCTCTGTTGTCATAAATCAGAACAGTTCTGATATTTTACAAAATCCAATTTCTCTGCACATGGAGGAACCAGTTTTCCAAAAAGCGGTAGACAGGCCATCTCTGTCTCCTAAATACTATGTTAATAAAATAACAGAATTACCTAATGAGCTAACTATTGGCATTTTTCTTCTTTTTCAATATAAAGTTTTCCGGTTGCTGTGTTTATGCCAAAAGGTACTTAATACAAGCCATCTTTTTCATTTCTAGTCACTAAATAACAATAATGTGATAGAACAAACCTGCTGTTTCCTGTCGCTTCCTGTGTTTGTATTTTGCGCTTAAGTCTTGACTTAAGGAGCCACCCTTGTCTACGTATCATCAGTTTCACTGGATTTTCATGATTCATTTCACTTTGGCATTTACATGTTCTTGCAGTTTACTTTAGGTGTTACCCTAGTCCACGTTATCATAGTGTCTGGATGCTTGTGTAGTTGTTTTGGGGTTCCATCTCTACAGGGGAATTTCTGAATTGCCAAAAAAATTTTTTTTTCTTTGGAAAACATTAGAACACTTATTTTCACACACTACTTCTTCTCCTATGCAGCAGATCCGTACATCGCCAAAATTCCACTCACCTCCTCATGTAAGCACTACATTTAGAAGTAAATATTATTCAGATTTCTTTTGTAGGACTGTCTGCATGGCTGAATTTCATTAATTATATTTTGATCAATACATTCTTTTAAATTTGGATCTAACCTTCCTTCAAATCTTAACATAATACAAAGCAACATTATAATACAGAAACATACCTCTATGTACAAATACAAGCATTGTAATTTCCTTCCAGGTGTTTTCTGTGTTCTCACAGAGTTCTCTTGGGCACAGGAAGAAATGCTCCTAGTGGTGTTCAACAGTGCAGTCGCTATAAAAAAGCTCTCTTTCCAATGGCGTTACCACCGTACTGCATGGCCATCACATGGTGGATGGTAGCTCATTACTGAGGAAACATTCCTCTATAGGAGCAGCCTAAGAGATTTCATTTAGGTGTTTCTGCACCTTCTGCATAACAGCTGTCATTTCTGGAATAAGCTCTCCAACAGACTTCAACATATCAAACAAGTAGGAGTAGGTATCTCGCTCTCCTGAATAACCTGGGCAGGTGTTACAAGTCTTTAAGCCTCAGATTGCTGGTAAGTGAACTTCAGCACACCAGCTAATTTTAGAAGAACCAATGTTTATTACATACAGGGAACATAGTTCTGTGAATTCATAGATACAGTAGGAAAGTGCGTTACTAATTTATTGATTCTGCAGATCCAAAATATATGCAGTTCAAGCAGCAGTCCCGCAAGGAAAAAAAGACCCATATTGTAAATCAGGGGACACCTGCTGCTGCCTTTATATTGCAGTTACCCCTGTGGGTAACCCATTACCTTAACTCATTATCTATCAGTCTTTGAAACTGCTTATCTACGTCTCATCCATTACAACTAATCCTTGTAGAGTATAGGCCAGTAAAACTTGATAGCAGCAGTCGTTTCCTGTCTCATTTCTTTAGGGACTTTCTTTTCAAGATTTTTTTCTTAAACAGGACAAGTGGTTTCAGAGAGTGGGCAAAAAAGGCTATACCTTACCTTGTTGATCATGGAGAAATTTGTACCTTAGGAAGACTTCATGGGCATGGAACCTATATTCAGATTTGGAAAGAATATTCCCTAAGAAAGGTAAAGGTATTGTCTTTTTGTTTTGGTAAAAGTAATAATTTTAAATAATTAGCTTGCTACGTTAAGGCTTAGTTTGATGAGTGTTTTCTTTTCTTATTCGTATGAGTAAACTCAGTAAGTTAAATAGGACTGTATGACTACAATTGGTACACAAAAGTAATTTCAGGAATCCATCCTCATGCTGTACTAATGTCTAACCTTTAAATACCCTTTAAATAAAGTAGTTGAAATAAACCAGTTAAACTAAGGGAGTTTTTCCTTTTTCCTTTCCTTTTTTAATTTGGGTATTAGCCAGCATTTGTTAAAATCACATTCAGAGTAGAGAGTTACATATTCCTTGTGGACTGTGTGACTGAGATGGAAAACCTGTATACTGTTTAGATAATGTTATACTTCCTTAGACTACATTTTAAACCTCAGTAACATGAATATTTTTTGTTCTTTTTTTCCAGAGAGAAGAGGATCCAGGACATTTCCTGTTTTCCATTTAAAAAATTGCTGAAAAACTACTAAATAAATTATTTCTGTTTCTCAAAATAAACAGTTTGCTACCTGCTTTCTTGTGCAATCCTTTTAGTACCCAAGAAGAATGAGGCATGTATGTCTGATTGATTACTTACATGTATGTGACAGAATGTAAGGAGAGCAGTACGATAAAGACCACCTTTGTCAAATACTGGCATTTATTGATGAATTCAGGGAGTTTCTCATTTATCTTGGCTGTTAGAAACTTGTGTTCTGCTATCTGATGGGCAGGGAGATGAGAGATTCTACCTAAGTACTGAATTTCTCCTTAGGGTCAAGTGGAGAGGACTGTACAAGGAGTTCTTCAGAGAACTTGACTGGAGTGCCAGCTTTTCTTCATAGGCAGGTTGGGCAGCGGCATGAGGATGATTTAGCAGCCCTCTTCAAGAGGGCAGAAAGCCAATTTCTAGGAAGCACTGGGCCCAGGGTGAGTCTGTAGTATATTTAACTCTGTAAGTATACTTACCAATATACTTACCTGATACTTAACTTGAGTCTCGGCGGTTGTCCAGGAGCTCGAGGTCCAGCCTGTTCGGCAGCACCTAAGCACCTCTTCTGCTGCCTGTACCCAATGTAGGACCATGGTGATCAGGCTGAATGTTTACTTCTAGATCTTCAAAGAAATTTTTTGCACAAGAGACATACTCACCTTTGTCTTGGTGCAGCGAGCACGAGAATTTTCATCTTTTTTCAATTTTGAATTATATTTTCTGAAAATGGTTCCTTTTTTTCTTTTTTTCTGACCACTGTTAGAAAATTGTGCCATTCCTTCTGCATTACTGAATTACTGTATTAGAATGCTGAAATCGTGCAATTCAGTTGGAAGGTTAGTGAGGTGTGATTTCTTTTTCCAGAGTAAATTCTAAAAGCTGGAGGTCACAGGAGACGTACACAATTTATTATTATGATAATTTGGGTGAATATACTTTATTTCACTGGGAATATGGTAGGTGTGAAGCATCATTTGTCCTTTATATAGGGACATATACTGTTTATTACTAACATTTTCCTTTCTTACTTTTAATGTCTACCAAAAGCATTGTAAATGTGTTGGCCATATTTATTTAAATAACTTTTTCTCATAATAATATTTTAGAAGCTTGAAATTGACCTCCCTACAGCATCAGTTCTTCAAAGAGAGATGCACATGCCAAATTTTATGCACTATGAGTAATCCCGTCGGCTTTGTAGGAACTGCCCGATGCATGAAGTCACTTAAGTCTTTTTAGGAGCAGGTCTAATTTTTTACTGTGTTGAATACTGAGAGACTGGCATTGTTACATTTATTTTGAAGGGGTGAGTGAATGTTTATGTTAGATGCAGTTCACTCACTTTCCCAGGAAGACTTGTAAAAACTTAACTTTGCAAAGGTAATGGAGAATGGTACATATCTACAGTGTTGTTTCTGTGTACCCCACACCAGCTCACATTTTTTTGCAAGGTGTTTTTTTTATACATAGCCAAATACACATACCTGTGTGTGCACTCATGCACACAGACACACACACACACAGAGCCTCCTGCTCTGTTGTGTTAGCTCTGCGCTGTTGATAGCTCTTCCTTCGATTGAGATACAATACTGGGGCCTGAGCTCCAGCTATTTGTATTTCAGTGGTAGCCCTCTAGCCATATTTTACCTAATGTGTTCCTAGTGCAACTGGCCATTGCATTCATTTTTGGAAATGGCCATTTCTCAAAAGTGAAAAAAATTACTCCTGCGTGAATCAGACATTCTTGCTGAACATGACCTAAAGAAAAAAAAGAAGTTGACCTTGAGGACAATCAAGGGTTGGAGCAGGTTGCACAGGCAGGTTGTGTGGTCTCCATCTTTAGAGACTAATCTGAAAACGATTGACAAAGCCCTAATCTAGCTGGTCTGAACTCAGCCTTGACCCTGCTTTGGCACTTGGGACTTGGTAATTTCTGAGGTTCCTTCCAGGGTTTCCATGGTTCTGCATTGTGATATAACTTCAGGGAATGATCTAGAACAGCAGTTATCAGATTTTTCTATTGGTAACGCCGTTTCCAGATCTGAGATTCATTTTTGCAGTGAGAAGTTTCACAGGGGTTCCAACCCCAAACCTCAGCACCCCAGCCCTTTGCTTGAGAAATTTCAGAACTTACAGTGTTGTATCTCCTGGTTGAAATTAAGCAGCAGATTTATTTATCTAACATATTTTCATGCCTAGCATTTGCAGGCTGACAAACAGTCTTTAATTCAGGGCTTCTTGAAGAGTGCATTTGAATGTATACTAAAAGTGTATGGAAGTTGGGGAACCACTGAAAGGAGGTGGCTGATCTTGGGTTGGGAACAGTGGGAGTGGGAGCCTGCTGGAAGCCCACAAGTGTTTCTCAGAGCCTTTACTAACAGGCAGCAGACTCGGCAGCTCCTAGCTTCCATACTTTGCCTTCACTCCTTCTTTCCATACTGTCTGTTTAGGTTCTTTCTAAAGAGTTTTTTGAGCACAGCCCTTTCCTTCATCCTTCTCCCTACCTTGGCTGTCTCCTCACAAGCATGCACTCTCTCTCATTCCCCTAAAGTATGCCTTTTGTACCACAGTGCTTTCTGGAAGTAATTTTTCTCCATTTAAGTAGTACTTAGACTGATGGGATGAGATGCTACAGAATGGAGCATGTGAAAAAATATTGCTGCCAAGGGATTTTAATTTTTCAAGGGACATAACACAATCAACTGACTAAGTAATTCTGTGTTGATTATTTCCTCTTATTTGCATGTCCAAAAAATTCAGTGAGATGTCTCTCACACCTTATCCATGAGAATAGACTTGTGGACTTCTAGATGCTACTTACATTCATAGTGAGCAGGATAAAATGTATTTATGTACAACTGTTGAAAATACCTGATGTAGTGCCCCTGTGATCATTTAACAGTATTGAAGAAAGGGAAGCTAAGCTTCTTAGTATGCATCTTTATACTCAAGTCAGTATAAATAAAGTGTAATATACTTAATATATTAACATCAAGAACTTTTTTTCTGATGCAGTAATTTTTTCTGCACAGCATTAGCACAGGGTTACTTAGTCTCTTAAAAATTATTCAAAAGGAACGTGTCTTGGGAATGACAGTGACTGTAGGAAAGTATTACTGAAGACAGGATTTGTTCTTAGGTATTCCTAGTGATGTTTTCTGAAACTGTGTCAAACTTCATATTCTGGCATGTAGTTAACACATTTGTGTAGGTGAACCTAAGGGCAGACTTTCAGACTTTGAACTTACTGAGATTTTACTCTTGAGCATCAGAACTAAAAATCTTGAAGTAAGCCATCACATTTAATGCAGAAAAGTTGAGTTTAGTATTACAGCCACCAATAACAATGGCAGCTTAGTTATCTTACTTTTTTTTTTGCTTTTGCTACAGATGCACATGTGTGCAAATCACAGATACATGTCTTCCTTGAACCACCTTTTAATTGTTGTTTGGAATTGGCAGAAGATTATTTTGGATATGATGACCTTGCTTTCAGGGTTTTTTTGTAGGAATTTCTGTTTCTTGGGCTCACAAGAATGTGGCTATCAAGGAGAGTGGGAGGATAGATTATGTTTATGGGCTTAAGCCTAGACAACATTGAGAAGATGACCAATCCACTCAGACATAATAATGTCCCCTCAACTTTTTAAAAAATTTCATTTACAGCATCTTACTCTATTGTCTTTTCTTACACAATTGAACAGTTGCACCAAATGCAATTAAACCTCAGAGTCCTGGGGAAAAAGCTGCATTTCATGGTGAAAAAGAAACTTCCTAAATTGCTCGAGGATTTTCAGGGTGAAATAAGAATATCAGTAGAAACTTTCTATATTTATGAATATGAATTTAAAAGTTTTTTTCATTTTACATGATCCAATGTTAGAGCTGTGATTTTAACACTGTTACAGCCTTTTTTTTTTTAATGGTACTAACTTATAGGAGAACATTGTAAAATAAAAAAATACATCTGCTGTGCCTTCTTGAAACCTCTTGAATTGGGGCACTCACAGCTAGAGTGAGCTGTATGAGAATGACTTGTTACTCCCCCATTCTCATCAGATCTGCATGGTGAGATCCAGCTATGTGTTACTGCCATCTTTCATAACAATCAAGATTAGTTATTGGCATGGTGCTTTTCTTTTTCATTTATTGCTGATTGACACAGATTGCAGTAGAGGAAAAATAGGCCCATACTCTGTTATGATGGGACTGAACACCTTCATGGTGTTAAATGCCAGGTTAAATGCTGCCATCGCCCAAGAAGTAACATTCACAAAAACAAACTCACACCTCGTGGCGATCTTGCTTGGCAGACTCCTGTCAATGAAGAGAGACAGGCTTTTCCAGGCAACAGCTAAATCAGTCTTTTGCTTTCAGTCATTGTCTGAAAGAGTATTCTTCTCTTCTGCATTGTCTGCACCATTTTCTAGATGAATGAGCTTCCAAAGGCTGATGCTATGCTTTTTGAGTCAAGTCCTATGCTGAGAAGGTTAAGCTGAATTCCCCTGTGGAATAACTTTACCAAAATTATTTGCATTCGCTGACAGTGAGTATGGCTCAAACATATTAGAAAATAGCATTTGAATAAAATTGCATTGTAACCCCACTGCCCCTGCTTCAGTCAGTTATAAGAAATCCCACTGACTTCACTGAGGACAGGGTTTCATCTGAAGGGTCTTGGGATTTGCGTGACATATAACGAAAATCATGTCAATTTAACAAATATGCAAAGAAAATACTAGACTAGCATCAACAAATAACAAAACGTTGAATAAGAATGGGACACCATACTCAGCCATCTCAATAAATTAGAGATCTCTTACAACTTACTAGGCAATGGGAGCAGCTAAAAAAATGTTTAACAGAAAAAAAGCAAACAAATTCCTGTAAAATGACGTTTACTTTGTTTAGCGGGCTGGCCAGCCCCATTTTTGAAGTAGCCTCTAAGGAAGGTGTTCAGTCCAAACTGGAGCTGTGAAGCTCTTCAGACTTTTTTCACTGGAGCAGTGACAATGGATAGGGTGCAGCGTTAGTGTCTAAGTAATCTGTCCAACATAAATGTAAATGTTAAGACATTTTTACTTGTTTCCTTTTTTTTATTTATAAAGTAGATATATATTTGATTGTTGTTGCATATATAGAATTTTGGCAGAATTCACCTTAGCTTTCGGGTCTTAGGGAAGAGAACTGAAGAGAACTGCTTACAGTTTATTTGGTAGTAGCAACTGATCACATGAATCCAAAAATAGTCCTTATGGATGATTTGTATGAATACTTGTTGCTGTCTTCCCAAGTATAAATGAACCCGTGTATGTCACAGGAAGCTGGGTTTCCAATTGGCGTGTTCTACTGAGCTTAGTGACACCCAATTCAAAACATTTCTGCTTATGATAAACGCACCACGCTTCTTTGACTTTTTTTCCCCATGGAACATTTTCACGTAGGAATCTACTTTGTCTCCTGGGAAACTGTACACTAACTCTTTGATAGTAGGAGTTGAAATTTTTTTGTATGCATCCCTTCATGGGTAGGGTTGGGAGAGCATGTAATTACTGGAACCAAGAGAGTGAGCATTTTATTGTAACACATGGCTGTAAATACACAAAAATGGTCAAAATGGGAAGCTATGTAACATTAGGATGCTTTAAGCTCTCTGAGGTTGGAGTTAGATCATTTTAAAATAGTCTTCAAAAGGGATTTTAAAGAATTTGCAGGGTTTACTCACTTTATATGCTGTCTTGGGTAGCATCATTTATTCCATCAACTCTGTTTAAATTGGTTGTATTTTTAGAAAAGAATCCTCACTGAATCACTTTAAAAACAAAACAAAACAAAACAAAACAAAACATTTTTTGTGCAGTCCTCAGCATGTAGGTCTCAGAAGAGGTTCACACTTCAACATTTTACCAAAGAACTAGTAAATGCTTTTGATTTGCTCATGTCAAAAGTAGTTGGTCAAGTAAGGAGTCCTCTGTTAAGCCAAAAGGATTAGAGTTTTTTGCCTGCTTATCATTTCTTAATATTTATTATTATCAAACATCATAATATTTTATTATTTCTCTTCAGTATTGTATTATTAAGAGAACAGTATCACCACTGTATTCCGTTGAGCTGTTCTCGATCTGAGTTGTAGACTGTGTTCAGAACTGGAGCAAGCTTGGTGTTCTCGAGCGATTCGCAATTCAAGAGAACATGCCTTCTTCCTATGGGTCTTATTTTAGGAAGTTTTTAAAAGGTATACCAGAACCCTGTAAAATATATTCCCTGTGTTCTACCTGCCAAAACATGAAAATATGGTCTTCCTCTTTGAAGAGAGTGTTTTGATAATGGTCGTTGTTCTTTGGGCAATTAATACTGTTCTAGCTTTCACAAGTTTTTCTACCTTGCTTTCACATATTGATAGAAAAATGTAATTGTATAAGACCATAACTTATTTACTGGGTCCAGACAAAAGTCCTTTTAGCCCAACATCCCATCTCTGATGATGGCAAAAAGCAGATGCTTCGGAAGGAGTGTTAAAATAGACAAGCATATGGTGTTAGTTCCTTTGATAAACCCTTCCGCCCTCCAGCAGCCCGTGGTTTAAACATGTCCTGAGAGAAAAATGGCATCACTATCTGTGTATTTATAATCCTTGCTATACTTTACTTCCGTTACGTTGTCTGATTGCTTTCTTGATCCACAGTATTTGTTTCTTCCAGAATATTGTATGACAGCGAGTTCCACCATTTATTTGCATATTGTGTAAAAACCAGTGTTACAGTTTCAAATGTAGAATTAAATTTTCATAGTGATAAATACAGTTAACGCACCAGATTCTGTCCTGGTCAGTCACACTTTAAGTCAAGAGTGTTAGCTGGGGGGGATACAGTTGTCTAAATGCTTGTATGTCTTTAAGTTTCAATTTTTGCTACCATATCCAATGAGTAGACTTTCTTAATAAGAATTAAAAACATTGCCTTCAGCTATATTTAACTTTTTTTCTATTTAGAAGAATACTTACCTGGGATGAACGTTAAATTTCACCTAAATGAGCCTTTCACCATTTGCACATAACATCCTCAGCTACTGTATAGTGGATATCAGGTCTTTTAGCTTTATGGAGCTTAGGTCACAGCTGCTTAGGATATTGTTTTCAGAGAGGTAGTTAAACCCAAATATGTATTTCTTGATGACATTTCTTGCTCAGGTTCATTCTAAAGCTTCCAGGTAAATAATTTTGCCTGGGGGCTTGAGAAGATGTGTGAAAGTTGAACTGTCTAATAGACATGGAGGGCTTAATGGTCATGTAAAGATGCAGTAAAATAAAATTGATATAATTTGAAATGTTTATTTTCCAGAGCTCCTTTTGTAGGTTAAATGCACAGCAGTGACTTTTCTCTCTGTTATACAGAGGAGCCAATATACTGTTACACACCACACAACTTCACCCGCGATCAAGCCTTGTATGCCAGAGGATATTGTTGGACAGAATTAAAAGATGCCTTGCCAGGAGTTGATGCCAGCCACTGGCCCTCCTTGTTTGAGCATAAGTTCCTACCTTATGCACTGCTGGCTTTTGCTGGCATAATGTACATTCCAGCTCTGGGCTGGGAGTTTCTGGCCTCCACCCGACTGACTTCAGAGCTTAATTTTTTGCTTCAGGAGATCGATAACTGCTACCACCGTGCAGCTGAAGGGCGGGCACCAAAAATAGAGAAACAGATTCAGTCCAAAGGCCCAGGGATCACCGAGAGAGAAAAGAGAGAAATCATTGAGAATGCAGAGAAGGAAAAAAGCCCTGAACAGAACTTGTTCGAGAAATACCTGGAAAGAAGAGGACGAAGTAACTTTTTAGCTAAGCTTTATCTTGCGAGACATTTGTTCATCATCTTTTTAAGCATCATACCAATTACATACTTATCCACCTACTATGCTACACAGAAGCAAAATGAATTTACATGTGCATTAGGAGAGCCTCCAGACAAAACGAGCAGCTCCAAATTGCACATCAGAGTCAACTGTAAACTGCCATCTGTCCAGCTCCAGCGGATTATTGCTGGTGTAGATATTGTTCTCCTCTGCTTTATGAACTTGATAATCCTCATCAACTTAATTCACCTCTTCATATTTCGCAAGTCCAACTTCATATTTGATAAACTGAACAAAGTTGGAATAAAGACCAAGAAACAGTGGCAGAAGTCCCAGTTTTGTGATATCAATATTTTGGCCATGTTTTGTAATGAAAATCGGGACCACATAAAATCATTGAACCGTCTGGATTTTATCACAAATGAAAGCGATCTGATGTATGACAATGTGGTACGCCAGCTGCTTGCAGCGTTGGCCCAGTCCAATCATGATGCCACTCCAACCATGCGTGATTCAGGGATCCAAACGATAGACCCAAGCGTTGATCCAGCAGACATTGATGCTAACGAGCAGCTCATCATTAAGAGACCAAGGAAGAAGATGAAATGGATACCGACTACCAATCCCCTTCCTCAGCCATTCAAGGAACAGTTAGCCATTATGAAGGTTGAAAACCATAAACCTGACAAACCCAAGCCTGTGCGGAGAAAAACAGCAACGGACAGCCTTATAGCTCCTTTGTTAGAGTCCGCTGCAAAAACCTCACAGCAATCGTCTGCTCATAAAACTGAGCAAAACGCTATCCCAAGCACAAGCAGTGAAAAAAAACACACGCGACACTTTTCCTTGGATGTCCATCCATATATACTTAGTAGCAAAAAACCCAAGCCAGAGATTCAAGCCATCCCCTCGATGCCTACGTCTAAAAGCCAAGAGGGTGGATTTTTAAACCAGGAAGAGAATGTCGTAGTACACGTTACCTCCTCTCTCAAAGGTACAGTATGCCATAATGCCCATACCACCTCCACAGACCATAATTCGCGTAGTGATCTTCAGGAACTCAAAGCTTATCTGAACTGTTCAACCTACCTTGCTAGATTCTGGGATAGTTAATGATCTTAGGGCTTGCAGGCCTCAGAAATAGGGGTTCTCTCTAACAGCTATATGGAAGATAAGGATTATTACAAGTAGAGCTGTACAAGACAGCCTGCAGGCTGTTGGTGCAGGTAATTTTTCAAAATGTAAGCAGATTTTCACAACTACGAATGTGGTCATGCCTTGCGAAGGAAGTGAAGAGGGTTTGGCCTCCATGATACCCTTTCCTGCTCCACGAGCACCAGGCACGTTTCAAACCTGCCTTATTTTCAAGTCATACGGAAACTACCATGGTGGAGGACCAGTACTCTGACCAGCAATAGACACTTAGGAGTGTGTGAGAAACTGTGCTAATGGCAGATAAAGCTGCCTGTAGAAAAAAATCTCTTAAAGTACAAATTCTTAGGGGTTGGCATGTGTTTGTCACCTAGGAAATCACAACTCAGATCATTTACATCATTGTTCATGCAGAAGACATTGTAAATTGCTCATGTGGATGGACTGAAGTGTGGGTGCTGGTCAGAGATTCAGGAATTCTGCCATTCCATTCCTGTGTGGCCTCACAGGAGATGCGCTTTCTGTGCCTCAGTTCCCTGTGTGTGCCTTGGAAATCTTGTCCCTTTCTAACCTCAAAGAAGTGTTTCGGCTATATCAATAATTGTTAGGTGCTAGAATGATGGGGAAAGCCATGTGAGCACTAAGAAAAGTGATAGATCAGTGGTAGCTAAACTGATTGATAGATAGATGTCATCTTGTTTATTTGTGTAAGCTACTAACATAGGAAAGAAGCACTATGCAGTTAAGTTACAGAAAGATTTGTATGTACTTAAAGCAATGGCTCTCATCTCATTACAAGCTAAGACCTCCCTCTGGGCTTCGACAGACTGACAGCTACCGTCACCCCCCTGCCCAGCAAAGAAGTGATTTGAGGTATAAAAGTTTCTGTCACTTCCAAATCCTTACGCTCCTTAGAGCCCTCCAGCTCCCCAACGTGCATGTGAGCTATTCTACAGCATTCCTTATCCAGTCACCTGCTCTGATTTCAACTCCTCAAAACTACTGGGGTTTCCTGGTCTCAATTACTTTCGTTTAAATTAGTGCTTGAATATTTTAAGGGCAAAAAAATAATATACTGTAGTTTTGGGGCTCTGTTACTCCCCATTCCCATTAAAAATGTTCAGCTTTGCTTTTGAGTTAGACCTACATTGCAGTCCATCAGGTAAGGTAGACTTAAAATTTCTGGAAAGAGACATCAGTTAATGTCAAATTGCTGAGTTCTTTCTAAAGACAAGTGGCTTACAATGTGTAACCACTATTTTTTCCCATTGAAAATGCTTTTTGTGCTTTTTGTATTCCATCCTGTGGATTTCAACATTCATAACATTTGTCAAAACATTAAATCATAACATTTATAAAATACCTGCCAGACTTTAGTGGAGAATAAAAGATACTTTTCAGTTGTTTTTTGTTCATTTTACAAAAATACCATTCACGTAAGGAAGCATGAGCATGCGTAAAAAAAGCAAGATTCACAAAACCCATTTGTTGTTTGCCCTCTTTCCCTGAGCTTACAATCCTGTTGTTTTGAAACAGTCCTATTGGATTTCTCAAAGGATCCCAAGAAAATTCATTTTGGGGCCCACTCCTGCTCCCACTGAAATCAGTGGCAAAACTGCCAATGACTTGTATTGGTTCAGGACGCTCCTCTCTGATGGACTGGAAGGGTGAAAGACAACCTGTCTTTTAACTGGCTGTTTTGTTTTCTTTTAGACACCCCTCATCCTGCTAAAGAGATCCTGTACTCATCTGAGACATGCAGAACTGTGCCTGCTGCCGGGACTTTTGTCACTTGTAACCATAACCATATAGCCACAGCCACTGCTGCAACGAGTATGACTTTGAACCAAGTCAAGCCCGAGCCCACACCTGCACTGAACTGCAACCCAGCCCACCCTTTGCTACACATCAACACGCTGTACGAGGATCACGAGGAGGAAGTTTCAAACATAATAGACAATGGTATTCACTCACCAACTGACACTGGGGAAATTCTCTCCATCCCTACCCCAAAGCAGATAAGGTTGGCGACATTTGATGAGCCAATGGCAATAGTGAGCTCGGTGGAGTACTGAAGACCCCGGGCTGCACAGCTGCGCCTTGGTGGCCAGGACCAAGACCACTGCAGTGCGGACCGTGGTCCCCTCAACGATGCAAATCACTGCATGAGCATGGAGAGTTTTCACACAGACTATATAGCTTTTGGTAATAACACCAAACGGTTTTTCAGGATCACATCATGCGCACTGTCAGTCATTTGCAAAATAGAATAAAGAAAATCTGGTGGAAATAGACCTTTAACACCAAGACAACCATTAGCTCTAGCTCTAAACTATATCTTCCTTATTTAAATGGGGATTAGCACAATTTATGAGCGTTAAGAGCATGATGGCATGCCACAGTAATTCTAGTGAGTGTTTAAATCCTTTGCATTCAAAATCACTGATTAAAGTTAAAACAACATGGAGGTGAGGTATACTTTTTTAATGGCAGCAGTTAAATAAGAGTTTTTTTCTAAGCAGAGAGGATTTTTTTTCAATTCAGGATTATGAAAAAGTTATATGCAAGCAAAATTTTTGTTTGTTTGTTTCTTTAGCTCACTAATGTTGGGCTTGATGGAAACTTAGCTGAAAGGGCCTTACTACCACCAGCATTTAAGTGCAGAAAGATTGATACACGCAATCTCTTGCATTTATAAATGAAAATACCTGAGGTATGCCCTGCCCTTTATCAAGCTTATATGTTTGATGGAAGATGATGAAATGAAGAGTTTATTTTTTTAAATATATTTTACCATGGGAAAAATTACTTTAATAACTTTTCAAACCAGGTGTTGCTTTTAACAAAATGTGTAGAAGAGAGTCATTGTAGCTGCTTATTTTTTCATAGCGTATTTATGAACCAGGTTAGAAACTTTCATGGGTGCTTCACTGATACGAAAAATCTTATGACCATCATTACAAAATATCTTACAAAATATGAAACCAGCAAAACTGTTTTCAAGTAACACACAGTTAAAGAAGTCTATGAATTTAGGTCTGCAGACTTGGCTAGTCCTTGATTCAGCAAACAGTTAAGGCCATGGATGGCACTGAAACGATTCAAGTCTAAAGCACACGCTGAAATGGCTTTGCTGGATCTGGGCTGTAGCGCGGGCAGACAAGAATCCTGCAGTATGTGCTGTCACTCTGATTCAATATTTGCCTTCCTTGGCTCAGAGCACATCTTCATGCCCATCTTCCTATAACTACGATATGTGTGATTTAATAGAAAACTCTAGTATAACTAAAACATCTATGAAAAGTGTATCATGCAATAACCATTCTCAGCAAAATTATAGTGAAACAAAAAGTGACTGTGTTAAAATAATATTCCTAGCTGCATTCAGAATTATGGACTATGTGTTTGCTTCAAAATTATGTATAATGGTAGAAAAAATATGCAGCACAAATACGGGACTGAAATCTTGAATTTATTTTTAATTTATTACCTCAGACATGGATATATTATACCAATATTTAATGAAAATAGCACTGAAAATAAACACCTATTATTCTGAATAGTTGAATGTGTACTATTTCCTAGCTTAGTTACGTACAAGTGGGATTTTATGATCAGCAGTAGGCGGGACATGTAAAGCCACCGTTCCCCTCCTATGTTACTTCAGTTGTGCCCAACCTTTGTGGCCAAAAAGCCGAATACCAAAAAGGCAGTGAGCCACAGGACACGTACCGCAGACAGGGCAGGGGGCGTTGGGGACAGCTGAAGGGCCTGGCTGGCACACCCCGAGGTCTCAGCGCGGGGCGGCATGGAGCTCGGTCCAGGGCAGCTGGGAGATGATGGGCACAACGGCTCCTGCTGGCTTGTCTCCTTCCAGCCCTGGGGACGTCAGTGTTCCCTCACAGCAGAGCTGTCTGCGTGAGGCAGCCGTGGGCTGAGCAGGGATTTGATTTACACGCTGCCTGTGGCTCCAGGGTCGTAGGTTGGTCACCCCTCTTCTAACCCACACGAACACAAGCTGCAGGATGTTCAGCATCACTGCCCGCTTGACTGATAAACTGGTGTGACTTTTTTAAATGACAAATCCGCGCCTGCGTGGCCAGGGCCTCATTCTACCCCAGGTACAGGAGGAAGCTTTCTGCAGCGAGGCAGCCGTGGAGTGGAGCATCACCCGTGACGGGACTGCGAGCAAGGTCTCTGCCTGGCCTGATGGGTAACTGCCATCCATCCAGAGTCACCTGAAAGCACATAGGGACTTTGGAGGTGAGCCAAATGCCCCACTACATCCTATTCACTTAGGTGAATACTGTAGTTAGAATTAATTTTTCAGGCAAATTAAAACCGTTATAGTTCAGTACTTGTTAAACACCAATAAATAATTAGAGAAAATACAGAAGATTGCCTTGAGAAAATCAGGAACCTGTTAATACAAGCAGAATGAAAGAATAGGACCCTGAGGCCAGATTTAAATAGATGTGACTCCCTTATGCCACGTACTTTCAATTGCCAGAAGGCAGCATGGTGAACTTCTTGGTTGCAGCAGCTCAGCTGACAATGTTACAAATGGATGGGGAAATCCTTGGGGTTGCCCGTTTGCTCTCTACTTGGTATCACGCATTGAGCAGTATGTCATCCATACGGGTCTGTAGCTGAAGTGATATACCAATATCCGTATATACCAGCGTCAGGAAGAACAGACCATGTCTAAAAACTTAGGATCTGAACTTTGTGTAGTACATTGGAAAGAGCAACATCCAGTAACCGGATTATGCAGACAACGCAGGGTTGAGTTCTCGGGCAGGTACACGTACCGATCTAATGAGGGTGGTGTTTCCTAGGAAGGGCTGCCCACCAAGGTGCACATGTCCCCTATTCATTCAAGAGCAGGATTGAAGTCTGTGTGGTCACACTGTCATTCACCGTGATACTTCTGGTTTCTATAGATTTAGGATCTGTTGGTGCCCTTCTAGAAATCAGTATCAGACTTGACTGGACCACCTTAAAGAAAGAAAGGAAAGCACATAGCTTTTCTCATCCCTGGGACAAGCTTAACTCGGAGAACACCCACTTTACTCATCTTTACCTGTTGTGTTAGGGGCGCATCGCACCATCCTCTTCCACAAGCCGGAGGATGCAGATGTCAGGCTCTGAGTGTTAACACGCTGACTACTTGCTAAGGGCAGGATGGTGGCCCAGACACGGTGTTTCACTGACCAAGCCAGCAGAGAGCGAGCGCAGCTTAGTCTTGGCTGGTGTGGGGTAGATGTGCGGAACTGAAAGGAAAAGGTTAGCGTCCTACCCACTGAAGAGGAACTTACCTAAACTGAATGAGCAAAGATGAGAAAGATGAGGCACAGCCTAATTTTTAAATGCCTCTTTAGCCTGGATGGCATTAGCGTCTCCATCTGCCCCCTCTCTGCCTAATGGTTTCGGCTTGACAGGCCAGATGACTCACATTCTCCAAGGCTGCTTTCCCATTTACTTCACCGGGAAATGGACCGCATGTTGAGAGCACAGAAACCCCTTTCTGCAGGGCACTCTTATTCAGAGGACGTTTGACAACCAAACAGGAGAAGCGCCTTTTGAGCTATATTTAGGCTGTCCAAACCCAGCAGGAGATCAGCCGTTTCTGTCTCACAGCCAGCTAGAGAAGTGCTTCTGTTGGGATTTTTTTTAGTGCCATAATGCTTTTTAGTATTGATGTTGCCAACATTTAGCTGTACTGAGGAAATGTACACATACACACGCACACACAGATTTCTAGATATCAACTGAATACCTACACATTCTATACATACACGTGAATGTGTATCTGCTGCATAGAAATGTTCATCTTCTCTACTTTGCTTTGTGAATGAGCTAAACTTGGATACTTCTTTTCATTTCCCATTATCACGCATTAGGCCCAACCTAGTAACATGTTATGCGTCTTTCTGACTCCGCTGGGATTTTCTGATGCTGGGCGTGCTGGTGAGGATGTCTGTTCCCTGCAGAGCCAGGTGTGCTGGGTAGTCTATATTTTAATATTGACAGTGAGTCAGGCCCTGATTTTGGGAGCCCTTTTCTTCCTACGACTCCTCGGCACCAAAACACAGGACAGAATTTATCCCTGTGCTGTGGATGTGGGCAGTAAAGCTGTTATTTTGCACGTCCTTTGTATCTCCAGAGCTGGCTCCCAAAGCCAGGGGCTGGACCCCGAGGCAAGCAAAGCAGAGTTGAAGCTCCTCTCGCTTGTCCCTGGTTACCAGCCACCAGGTTATCTATCTGCCGCTGAAAACTACAGCAAGGATAGGGCTCACGGGCTCTACATCGGTAAGAGGGAGCTGCTGCACTGAGGGTATTTCACCTCTAGCTTTAGGAAAGCTCGTCACTGCCCTTTCAGGCTTGCATCAAAAGGAGCACTAACGAAAAGCTAAGTCTGAGAGCACCGGCCCAGGCTCCTCATGCCACTGGCTCACTCAAAACTGAAGACAGCCTTAAACACACTTGACCTAGCGCCGCGGTGGGGAAAATTCTTCCCTATGAAGAATATCCCATATGAATATCCCTATGAAGAATATCCCATGACATATCCCAGTCACAGAAGAGTATTAATAAGAATAGTGAAAACCCAGCTTCAACCTTTCAGTCAGAGGGCTCAAGAAGCTCTGGAAGAGCTCATCATCATTGTCCCCAGCTTACAGATGCAGACACTGAAGCACAGGAAAAGTGAAACAATTTGTCCCAAAGCTACTTAGGCTGTGTCTAAACGTGTCTAAACTATCAAAACGGGAGCTGGGAACGCACCACAGGTACGGCACTGCCCTACCTGCCGGCGCAGGCAAGCGAGGATGGGTTTGGCAGCTGCAGGAAAGCTCTCTCAATTCTCCTAGCTGAAAATGCTTTTTTTTTTTTAATTCTACCAGAAACCTTGTAGAATATTGATCAAGGAGTGTTTTGCTTTGAAGAAACAATGGGTTTTCTCATTAAAATCATTCTGCTAGAATACAAGCAACAGAGCACACTGGGAGTTTTAAACAGAACAATTATTTTTCAGCCACCTTCCAATATTTTCTGGCTTTTAATGAGGAACATTCCACTCCGTTTGTAAACAGGCTGTAACTAATGGGAAAACATTCTGTGTACATTACTTACAAGCAACAAATTTTCAGCTTTTGCTATTCTCTGAACAGTTTTAAAGCATTTCTTAGCTGTTTTGCAACACGGTACAAAGAGAAAAATTTATGAATGACTCCGCCAGACCAATGAGGATCTCGGGGCTCTGCAGGTCAGATGCAAGGAAACGCTGGCCCACCAATCCTCTTGTCCTCAGTGGTTATTGATGCTTCTGACTTAATGCTTTACTGACTTGCTCATAGAATGAATATGCCCGCAGTCAGAGGCAGCTCAAGCTGAAAGAAGTTGTTGTTGGGCCTCCTGCTGGGCTCCAGAGCAAAGAAGTTCACTGGCTCTTTTTGGTCAACTAGAAATAATTTTGCTTTATAATCTCAGGGCTCGTAGCATTCACCAGTCGAAAAACACATCCAGGGAGTGCACAGAATACAATAAATCCCTGGAAGAGGAATGCATGATTCGCAAGCAAAATCTGATGTCTTGCATGAAATGAGACAGAAAACCTCCCATATCCCTCCCTGCAGATGCCTACCTGTAAAGAAAAAATTACACGCTGAAAAGATTGTACCAGGTTTTGCTCTTAGATCTTTTATACCTGGCAGTTACTGCTCTGGGATAACAAGCCCATGCCCAAACCCTGGGGCGCACGGCAGAGGGGGCGGATGGGTACATTTTGTTGCTGAGGGAAAGAGCTTCTTGAGAGCAGTTCAGGAACTTCCTTTGCAAAGTGATGGATGTGTTCATCCACGCAAACTTGGAAAAAAGGACGTGCCGGAATGGGGGCTAAGGAAATTCGGTACTGTTTGTCCTCTATGTACAGTCCTGCAGACTTCACATTGACAGATCTATCCTGTTATTGGAAAGGCGTAAACGATGTAAAGGGGTGACTAAATGTACAGAAGAAATTAATAGCCTGGAGAAGAAGAAATTAATAGCTTGAAGAAGATCTACAGGGAGACCTCAGAGCAGTCTTTCGATACTTAAAGGGGCTTATAAGAAAGATGGAGACAGACTTTTTAATGCAGCCTGTAATGATAAGCCAAGGGGTAATGGTTTTAAACCAAAAGAGGGTAGATTCAGACTAGATATAAGGAAGAAATAATCCAAAACAACACAGCCGAGAGCCTGAGGACCAGGTGTCTCAGCAGAGCAAAGGCATGCTTCACGTGACAAAAGCAGCAGAAAATTCAAAGGAGCTTCTGGGGGGAGCTTTAAATATCACGAGAATGACTCCAAGACAGGGGCAGACAATATTGTAACACCTGGGAAGAAGGCATTGAGTGAAGGGCCACAAAGGTGCTGGAGGTACTGGAGCACCTCTCCTATAAGGAAAAGCTGAGAGAACTGGGACAATGTATATGACCCATCATCTGGGCAGGTGGTGGCTGTACAACACACCTGAGGTCTCTGCCACCACGCAGACCCCTGACTCCAGGCTCCCCTGCAGCCTGGGAACTCCTCTCAGACCATGGGAAATCAAGGGACTCCCTGTTGTGGAAAGGGAACATCAACCTGGGAAGAAACAGCAAAAAATATATATGCAGATACGGATTTTCCCCTCTATGTTCCAGGATCTTTGCAAAAGTCTATTTAACTCTCCCACAGATTCGGCAGAATGTCCCACAGCAGCAGTCAAAGTGTTTCTCTGCAAGCCTGTCTTTACTTATAAGAGTTGCTGGCTTGGCCTGCCACTACCTAATTTGCTCTAAATCATCAGTTTCTACCCAAGTGCTGGGGAGGCCTGGTCTCCTGCCATAAGGTCTTTTGTTTAAACAAAGTCTCGTATTAAAGTAACCACAGGATGGGAACCGAGGGCAGATCCAAGAGCAAAGTCTTGGAAAGAGACACTTGGACCTAAAGCAAGAGCCGTTTCTTTTCCTTATTTTCCCTTTTACCATTTAAACGCAGGTTTACGTTACACTGAATCTCTGGGAATCACTAGAGAAAATGTGGGATAGCAAATGAAATACCCTCTGCAGACATGCTCCTCTTTTTCCCAGCAGACCAACAATCTCCTCAGGAGGTTCTGGCCCTGGGCTTTATGCAGTTATAATTAAAACTTTATGGTTTTGTGTTGTACTGACTTCCTCAGCAAATACATATTAAAATCAGAATGTCATTTTCACTGCAAATGGCAATTTGCTTTTTTATTTTTACCCTAAGCATTGAAACCAAAATCCATAAAAGATTATCTAATTTCTGCAAGTTTTAAGTTGCGTAATTAAGTCTTGTAAGTTGCGTAGTGAATTAAGATGTGTAAATCGCTAGTTTTATTTGAAATGTTTCTTGGTTGGGCTAGCAGTGCATTGCAAAGTACTTGATGACGGGTTTCATGTGCAAAATCGAGGCAGGAGGCTTCTGATGAGATAACTTGCTAATTTATTACATGTTGCTACCTAATGCTCGGGCAGCAGTAACGCTCGGGAGCTGCTGTCAGAGACCAGTAATAGAATGGCAGCTGCGGCCAAGAAGCCAGCGAGGCGACAGCCATCGTAGTGCCCCTGCGCGGGCAGCTCTGCCCGCTTGCCTGGGCTTGCGGCTGCCCCTCATTTGAGAGCTGCTGGGCGAGCGCTGAGCAGCCTCAACTTTTAGAGTCATTAAAACGCACCCTCTGGTCTTGGGGGGGTTGCCCACTTGTCTGTTTCTGCTGGCCAAAAGAACATTACCCACTGAGAAAGGAAAGCCTGGGTGTAAGATCTGCTGCCTGGGTGACACAGGGCACGGGCGAGATCGCGTGACTGATGGCTTTTGCGAGAGCAGAAAGTGGGTGAGCCGGGGTCCAGAGCTCCCAAAGGCAATGGTCATCCCCCGGGAAGCCAGTCGCAGCCCAAGGCCAGGCAGCCAGCGCTCATCCTTCGTTGGGCAGGTCACTGACTCATTGCTGCTCCCCCCGCCTTCACCCAGAGTCCACAATCCGCGATGTCCCTGCCTGCTCAGCCCTACTCTGAAGTTCTGCCCTCTTTCTCTACCGTATACCTCTTTGCACATAAAAACTATTTTTCTAAAGCCAGTTCTTGGAGCCACTGTGCCTGGCTTTCACTGGCTACTTCTTCGTTAGCCAGTAACGCAGTGCCACAGCAGCAGAGCAGTAAATCGCAGCAGTCGGTGCTGGTTTCCTCACTGCTCCAGTACATGGAGTCTGGGGTTTAAATTCAGGCGACATTTAGTGTGCTGCTCTGGACCAAATGTTCCTGCCAGGCACGCATGAGAGACCTGTCCTGTGTCTGGACCCTTATTCCTCTATCAGGAGCTGGTTTGTACCTCAGGTGGAGCCTCTGGGGTTGTTTTCTCCTGGAGAAGCCGCAATCCCAACAGATCCACTTCGCAAAACAAAGCAGTGCACAGCGGGCAGGTCCACCAGGGAATTTTCTCCAAACCCACGCTACTCCTCCAAGCCAAAATGCCAAAGCTGATGCCCTAGTTATACTCTCTCCCCCCGTATTGTCCCTCCCCCAGCCACCCTCACGACACCTCGCTCCTAAGGCTACAGACCATGCCTCGGCTCTGCTGCACCTCGCTCCGCCTCACCCGAGCCCCTGCCCGGCGGCAGCACCGCCACAGCTGGCACAGAAGAAGCTGCAGAACTGGCTCCTCTACCAGCAACGAAGAACATGAGGAGGACCAGCAGGTGCTGATACTGTTCACCAGCTCTGGAGAGCCAAACTGAGTGGAATTCAGCGGTTCCTGAGCAGGGTGAATTCTGCCCGGAGGATAAGATGATGAGTATGAACCATCGTGATGTTGAGTTTTGACCATTGAATGGGGTAACATTCAGCTGCCATGAAGTTAAATCACACTGTGGACTTATAGTGTATTAACGAGCTCTGTGAGGCCCCTGTGTGCGTGCTTTCTCTTGACCCATGCTAAATGTTAAATTAATCCCCCGTTCTCACTGAAGAGCAAGCTTTGCTTTACTGTAGGATGGACACCTATACGAGACTTGTTACGCTAGAGTACCTCACACCTCCTAAATCCATGTCAAGCCTTCACCACCATCTTCTGGTATTCTGTGGAGCTGATTCCATTAGGAAACTCCTTAGAGACAGGAACACTTATGTCTCCATTGCAATGTTGAAATTTCAAATGTTAATTCGTTGGTTTTGCTTAGGAAGCCAAAGACCATGTGATAAGTGATACCAAATGTGTCCAAATAAGCTAGGATTGTGCTGAGCAATCTATCAGGTTCAGAGTAATAAATGGCTACACAAATAGCTAGTTTTAATGATGTTTCCTCTGCAGATTTATAGCAGAAATAAAATGCCAAAGCATTTGGCCCCTGAGGAGCACTGACAACAGTTGTTTAGCACGAATGGCTGATACATACAGATTTTATGGCATAGAAGTTGCTATACCTGAATGCAAACTGAGGATTTTATGGTATCATTTCCATTTTCTTCCTCCCTGAATGTTAATCAAGCAGCAAATGTATGAATAAGATAACATTGATTCTGTTAGCAGGCTGGCAATCGGCTAGTCGACTTTCTCCATGCAGTCGGTAATGTGTATGTGCTGGACCAATTATCTCTTACTCCTAGAGAAATAATTCCTAATATTTGGCAAAACCATTATTCCAATGATACATTACCTCCAGATGTTTCTGTTAAAAATATCTTCCTCTTGATAGCTCCCTTGATTGCCTTCGGAAATGTTAACGTGCACCTGCCCTTGTGTTGACATATTAAATCCTTTCCGTTTAATTAGAGAGTTCAAAGACAAAAGCTTTCCAAATGAAATGGAGTCAGCTCTCCTCTACATTAGCCTGGACCATTTATTTTGCAACCACTCGGGTTGGACCAGGAGCCGATCTCGCTGTCTTGCCCAGCGTTGAGTCCTGCTGGGCACTCAGGACGGGCTCTCTCGTCTTCAGCACGACAGAGGCAGGGAATGCCTTGTCCCTTGTCCCCTTGTCCCCTTGCTGAGACTGAAAGGCCACCTGCCCGTCGAGTGCCCTTCACCACAGCAAACTTGGTCAGCTGGAGCCTGTACTTCAGGGCCATAACCGAGCCACTAATCCCGGGCCATAGATATTCAGATGGAATTTAGCAGAAACTGCTTTATTCAGACACAACTGGCACAGGACTTTTTTCATTTGTTTTCGAAATTTATTTGTTAAGGCTGGCCAGAGAGATCTGAGCGCTCATTACTTTAGTACACGTCAGGAGAAAAAGAAAATAAATAAAAACATAGTGGTGAAATTGTGTGAATTGTCTTTCTCTGCCTCCTGCAAAAGCATTGGGATGAAAACACCTGACACATACACAGAAAAAGGGATGTACAAGACCGAAAGAGAGAGGACAGCAGGTACATGCATGAAATTACTAAATGAAAACTCAGTGATAACATAACAAAACCAGCTTGCATTTTCCTGTCATAAAAGCAGCCTGTGGAAAAATATTTATGGGTTCTGTTAGACTGTGCAGGTAAAATAGAGAAATGCTATTGGCTATGCCTAAACTAAATGTCAAAATTAAATACCAGGCTGCAACACTCCACTATGAAATAAGTTTTGACCTTCCTGCATCACCGCTCTTTTCTTTCCCCCTTTCAACACAGCGCTGAACAGCATGGGTAACTGATGCTGCTTTTGGGAAAGGGTTTCGGGGACGGAGGCATCGGTGGGTTTTGTCGGGATATTAGGATTGTCACCTGTCTGGTTTTATCATCAACATGTCTGTTGCCAGCTGAGTTACCGTACACAAAGAGATCCATCTGGGCAAGCATAACCGCTCCTTCTCTGGGGGATTTAACCTTTTTTTTTTAATTCAAGGGTAGGAACACAGGCTGAGGCATACCTACGCTCGACATCCCCGTCCGTGAAGCATCTCCTTCAGCCAAGGGCACGTGCAAGCCTGCAGAAATCAGCCTCCTGCCAGGCTGCTTTGGGACTCTCAAACGAGGATTAGATGCCTGTCCCACCTGCAGGAGCCACCCCAGCAATGACCTGGCTGCCACCTGAGGCCGCATAAAGAAAAGACAGTTCTCCACCTCCGAGAATTTTAGGGTGGATTACGTGAGTATAGGCAGGTACACTGGTTTAGTCAGGGGTTGCGACAATTCCAGTCTCTTCCCATAGCTGATACGAAGCGACGAATTCAGCTCAGATTTCCTAGAAAAATATATAATTAAAAAGTACTTGGCAATTTTGGATGAGTGGATAAAAGCATTGAAGTGGAGGGATTTTCTCCGCTTTTCTTAGAGCCCAGCGTTGTGAAGTAGGATGGCGTTCTTCCTCTCAGCACCAGCTCTGCTTTACTGTAAAAACTGGCCCCATCATTAAGCATCTTGCAATAAGAAAGACTTCCCAGCCGGTAAGTCTGGTACTTTACTAAGCCAGAGAGCAAGCTGGGGCTCTGCCGTGTGAATTGTGTTGAGCTAAAAGGTTGAATATTCGCTTGCTGCCTGACGGGCACCCGGCAGGTCTGTCGGCCGGAGGCTGACTGACAGGCGCCGGGTGCATGTGGCGAGTAGGGGCAATGTCGCATTTCTACACACACAGCACATAACAAGCATTTCTAATGAGCTGGCGCCAGCTCCTCCCGCTTCCCCTACTCCCCAGGAGGCCAAAATAGTGCTGACAGGAGCTACCTGCAGTACACGCGTGGAAATGTCTCCATTAACTTCAAAATTGCCGTCAACCACAACCAGGGGCTCAAGTGGAAATGAAAGGTCCAGGAAGGAGCCACTTTCTGTGATAAATTAATCCAAAAGCTGACATTTCATATGTGATTTAACCAGTCCTGAACAGACTCACTAGATGTCCAGTTTTGTTGGTTAATATTCCCACAGAATCCATTACTAATATCATTAGAGGAGACAAAATATTATTAATTAAAATATAAATTATAATTTCTTAACTTGATTATGAGTAATTCTAACATTTAGTACAAGTATTTGTAACAATCTCAGCCATTATCCTGGTAACTAGTATCAATAACAGGCTTCCTAAATGAACTATAAGAACAATTAGTCAGACAATACCTTAGTTGTATATTGCATTAATTATACATTCACCCAGTGGCAGCAATTAAAATTCAAGCCTTGCCTGAAGGTAGACTTAAGAATCAACAAATACATTTTTTAACAGCTTAGAGCTAAAATCACCTTTTATGTAATTTCTTATTAAGAGATAATCATAACATTGGGCTTGCAAGTAACTTGCAGTCACGGTCGTTTATCTGAATTTTTTTTCGTACATACCCATTTTTTGTTATTACCCATTTGTTATCATCCAATGTACTTACACATCTTTGCACATGTTGTACAGTCCTGTCGATTGAGAGGTTTATAATCAGTTTGCCAGGAAGAAATTAAAATTTTAAAATTGCAACATTAAATCCAAAAATATCGCAGCTGCAGATGACAGAAATAGAGAAAATATGTTGGTACAAAGCTCATGTAGTAGGATCTGAATTAATCTCAGTGATGGACAGGGAGTAGAAATTCTTCTTTTACTAAGCCTTCTGCAAAGAGACTCTCTCCTAGCAGTAAGCAGCAATGTTTATTATTTTGCTGTCACAAGTCATATGTAGCTAAAGACATTCATCCCTCACTTGTGAGGCTTCACTCAAGCTTTGATAAATAACATATTAATATTGCAGAGAAAGAACTTGGAACAGTTTTCCATATACCTATCATGTGTGCTTTGTGTTTATGCTAATTTATTTTATGGATTTAGAGTGCTCCCAGTGGTACTGCAATGAAATCAGTGTAGTTATTGTAATTGGATTTACCTTGCCGGAGGAAAGGTCAGCTTTCAAAGAAGAAGGAATTATTTTACCTTTCCCTTCATCAGCCAGACTCCTCTCCAATGTGTACACATAAAGCTTCAATTTCCATCCCTTTTGTTGACTAACAATTTTACTGCATTCCACCGAAAAATAAAAGCCAGAGTAACCCTCAGCTGAAAGCATTTTCAAGCTGCATTTAGGAATCACTTTACTCACTCCTGAAGGGCAATCACCCCAAGTGAAGGGAAATGGCTTTTCTGATAGGAAGCAGCGACAGACAATTTCAAAGCGAAATTTCAGGGGGAATGGAGAGATCTCAGGCTGTAATTACACCTGGTGAAAATTACCCCGGATTGAAGGCTAATAGAGCACCTCTTTTCATGTCCCGTGGGAATGCTTAAGGGACCGAAGGAGGCAGAGAATTCCCATCTCAGGGCAGGAGGGGGTGAGGTGGAGCAGGTTGAAAAGAGCAGATCTGCAGAAGGGCCGGAGGTGGTGTAAAGGATTTGGGCAGCCACAACGCAGACGCTGAGGCTGGGTCTGTGTGAGCTACCCCCCAAAAAGCCCAGCAGGGGAACTGCTTGCTGAGACACGATACTGCGACCGGGGAATGTGCTGCTCTGGGACCAAGCACATCTCTGTGTGGCCCCACGGTCCCCGCTCACCCACATCAGCCCCAGCCAGCGCTTTCTCCGGAGCTTCAGCATCCCCACGCAGTCTGTCACATTCTTGTGCTCTAAAGTATCTGAATAAGTACATTTATAGATATCATAGAATCATAGAATGGTTCAGGTAGAAGGGACCTTAAAGATCATCTAGTTCCAACCCCCCTGCCATGGGCAGGGACACCGCCCACTAGACCAGGCTGCTCAAAGCCCCATCCAGCCTGGCCTTGGACACTTCCAGGGATGGGGCAGCCACAGCCTCCCTGGGCAACCTATTCCAGTGTCTCACCACTCTCACAGTAAAGAATTTCTTACTAATATCTAATCTAAATTTCCCCTCTTTCAGTTTAAAACCATTACCCCTAGTCCTATCACTCCACTCCCCGATAAAGAGTCCATCGCCGTCTTCCCTGTAGGCCCCCTTTAGGTGCTGGAAGGCTGCTATAAGGTCCAAGAACCCCAGGAGTTCCCAGGGAAATTAAACAGCTTTTTACAGGCAGGCTTTGTTGAATCAGCGTAAAGTTAAACCCCTTTTTTTGAAAATATTGTCTTTGTATAAACCAAATTTATAGCAATGTGCTAGGAGAGCAGTTTCACAACTGGCAAAGGTGGCCGCAGGTCAGGTCACTGAGCGCAGCTCGGCCCGTGCGCAGGGTGCCCCCGCAGCGCCCAGCAAACGCATTACTGCCAGAGACAGCCTTTCCCTCAGGTCTCTGTGCCTTTGCCTGCAGGAAGGATTAAACATTTTTTACTTGTATATTTTCTGATGGGCAAGGTCAACGGCGGAGATGATGGGTATTGGATCATGTCATGCCTGAACACAAGCGTAAGTGACCCATGAAATTAAAGGACATTTTCTGGCATTCACTCGGGACAGCTCAATTTTCCTGAAGGTAGATTAGCCTGGAAAGTCCAAGCAACAAAGAAAAGATATTCATCTCTAGGGGGAAGAAATACCTGAAGTTAAAATGCACAAACAGGAAGAATCTGACTTGAGTCCAATGGAATGGAAAAGTGGTGGTGGTTTGGTTGGGCTTTTTTTCACATCAGAGAACAAAATATAAAACAAGTATATAAAAAGCATTCTATAGATGTGTTATATCTTAAAATCTTTAAGGAATTGATACCCTATAACATCAGTGATTAGAGCAGCTTAGTGGGAGCATCGGACAACAGCACTGCGGGGTCTGCGAGGATCTGGCTGCTGCCCAGCCTTTGGCAAGAATTTGAGTCATCTGCGTCTCCGTGAGGAGGGACCAACCTGTGAGGAATTGCCTCTTTCCACAGCTGTGGTCACAGAGGAGCTCCTCTAATACTCCCCCTCATTACAGGGTCCAAAGCTGTTTACTGTGAGGTCTCGGAGACAAACAAGCTGCTGCTCTCCGAATCTGAGACCATCTAGACTTGGTGATGCACTGAGCGAGGGTCTCCAGAAGGCAGCTGGGGTCAGCCTCTGTTCTACAGGGCTTTGGAGGGGCTTCCCACAGCTCCCAAAGGGTACGACATGGTATCCAGCCTCCTGATCTATCCCTTGAAAACCAACTTGCTTGCTTGATATCCACAACCTTTTGGATTTCACTGTGTCCATTGCATTGTTAAAAACTTGCTGGAGTGCCTAGAGACATGTAGGCATTTCTGTCTTTTTAATAACTTTAATAAATACATTTTCAGAAAATCAATATAACAGCGTGAAGCTGTAACACTCCAATCTTCCCCATTAGATAAATACCAAAAGTTGTGCAGTTACCAGATGACTAAAAATTGCTCAACCTGATGGTCTCTAAAAAGGGAGACAAGAATTACTTTTCAAACACAAAATCTGCAGGAGACGACTGGTGTTTGCACCAAGCAAAATACTCATGTCAGCTTTCTAATATCTAATACAATTATGTCAAGCACTGACTTGTTTTTTTTTATTGTGTGCAAAGGGCCCTCTATGAAAACGTGCCTATGCACCGCTTTAATCTGAATGAGAAGCAGCGTTGCCGGGCATTGCAGTGATTTCTCCAACCTACCACACCTGCTTGGTATTCGCAGCCCTCAGTTATAATCACCACAAGGTACAAGGTGGAGATTCAGAGGAGAAGGAGAAAACAGCTTAGCATGAAACTGTATAGTACAATTCTTGTTGCCAGAAATGGTATTAACAGTAGTGACATACCTGCCCAGCCAAAATGCAAAGATTTTCTTACAGTCAACTTTATAAAACACATAAAATAATCTACCCAGAAATGAGATGCCTGGGAGTAAGGAGAACAACTGACTTCTTGTCTGTTCTTTACATAAGGGGCTTTATGGGCCCTACTTATTATAAAAAAAAAAAAAAATATGGATTTTGAAGCTGGTAATTGCATGTTTTAAATGCAGAAGTTTGTTTAAAATACAAGCAATAAACCAGGAAATCATTACATAAGGGCATTATGAAAAGGTTTCTGGCATTAATAAGATAAACTTAAGTTACACAATATTGATGTTTTCTCTAGTGTTCTATAATCATGTTTTCAGAGAGATGTTCCGCTAACCTATTGAATTACTCTATTTTTTCCAAACTTTAAATAGTGAGTGAAAGTATTTATCTTTTCCTACTTCTTGTTTCTTACCAAAAAGAGTGCTAACCGGATTTCATGATTTAGCTTTACTCACTCCCAGTGAATGCAACGGGGCACTGTCAGACTGTAAAGAAATTAGGAATATGGTGCCTCGTACTTTGAGCTGGTTTCATTTTTGAGCATCCCGGGTTTTCAAGCACTGTGTCAGAGGACATGTCAGCAACGAGAATAAGTCTGTCAGAACAATTCTGATTTTCAGTAACCTCCTCATCGCTCCCAGGGAGAAGATCTGTGGCCCAGAACAGCCAAACCATTCCCTCCTGCATTCTCAGCATCATTTTGTAGTCCGCAACAGCTGACATCTACATGAAACATGGGCATGTGCTGGGTCTTCTGCTATTTCTGACACAGAAAATACCTCTTACGGCTCTTCTTGTGTCTTTTATGCCTCTGGCATAGACCTGTGAGTGAGGTAGAAAACGTCCATATTACCAATCCCTTTTCCTAACAGGGACTTGAGACATTACTAGCCGACAATGTTCTTAGTACTTACTGTCTTTCCAAATATTTGTCAATTCGCAAAGCCCTCTAGGTTCTAATCGCATTTCATTTGTGTTAGAGATACAGCTCTGCCACTTGCATCACTAGACAAACAGCAAGATTAAGAGTGTGCGGGCTGCTGTTCTCACACTGCACATTCTTTTGCCAGATGAAAACTGGTTTAGAAATGACTGATCAATTCTGGACATCAGTGATATTTTTTTTTTTTTAATTTACTGCCACTGTAAGGTCAGTAATCTTCACTGAGCATTTGACAGCCATGCAAAGTGCTGAACATCCACACTGAACGTGTGAGAAAAGGCGACTGGATCACTGCCTCCTATTTTTGCACGTGTACATTCGCACAAATGGATAAATGAAAGGTATGATTCGCTTCAGAGCACCGCTTGCCCTCGCAGGACCAAGCTTGATGTCAGTGTTCAACAATAATGTTACTCCCCGAATCTGCTTGCAGCTTACTACTGCACAAAGGTCTTAACTGAAAGGAAATCTTCCCGCTGTGTCTGTAAAATTCCTATTTCCAAAAAAAAGCATCGTCCCAGCAGGCAGTGTACTTCAGCAAAGTGCCTAAGGGCACCTCCTGAGGTGATACCTTTGGTTTCTTGCTTTCTAAAATGTGCCCACATGAATTAAAGTACCCGAGTGTAACCTCGAGGCACACTGTTTAGTCAGTACAGTACCATGATGCGAGCAAGCACCCAACCATTCTGCTGAAGATTATTGTAAACAAAATGCAGCTGAAATGTGCCAAAAAGCACTGTAGCGTATTTTCAAAATCAAGGTTCTCTTATCAGGTTAGAATTTATAACACATTTGTAATCGGCATTTATCCTGTCCTCTTCAGACCGTGTAACACACATTCCCATGATACGGAAAATAAAAATGCAGGACTGTGTTTAGCCGTATTGTAGTCCAAAAGCTGCTGCATGCCAAGGCAAGGCCTCAAGAACACTTGACTGGTCTGGTCACATCTGTTACTACTCAGTGACTATTGTTCAACATTTGGTTGCGTTTTTCAAGAGGTTTCACTCAATCCTTCAACGAACCAGCAGTTTGACTGGTATACACAATGAGTAGAGACTCATCCAAGCTGGTAACCACAGTGAGTAAACCCCAGAAGTGGCATGCAGAGATGCTTCAGTTAGCTCTGTGGGAGCCATCACTGCAACCAGAAGCAGGGTTAGCCACGCCAGAGTGTGCTCTGCCCCAGCTGGACAGACCTGCCAGGAAGCTTCACAACCCAAGCTGGCAGACTTACATGGTGCTCCACTGAGCCACAGAGACTCTCGTCAGCTGGGATGTCTGTCCTGGGTTCCTCTGGGTTTCTGCTCCTGGCTATGCCATGGTTCTTCAGTCCCTTCTAAGTGGAAAACCTCCTCAAGTGCGGGTGAGGGAAGGACAACTGCACAATAGGAGCTCATACCGCTTCATCCCAAGTGTCTCCACTCAGCACAGTTTCAAATCGGTCAGCCCAGCTTAAGAATAGGAGTAGGAGATGATGAATGATGTACAAAATCTCTGGACATAAGTATTAACTGAGTTGTCCTGAAATGGCTGGTTAAGGTGGTGAAAAATATCACTGCTTCTCGTCTCTGACATAGTGGGACTGAAATTAAGCATTCATCTTCCTCGCAAGTAAGGACAGATTGCCAGGATCTATCTGGAGGTGCAATGCACTGTGTTTGCTCATGTAACATTTGTTCTTTTCCCCTCCGTTTTGCCTCAAACCTAAAGTGTGACTCAGTTCCTATGAGTGACCACTGTGTGATTAAACACAGGAGTACAGGATCTGCAAATGTAGACACCTCTGATATCCAGAGAACTGCACATTGGTCTTCCTAAAACCATGCCACAAGACAGGTGAAGACAGCAATTTGATGCCCCACCAAGCCTCTCCTCATGTATCGTGCTCTCCAGCTCCCAAACAGGCTTGGTGGCCCTTGGCCAGATGAGTTCCAGCTAGCCAACTCTTTCTTGTCCAAAACTGGACGCAGTACTCTAGACACAACCTCACACGGGCCAGAGACGGAAAATTAATCTTTTCTCTGGTTCTGCTGGCTACAGTTTTGTTAATACAGCCCAGAATGTGGTTCACCTCCTTTGCCGCAAGAGCACCCTGCTGGCTCTTGTTCGACTCATCCTCCACAGCTGCCAGGTCCTTTTCTGCAAAGTTGAAAATGGAACAAAATTCTAGAGCGCTGGACTTCAAAAGTAATCCCATGGAGAATGATTTAATGTTTTCTTCTCATCTCTAGTGTCTACACTTTGATGAATTGATATCCTCAGTTAACATTCCCATTTCACATTAGCTCCTTATTTCTAAAAATATGCTCACCCATGTCAGCAAACAGCCCCTACATCAGCTATGATCACTCACAGTGCCACCGTATGGAATTCCATATGGAATTATCTGTTTATATGGACTATAAAAATACAGCACCAAAAGCTGTAAAATCACTGGGAGGGTACTGCTCCCCCAAGCCCTGCATAAATCAGCATGGAACTGGGCAGCTGTGGTGGGATGGACAGTGCGGGGATGAGTTCTTCACAGAAGGTGTCTGCCCGAGTCACTTGTTCCACTGCAAGACAAATGCAAACAATCTATGTATGTGACATGGACAGTGGGATTGAGTGCACCCTCTGCAAGTTTGCTGATGGCACCAAGCTGTGTGGTGTGGTTGACACACTGGAGGGAAGGGATGCCATCCAAAGGGACCTGGACAGGCTTGAGAGGTGGGCCTGTGCAAACCTCGTGAAGATCAACCAGGCCAAGTGTAAGGTCCTGAACCTGGGTCACAGCAACCCCAAGCACAAATACAGGCTAGGTGGAGACTGGATTGGGAACAGCCCTGAGGAGAAGGACTCGGGGGTCTTGGTTGATGAGAAGCTCAACATGAGCCGGTAATGTGTGCTCACAGCCCAGAAAGCCAACCACATCCTGGGATGCATCAAAAGAAGCGTGGCCAGCAGGTCAGTCTCTCATGAGACCCCACCTGGAGTACTGTGCCCAGCTCTGGGGCCCCCAACAGAAGGAGGACATGGACCCGTTGGAGCCAGACCAGAGGAGGGCCACGAAGACGATCAGAAGGCTGAAGCATCTCTCCTATGAAGACAGGTTGACAGAGTTGTGGTTGTTCAGCCTGGACAAGAGCAGGCTCCGAGTTGACCTTATAGCAGCCTTCCAGTACCTAAAGGGGGCCTACAGGGAAGATGGGGAGGGACTCTTTATCAGAGAGTGTAGTGATAGGATGAGGGGTAACGGTTTTAAATTGAAAGAAGGTAGATTTAGGTTAGATATTAGTAAGAAATTCTTTACTGTAAGGGTGGTGAGGCACTGGAACAGGTTGCCCAGGGATGTTGTGGCTGCCCCACCTCTGGAAGTGTTCAAGGCCAGGCTGGATGGGGCTTTGAGCAGCCTGGTCTGGTGGGAGGTGTCCCTGCCCATGCCAGGTGATCTTCAAGGTCCCTTCCAACCCAAACTGTTCTATGATTCTATGATTTTCCCTGTTGCCACTTATGTATAGCTCAGTAGCACTGCACTGCACTGATTGAATTAGGAAGAAGGACTGAAGAATAGCACTTTGCTTTCACCAGCACTGGCAGTGATAGAGTAAGGAGAGGGTGTCTCTCCCTTTCCTTCTTTTTCTTCTTCTCCTGCCATGTGTCACAAAAGAGTCCTACAGTTTCCCTTTCTACATCCTGAACTCAGCCATCACCCTTGATTAAATATTTGAAATTCTGTATTAAACATTAAGTGTTTTTTTTCCCTTTTAGGTCACAACACAGCAAGAATTTGTTTCAGCTGCTTATGTTGCACAGGGGTTTGTGCTAAGCTATGTTGATTATTGGGAACTCAGCACTGAATGAAACCACCCTCTGATAAACACCTTGGCTGTAATCATAGAATCATAGACTCATAGAATCATTTAGGTTGGAAAAGACCTTTAAGATTGTCAAGTCCAACTGTTACCCTAACACTGCCAGGTCCACCACTAAACCATGTCCCTAAATGCCACATCTACCTGTCTTTTAAATACCTCCAGGGATGGTGGCTCAACCACTTCCCTGGGCAGCCTCTTCCAATGCTTGACAACCCTTTCGGTGAAGAAATTTTTCCTAATATCCAATCTAAACCTCCCCTGGTGCAACTTGAGGCCATTTCCCTTCATCCTACCACCTGTTACTTGGGAAAAGAGACTGACACCCACCTCGCTACAACCTCCTTTTGGTCACAGTCTATGCCCCGATCAGAAGCAGGCACCTTAATGGAGCCAGGCAGCAAATGCCACACATATTTCCATAATAAGGCTTCTGTCTGAGCAAGGAGAGCACAGAGCTCGCAGAGAGATTTCCACAGCATGTTACATAGGCACACGTATCAGCAGCAATGTCACCGTCTCTGTTCCCATACCCAAGTTTACAAGTTCACATGGGCTTTGGGCTTCATGGTTTCATTAAGCAGTGTCTGACCTTTCTGCCACCGGCAGTGCACAAGGCACTGATAACAGAGCACACCGCAAAATTTCCGTGGGCTGATTTCTGATGTGTTAGTGTCAGCTGCCCTGACCACCCACCCTTCACTGCATTGGGCTGGTCCTCATGGCCCTTCCAGGCTCTGGCAGGATGAGTGCCCTCTCAGAAAACACAGCAACAGCGGCTGATTCCTTGTGGTTTAATCTGAATTAACACCGCCCTTGGTGAAATTGTTCCATATCTAGTGGTTGTCCTGTCCCTTCTGTGGAAAAAGAGCGGACCTGGTTGAAACCCTGGAGGGCGTTATCTCTGTTTCTGACAGCGCAGTCATGTCGAATGGCTGAGCCTGGGTCAAATGATACATGGATATATGCACACGCTACTGTACAGGTTGCCCAATCATGCTTTCTGTGCTCATGTATATAGATGTCCATCAATGGTGCCATAAAACAAAAGAACCTAAGAACTCTACTTTTGCCAAATTAAGTTTTATTTTAAGTTCCCAATGGTTTGCAGCTTTGTGCCAACCAGCTCTGGAAAAGAGGCCAACCAACTCTGGAAAAATTCAATATTGCAATAATTTGGATCAAGTTAAATATGAAATAATTGATCTGACTTTTAGGGTGTCAAATGCTTTTTAAACCTCATTTGAAGCAGAACAGTATGTCCTGGAAACATGAAAATACCAGCTAGAAATAATCAATATGATAAAAACCAGGCCGAAGAACAAAGGAAATGCAGTTCCCAAAAATGTAACAACTAACGAGGTGACTAGCAGTATGTTGATTGTACTACAATGTCATAATTAAAAGTCGGAGAGGAAGCAGCATCAGGGGAATTACGTTAATAAAGCTTAAATAGTACCATTGAGCAAACTCAGAAAAATAAATGTCTTAAACGCAAGCAATGCTTTTTATGTGACAGAAGGCTCTGTGGGCAAGAAGATTAATCTGTGTTTCATATTATAAATTAGAAGCAAACAAGATACTGCACAGTGTAAACTCAGTGAAAAATAGTACTGTCTTTTTTTTTTAAGGGTGAAATATGTAGGAAGCACTGGAGAAATCTTACTGGATCCACTTGCAGGGACAGAATGGTGTTTCAACACTGCTGCTAAACCTCCTGCAAAAGGAAAAGAACACCACGAAAAGTGTCTTGAGCCAAAAATTGAGTAATAAATAAATGTGAATGTCATAAGCACACAAGGAACATCATACAGAATGGAAATAAAGGATGACAACCCTGGCACGCTGGAAGCATGACATATACAACATACGCTAGAAAGCTGAATTCAAAACAGCACCCACATCTCCATTTCTACTCATTACTTGTATTAACCAGGTATACATCTCAATGCCCTCTATCAGGAGACTTAAAATTAATCCCTATTCTGCTTTCAAACCATGAAGCTCATTTTCTGGGAGTCTAGCTGGAAGAGGGACCTGAATTCTAGCTCCACTTTCTCCAGGAAGTATCTGACAGCACATTTATTTTCTGATGAGTTTGCTCAATGGTACCTTCTAAACTTCATTAATTAAATTATTACCATAATCACTAGAGCTGGTCCAAAACCACTTTTTTCCTTGTAAAATAATTAGGTTGCCTTCTACCCAAGTTTCCCAGAGTATTATCATCATTCTAACAAAACAACAGCAACAACAAACAATACCATCAAGCCAACAAAGAAGATACATAGGAGGTGGGGGGTGGTGGTGTTTGCTTTGGTAAGAAACAAATATTATCTAATAGAAAAATAGCTCTCTGAAATGGTTGTTTGATTATGTCTGTCTGCCATTTTTTTTCATATAGCTAAAAAACATACAGGTGACTACTAGTGCTAGAAAACTGCTGTTACTAAAGCCAGGCAGATCAAGAGGCTTCTTTTCAAAAACCTGTCCAACCAGGAGCTCTGACCTAGATTCCTGGGGTGGGAAGCTAGAAAAGAAAGAGGAGGTGGTTCAAGGGACGCAGAAGGCAGCTGGGTCCCTTGGCAACAACTGAGGGGAGCATTACAGCTAATAACACTCCATGAATGGAGTGGAGTTACAGAGGCAGGTCTGTGAAGGGCAGAGTGGACAAGAAAGTGTGAACATGCCGCACTGGTGGGAAATTCTGCAATATTATCGAGTTCCCAATTCTGCCTATTACCTAGCCATCCCGGCGTTTTCTTTACCAGTTTCGGTGAACAGATCTATTCCAAATCATGAGATAGGTATATTTAGCTGTTGGATTTGTGCTTTTCTTCCATGATTATTTTGGCAGAACTCTGCACCGAAACTCAAGGTGCTACTGCAGATGGCAAGCTGCCACCTCTATCTCTTATGAGAGTTCCTAGGCAAGAACGACAGTACCTGGGATTACAGGGAGACAAGTACACTATGTCAAGGAGCATGACAACCACTGAGAACAGCATCTTGTCAAAAAGGTGGTTTCAGGAAGCTGAAGTGCTGATGAACTCCAAAGTCTACTCAAGGCAGTCCCCTCTCAGCAGTGAGCTGCTATGAGAGAAGAGATTCCTGCTGCAAAATCCAGCACAGCAGAGGCTGACACGAGCAGAAAGGACACCAGCACTCCAGCCCTCCAAGGGAAGCTTTGACATGTGGAAAAGCATTCATGGAAAAAGGTGTATTTATTACCCTTTCAGTAAAAAACCAACAAATTTCAAAAACAATGTAAAAGACATCCACTACCTAGAGAGGTTTCCTTTATATTGTGGCAGGGATGTTGAAGGCTCAGAATGTAGAGCACTGCGTTGCACAGGTCATTTTCCCAACACTACCGCTTCAGTTATTTTGCCTGTAAATTACTAAAAGGTAGCAGGCACCCTACACAGTGCTGTCTGCAAGGTCAGGAAACCAAGCAGCAGAGAAACAGCCCCGGAAGATGCTCTCAGAACAGTAACAAAGCAGTAGGACTACTCTGATGCTGACATTTTAATCCAGATATTATCAATCCCGACTCTCCAGTCAGTCCTAGAATTGACATGGGATATTCCCAGCACCCCATCTTTGTGACCTGGAAGAAGTGGAGCTAACAGAAATGATTAACACTAAGCATGAAACATCCCTTTTCTTAGGTTCTATTACGAGATCATATCAGTGCTTTAAAGTGCTGATAGCTTAAGACGCATGCATCTCATGTAGACAGAGTAGAGCTGAAGAACTGGTATTTTGGGCAATCTAATAACATGAATCACCAAGCAGTATTTGACCTATTTGTTGCAATATTAGCATGTAGTATGGTACTCTTCCAAGAATCACCAGTTCCAAGGAGTTGCCTGTCTTGGTCAATGTGAGCATTGCACCTCCTTTTATTTTGCTGTGGTCTTGCCTAAGACTCAAGAGGCTGCTCAAAACCAGCAAACACAAATGTTACATTCATAATGTATCGGCCTGAGTACCCTAATATGACAAAACAGGAGTAATACGTACAAAATGGGAATAGTCTAAGATTCAAGCTTCAAATACTACTTAACTGAAAACTTTGCTGCTGTGAAGCCAGCCTAAGAGTGACTCTAGACATCAGCAGAAAGGGAGAACAGGAGAAGCAAGGCTTCACAGAAACTGCTTGAAGCAGATTAGAGAAATCTTTATAAAATTAGAGCATTTGAAATAATGTTTAATTTGATAATTTTAATCCTGTAGCCCAGATAAGATTCTCTACTAAATTCTGTTACATGGATTAAAATCATTAACAGAAGATTTCCTCTCTCCAATAGACAGTACTGAGTGTTCATTGCAAATGAAAGCTAACGTCAAGGACAGAATTATATGTTCCTTAGATATCTCCTTTTTTTTCTGTCACTGGCTGATCCACAAGCAAATCCACGTATCTGACCAATAAATACAGAGCTTCTGAAAAATGTGTGTGTGTGTGTCTGTGTTCTCTTTGGGGAACATGGGAACACTATATCCATTGATATTTGAATTTTACTGGCCAGAAGATAGATCAGGACAGTAAAGCGCACAAGAAAACAAGGTTAAATTGTGATACTTTAATCGGTTTCTCAGCACATTCAACAGATTGAAATTTATCATTTTCAATCAAATTGATTTGGCTAGAAACATGCATTTTTACCACTTTGAAGCATAATGGGTGCATGACCAATGAAATATAAACCGATGTAAAATTACACAGATAGATATGTTTAGCCAATTAATGTACTGGTGTCAAAAATCTTACCTTACAAAAATGGCCAGCTTCTGAAACAGAAGGAAACAAAGGAGAACCACAGGAGACCCTATCACCAGGTTGTTTTGCACTCTAGATTGCTCTGCATGTCCTTCTGTAATACCATCCTGAAAAGTGTAGAATTCAAAGGTATTATGTGCTCCCATTAACTTTTCAAGATGCAAAAAGTAAACGGTGGCATTAAAAAGTAAACACTGCACGTATGAGAAGTCTAATGGCAAAAGGAGTTCACTCATAGTTAAATCCTTTTTGCAGCTCATGCTTAAATTCTGGTCAGAAAATAGTGTCTTTATGGCAGTGCAGAACTTACCACTGTTTTCTCTGACTTTGCAGTCTCGCCGTCACCACATCTGCCCTCACCTTTGGGCATTTTCCTTTTTTACTTTTTCCTTTTTTTTTTTTTTTTCCCTCCTTCAGGTCTCTAGACAGATCTAAACTCTTTTAGCTTCTGTCTGGAGCTATTCCTTCATGCCCTGGCACTGGACCAAAAAGCCCAAGAGACAATATCAGTGCAAAATAAACCAATATGAACTGCCTGCTTTCCTAGTGAAAGCAAACCTTTCCACACAAATACTTTCTTAGCTGTTTGAGACAGAATTTGGGATGTTATGGGGAAGTGACTGTGGCTTTGATAAGCTCCCTGAGGTGGAGATGTCTGGCTGGATGAAGGGGAAGGACTGGACATGTAACATCTTTACAGACGTTCCCCTGATCCTTCCAGATACCCTTAGAAACCATAGAGATCTTTTTAAGTTAGGAGTATCTTTGGGCTTTCTTTGTTCAATGCTGACGCCAGCACCGCTCAAACGATCATATTATCAAACACGGTGCTACTTCCCTGATGGTATCTGCTATCCTTCTGTGCTGAAGAGCTTTCAGATGAAAAGAAAGTCTCAGAGTCTCTTAGTTGTGTGACTTACGTTTAAGTTTCTGACCAATATTTTGTGGTGCTTCAGAACAAGACTGTCGTAAGACTTCTTAACTTGACCACCCAAACTTTCCACAGACAAGCCTTTTTTATTGGAACCCAAAATATTTGATTGGGAAAACACTGAATTTCCAGCTCTCTTCCCATGCTATCTGATTTACCAAAATTTCCTGTAGGTTGCTGGGCCTATGAAAAAGGGCATATTTACTGTAATTTATCTGTGGAAACAGAAGGATGAGTACTCTTCTCGTCAAGGCCTTTATACAATATCAGCTGCTATGAGTGGAAGTCACAGAGGTAACAAGTGATTGTATTTTCTCCAGAAGAAAGATGATGATGTTGTAATAAGATAAATACATAAATGTAAATTACTTTTTAACAAAAGAAGTCTTTTTTCTTCTCTGATTTACCCAGTCTTACTGCTTACTTATTGTTCAAGTTTTCTGATGCAAGAAAAGCCACTTTCTCTCTAAAAATTCAAGATCCATTATAGAGACCATTTTTAGTTCTGGTTGTCTGTAATGTCAAGTTCAGCTACACACAAGTCCAGTGAATAACTGATGTTGGACAAAATATCAAAACACTTCTGAAGTTTTGAAAGAGTCATATTCTTGGTATTCTAGATCAACGTTATAAAATAGTCCTTGTTTCATAACAAGGGTCTAATCTTACCGCCCTGTTAATCCTAAATCTCAGTTTGTCCAAACAACAGAGCTATTGTTTCTCCAACTGCAACACAGCTTGCTCCTATACTTAGTTTGGTATGGTTTTTAATTGATAAAATAACCAGCGATGTTAAAATTAAGATTAGCTTTTTGTAAAAGATGGGATCAGCTTTTATTGAAGTATACCATTTGATGAGCGATTTTATGCTGAAGAGGATGACAGAAAAGAAATACATGTTCCAGCAAGGGGCAGATGGTGCTATCCGGTGTAACATTTTCCAGTTACGGCCATTCTGACCATACAGAACAAAATTAACATTGAATCTAGATAATTTTAAAAATTAAATTAAAATTTGGTCACTGAGCACAAAGATTTCAACTGAAACAGCTACTGGGAATCTGCTAGTCTGGGGATTAATTAGAGAAGAGCGACATTTCTTCCATATATCTACAAAAGCTAATGTTGTTAGTTATTATTGTAGGAACTAACAATCAACATTCAACTAAAACTCACAGCCAGTCCATGCAATCCTCAGTGATACAAGTGTACTTAACATTTACATGGTCATTGCCAAGGTTTATCCTGTTTCGGTGAGCGTAGGCCAAGAGTGCAGAGTGATGGTTTACGTTTTGAATTATTCATTACATTAAGTTGACGTCCTGAGATTCAGACCTGGCCACCATACAAACATGCACTGGTACACTTGTCAAATCATTCCTATTTTGATATTCCTAGCAACTTAAACACACAAAAAAATTGATTGAAGTGAGTATCTACATGAGGTTTTTGGCTGAATGTGTTTTAACAGCATCCTTTATTCTGACTGACTGCTGTGTGTCATATAACGCAATCAGCGTCAGGATCAGAAATAATTTTAGTAATCAGTGGAGCAAAAAAAAAGAGCAGTGCCATATTCTTCAAAATTTTCAGAGCTTATTGGTTCAGATAAAGAAGACCGTTGTGATAAACCCAGTGCAACTCCATGTCCCTTTCCCACACTCTCCACAATGCTTGTTTTATTGCTTCTTTAAGGGATCTTCTGAAAAAAAAAAAAACCACAATATGCCTCTGTCTTTACATTTCATTGTATACTTCATTTCACTTGCACTTAGTTGAACCATGTGGAGACATACAGAAATACAAATATTGAATTGGATTCGAAACAGTGACCTGTTTTCTTGTAGCGCTTGCTAAACTTTATTTCTGAAGTACCATTTCCCATACAAACTGCACTTTTCGCCCTTTGTTAAAATGGTACAACATGACATTGATTTCCAGAAAATGACAGGAATTCCACTAGGTGCATAACTCCAAAAAAAGTGGTGTTAATACAGGGATATTTACAAACAAAAATAAAAAATTATACTATGTAAAACAATGAACAATAAACATCAGAGCTAAAAGAATGAAGCGTTGTTTTCTCTATAAAGACAGGTTCCAAGCACATTTTCAAAGTTCATCTATTCAGATGAATAGTCAAATGACTGAGAAGCTTGTTTACGTTGCACTCTTCACCTGGAACGTGATTATCGCAGTTACATAGACACCTAATACCTCAGCAAAGGGACAGTTAAGATAAAGCCACAGCTAACACCCAAGCACAACATAACTGTTAACTCAGAATCCTAAGATCCATCCATGCAGACTAAAATCTCTCTCCAAAAAGGAAAACCCAGTTTCTATTTTTTCATTTTTGAGCTTAGATAAAGAGAACTGACCCCAAGGGAATTATTTCCATGAGCAAAGATCATTTTTATAAATTCAGAAAAATTCGTTTGTGTGCCTGGACTAACCCCCGCTGGCCCTTGTAGATTTTTTGCTTGTAAATACCATTCTGGATTCAGCAGTCCTCAGCTGAAACTTCATTTAAACTTTATTTTGCATATCTGATGAATAAAACATCACTTTTCCATGGAAACACCTATTTACATTGTTTTGATTTGGGGTTTTTTTACATTCTTAACTACCATCAAGCTTGCCCAATTGTTAACATAAGTTGGGGGAATTCCCTTTGTGTTCCCTGGGCAAGTGTGCATTGCTCTGCAGGAATACTGCACCTCTATGAGGGGAGTCCCAACGAGTCCGGGGCTGCTATTAGCAGCCCAAATCTCAGCACTGTCCCCAGGTCAGAAATAGTTACAATCCTGCAGGAGGAACAAATTCACCATAGAATTAGAGCAATCCCTCTCCCAAAAAAGAAGGCTGGTGGGAGAAAAATAAAGGGGGGGCTTCATTATCACAAAAGACAGGGAAGTGGTAGCATTTCCAGGTATTTTTCAATGGTATAAACCATTAAAAGCAGTAAAGATACCTGAAATCAGAATTGTTCCAAGTGAATAGACGTTTTGCCCCAGTTTCCCTCCCAGAGCATTATCAAACAAAATCCTAGAAGCTCACTTTCAGCAGGGAAAAAGCACAGAGATACCATGGCAGGGTTCTTTTAGGTATAGCAAACGTGAGGATTTAAACAGCGGGAAGAGAGTGAGCTCTGCATATGCCCTGGTTTCCCCACGGAGAGGCAGTGATGGGTTTGCTCTCCCTTCGCCCACCTCACCAGGACCAGCTCTAGCTCAGGCTCCCAAAATGAGCGGGAGGGGAGGCTCGTCCTTGCAGCCAAAGCAGTCGGTCTTCAGTGGGAGGAAGACAGAAAGCCAGAAATGTAGTCAAAAGTAGCAAAGGCAAGCAAGGAAGAAAATGATCCCAGCCTTCCTCACCCCTCACCCCATGCGTTCATTGCCCCGGCACCAGAGCTTCACTGCTAGTCCCCTTTCCCCCAGGGGAACTCCACTCCTCCCATGAAGCTATCAGTCAGCTTCTTCATTCCGGATTTCCTATCCTGCTTGTATTCGGGACCCTGTGAAGTGCAGGGCCTGCTTTTCCTAAAGCTCCAAATGCAAGCCCAGAACTGTTGGGAGAAACAAAATCCTGTAGATTTACACTGCTGTCTGTCCTGCAAACACCCAGGCTACAGAGCAAGTCTTGGGGTCCTCTATTTACCCTCTGGCTCTATAGAGCTGGCTTCAGAAATATAGGTGGGGGCACACTTCCCAGCCAGATCCTTTGAAAAAATTAAAAAGTCAAAGAGTCTGAGGGCTGGTTTTTAGAAACCCTTCTATAAAACAGAGAGTCTGTTCCGCTCACCCTGAAGTTAACAGAGAAAGTCCAAAAGAAACTTCTGAAGGGCAACGTGCCCTTTCCTCCTCTTGCCACTCCTAATCAGGTCTGATCCTACAGCTTTTGCCACCTTCTTGTATGACGGGGACCCAAGTTTAAGGTCTTCTCATCCCTGCAAAGGCACAAGCAGCGAAGCATTGGCTGAGAGGACAGGCACCTCCTGAAGGAGGGAGCAGCACTTGGAGCTGCAGCTCCACCTTTAGATGGAGATCAGCATGGGAAACATGGAAAGCATGGAAAAGCACTCGTGGCAGCCGGACAGCTTGAATCTTCTCACCGGGAAGATCGGAAGTCTTTGCGGTGGTGGGGTGCACACTGCTGGACAGTCCCTTAGGCAGACCCCGATGGCAGCTGCTGGCATGGCTACCTGGGTGTCCCCGGACCAGACCTGACCTTGTGCACTCCAGCAGTTTTCCAGTAACACCATTTTCCAGTCTCAGAAGAACACTCACCAAATGTAACGCTGAGAGACACCCCTCTTGCTCTCCCAGACCCTCTCCTCTTTCCTGGCCCCCATTTCAGTTGCTCGGGATGTTTACATCTCCCAGAAAACCAGTCAGCCTTGACCCAGCTGTCTCCACTGCCCCAGAGGGCGATGTCTGTCCATGCTGCCAACACTCTCAGCGGTCCAGAGGCTCAGGGGTGCTGTGGGGACCTGCTGCCCTGCAGGGGGGACACGGCCAGGCCAGGAGGCACCTTCCCAGCTCTGAGGGGCTGTGGAGATGCCTGTGGCATTGATGCACCTGAGACAGGCTCCAGAGGAGGAACGGAGCCTGGAGGAGGAAGCTCAAGTGGAAGTGGGGAGTATGAAGGGAGGGTTTTCCCAATGGGGAACACCCAGGTCTGGGGGAAAGAAGGGAGCTGAAGGGGATGAGGGGCAGGACCGGGGGGATGTCAGCGAGGGGTGGCGATGCCCAGCCGGTGGGCAGGGATGCGGGCAGCCAGCAGGCAGGCCAGCACAATGCCGATGAGCTGCAGCAGGGCCAACCCCAGGGCAGCTGTGGCAACGTAAAACATGTTGCTGCTGACGAAGGCGGACACCTTGCTGAAGCAACCGTCGTGGTGCAGCCCGCGTACGTTGGGCGGGTTGGGCTGGCAGCCCCAGCGGGCCCGGCAGCAGCTGAGGGGCACCGAGCCATTTTGTCCCAGCCCCCAGGGAGAGGTGAGCCAGTCCCGGTAGCTCTGCACGCCGCAGCAGGACAAGGCACCCTGCAAAGCATCCAGGGCATCTGCCATCCCCTCGTTCTCCCCGTAGGCGAGCAGGGCCTGGTGTAGCCCTTCCTGGAAACCCTGGGCAATGTTCTGGCGGTAGAGGAGGGCCGAGAACCCCGCCGTCAGCCCAGCCGCCAGCACGGCAGTCAGGAAGGTGCCGTAGGCACGCAGGAGGCCCCGGTGCTCCGTGGCGGCGCCGAAGCAGCCGAGGAAGCCCCAGATGATGACAGCAGTGCCGGTGGCCAAGAGGATGGCAGGGGCGCTGGGGTAGTCATTGGCCGACAGCGCCAGGTAGCTCCCCAGAGACACCTTGGCCCAGAGCCCGATGATGAGCATGGTCAGCCCCGCTGCCCAGAAGACGAAGCTGAAGGCCATGAGGGACAGCTTGAGCATGGTCATGGTGCCCTCAAGCCCTGGCCCCAGTGGCCCGTGGGCTGTGGTGGATGCGGGGAGGATGGTGCCGCGGCTACTGGAGCTGTCAGGCGGTGAGGAGGGTCCCGGAGCCCTCGGTGCCGCGGGGTGATGAGGAGGGTCCTGGAGCCCTCAGTGCCGCGGGGTGATGAGGAGGGTCCCAGAGCCCTCGGTGCNAGAGCCCTCGGTGCCGTGGGGTGATGAGGAGGGTCCTGGAGCCCTCAGTGCCGCGGGGTAGTAAGGAGGGTGCGGTGGCCGTCGGGGCTGCCAGGTGGTGCCGAGGGTCCCGGAGCCCTCGGTGCCGCCGGGCGATGAGGAGGGTCCCGGAGCCCTCGGCGCCGCCGCCCCCTGGGATGCCGGTCCGCGGCGCTCGGCGGGGAGGAGAGGGCTCCGTGGCGGCGCTGGGGGTGCCGTC